>JAEIFK010000682.1:1170000-1285000 GCA_018901825.1 Drosophila funebris
TTTGATGTATGTCACCTGCCACATTTGCTTTATTGCTGCTCATTAGAAATGCTTTAGCACAGGGATACCCAAAAAAATACACAGCAACAGCAACAACAGAGAACAGCGAATACACACATGCAGACCCAAGCACAAAAACAACAACCATAACAATAACAACAATGGATGACAACAATGACACCTTCCATTAATAGCTGTTGCCTTGTTGTGTGTGATACTCGGCGTACACTGTGAGAAAAGTGTAGCCAACAAAATAACAAATAATCCGAGCTAAGCTAAGCTAACTCCATCACACACACACACACATGCATATAACATAGCTTGAACACATTAAAACGCTCACAGCAGCAATCGAACTGCTTGCACGCTGCGAGCGCTAGATGGCGCCAGTATTGACTTCAGCTGGTCTTCACACTATGGCAAAGAGTAACGTGTATAACTTTTGTGTTTATTAGCCAATGCTGTTGAAATTTAAAGCATAGCTAAAGTGTTAAGTGTGTTACATGCAAAGCAAAGGCTTTAGGCTATAAACTAAACATATATATTAAATTTGCTGATGCTTGTACTGACTATACCCTAAGCTTGTTTAGCTTAACTTATATATGCAGTCAGCTGCAACTTGCTCTAACTATGTACCCCCAAATAGATAGATAGATAGACAGTTGCAGAGCAACAGCATAGAAGATACTACCTGCTGTCAATAACAGTCAGATTTCTCACAGTGTGCGTTGGCTGGCTGTTCTATTCCTATTTTTGGCTTTAACGCATATTAGTTTTGTTAGCATTTGACCATACACATACACGGCCATAGCATATCATAGGAAGCAGGGTTAGTTGCGATTAATGACAGCACATCACAAAGATTTCGCTGGCTGACTTTATCGCATTTATCCGTTCGGCCAACTGCTGTGACACTTTGATGAATGGAATCATTCGTAAGCGATTGCTGAGCCACACACTGGCTTAGCTCGCATTGGGGATTTAGTAACCCAATGAGTACAAATACACGTAGTACTCGTACTCACACACACACTCACACTCGTATGTGGCCTGACCTCGTTGGGAGCCGCAAAAAAATGCCCTCCCGAAGCAATTTTGACACATGATTTTGCATAATAAATTATAATGCATACAAATTGGCCAACAGAACAATTGAAGTGTTCACAGTTGACTACGTCAAAGTGTGTGTGTGTGTGTGTGGGGGGGGCTCAAAATTACGTATACGCCAGCGAATTGTTGAAAGCAATTTGGCCTACTCGGATTGTCGCTGCGGAATGAAAACAATCAAAGAGCTTCAACTGGCTGGTCAAACCAACGAACAATGGCAGCCATAACTAAGCTACGCTCTAACCCTCAAAAAAATGGGGCAAAAAAAAACGACAACAACAACAACAGCAGCAGAAATAAAAGGGAAAAAGGATTATTTTTGATTATTTTGCGTGCCTCAAAACAAATTTGTAGCTTTGGCCATTGTTAGTCCTTGGGCTTGGCTAAGCGCACAGAGATAACATTGAAGCTGCCAAACGCATTGTCAGTGGCCAAAGCAGAGGAAAAACAAGCGGATCAGTCGAGCGCGCGCGACAGTATAAAACCCTGTGCAGTTTTATAAATTAAGCATTTTGCTTATAATAGAAATAAGAACGTAGCAGGTGTTTATTAAAGAATACTCTTTTGAAACTCTCATTTAGCATATGATTTCTGCTTATTTCTTGCTTATAACAGCAAGCTTTCACATATGTATACATATTCAATCAAAGCTGAGTGTTACGACACTTAATTTACTTATGCTTGTGTCGTAGTAGTTCCTATCTCGCTCGCACACATGTGCAAATATGGTAAGCAGACGCATGTATCACAGTCGTTCGCTGTCTCGCTCGCTCACATGTGCTGCCTGCTGCTCAACGATTCCGTGGAAAAAAAATAACTTTAATTTCTTTGCTGATTTTCTGTCTTATTTATAAACCGATCTTGATGAAACTTTCAGCGTTCCTTCTGTATATCATTCTTAACGCATGTGTTAAGTTAGAAGTGTCTACGTTGAGAAATGTGGCCATAATACGTTTTTTTTTTAATTGCGGGGGGTGGGGGGAAAGATATCGAAAATCTAACATAAACTCGATCTGGAGAGGGTATACAGGATCCTTCATGCCAAATTTGGTGTCTCTAGCTCTTATAGTTGCTGAGATCGACGCGTTCATACAGACAGACGGACAGACGGACAGACGGACAGACGGACAGACAGACGGACATGGCTCAATCGACTCGGCTATTGATACTGATTAAGAATATATATACTTTATAGGGTCGGAGATGCCTCCTTCTGCCTGTTACATACATTTGCACAAAATTATTATACCCTTTTTTGCCCATTTTTAATGGGCACAGGGTATAAAAAGAGAGAGATATACATATATATGTATATACACTCGAATAATCGTATATAATTGTGGATTTTAATGGAGCAACGAATGAGCCACAACCAGCTGCTGTTGCTGCTGTTGCCTCTGCGGCTGCTGTTCATCTCAATGAAGCGTCACTTTATCAAGGCCCAGACAGGCAGCGTCTCAGCTGCCTGCTGCCTCTGCTCTCACATCAAGTGTTGATTGCTGCTAAAAGCTTTTTAGACACACCATTTAAAGTAGTAACTGAAAGCTCATTAAAGTTCAAAAGCGACTTTCAGTCAGTACAATTAGCTTTATGTAATTATTTCAATGTTTAGTTGTTGCCACTCAGTGTAGAGTATGCAAAAGTCGTTGCTGCTGACTATGCAAAGCTGACGAGCAAAAAAGTCCGTTTGCCTGTCGAGCAACAACAACAACAACAACAACAACAACAAGAGCAAGAATAACAACTGTGAAACATGGAACGAATGCTCATCCTGTGCATTAAACAAATCTGGGGCTACATTTCATGTTAACCGCAAAAGTTGCTTATTTTGCTCAATATGCTTGCTTTCTCTCATTTCTCTGCGTTTACGTTTCTTCTTCCACTTTATAGACTTACAATCCTTGTGGCTAACGAGCTGGTTTGGCTACAACAACAGCAACAGCAACAGCAACAGCAACAGCAATAGCAACAGGAGCAACATTGCCAACTCTGTCGATGCTGTCGATGCTGGCGTTTACACGCTACAGCAGCCGCATAAATTTCCGCATCAATTGGACGTGTACAGCGGTAATTGCAGCTTTGATTACCAACAACACGAGCTGCCATCCGGCCATTACCAAAGCCAGCAACAGCAACAGCAACAACAACAAGCTGAACGCAAACTACAGAGCACAGCATCAACAGCTCAAGCTCAATCAACACTTTCCATTGAGCAACTGAAGCTGAAACTGAAACTGACGAAGCAACAGAGCAACAGGGGCAAGGAGAGGCAAGACAGGCAATTTTTGAGAAATTCTTCGGATATTTACGAGACGAAATTCATTGAAAGTTCAGCGGGTAAGGCAAATGACAAAACAGAAAATCACAGCAGTCGCCTTAGCGCTGATTTCCATCAATCAGAATTTAAATTAATTTTTCTTTATTTTATACGTTTTATTCTCAATGCTTGAAACTTGAAACTTGAGACGCGTCAAGGCGACAGCAGGCGATAATTTTTTTTAGCTGAAATGAGATTTATTTTTGGATTTTCAGTTACAATAATTTGCATTTCTTATTTAAGAAGCTGAAGTTCGAGTTTTGTATGCGAAGGGAAATTTATATTTCCTTAATGGGAATTAAAGGGAAATTTATATTTCCCTTATGGGAATCCAAGGGAGTTTCAACTGCTTGCACATGAAGTAATGCAGTGCAAACAGATGAAAGAAATGTGAATTGTTTAGTAAAGCGCTTTGAATTAAACAAATATTATTATTAATATATGAAACTGAATTTATATATATTTCTTTGTTTTCTTTGAATAATAATTTGTTAAGTACAGGCTACAGTTGCTTGCATTTAAACTCTGCTTGTTAGCACTTTTTGTAATAAATGTTTCATCTGCATTTCTTTTATTTATAAAAAAACACAGCACAAAAAATGGACGACATGGTTTATCAGTGCAGCAATCAAAACTCTATTTACGTGCTCAATGCCGGCTACAATCCATCGTATAGCGTAAGTTTCAAATCTTCTTTTAGTTGGCAATTGTAGTTGGTCAAGTTGTTGGTTGGATTCAAGAGCATGACATTTTGTATTTTGCATTTTGCATTTTGCATTTGTGCACACAGGACTTTGGCGCACATGCGATGACAGCAACTGGGCGTGAAATGAATGGCAGCAGGACAACAACAAGGACAAGGAATTCAATTGGCGCAAGTTACTCGAGTGCTGCCTGCAGTTTGCAACATAAATTCAAAAGTTTTGGCACAGCAGCCGACAGTGGCAGTGGCAACTCGTCAGTGGTGGCATCAACAGCAGCAGCAGCAGCAGCAGCAACAGCAACAGCAATGGCAACAACAATAATCGCAGCAACAGCAACAACGGCAGGAACAGCAACGGCAATAACAACAAACTACGTAAATCCGGTCGCTACATCAATGTCAACCGCAATGTGTTCACCGGCAACGACAGCGTTGCAGAAATTGTTCAATTGCAGCGTCGGCGTCGGTGTCGGCGGTGGCAATGTCTGCCAAAATGTCAGCCACAGAAATCAGCAGCAGAGCCACAACCACAGCAACCACAGTAGCAGCAGCAACAGCAACAACAACAACAACAGCAGCAGCAGCAACATCAATTGCCCAGTCGGGAGCCATAACAATAGCTGCCTGTCAGCAACATCGTCACACAGTCGCATCTGTGATCTTCACGAGTTGCCAACAGGAAGTGCAGCAGTAGCTGGTGGAGCTGTCGGTGCTGTCGGTGCTGTTGGAGCAGGTGCATTGCCTCTCCTCGATGCCGTGGCCAACAGAAAGAAATGCACCAATGTCAAATCAACGCTTATTGCCAAGAAGACAAAGTTTTTGAAATTTCTCGAAGAAGAAAAATGGCGCAGCAGCAACAACATCAGCACAGTGGATGCGACTGCGACTGCGACTGCGACTGCGGCTGCGGATGCGAATGCCTGTGGTGCTGCTGCTGCTGCTGCTGCTGTCCTTTCACCCAGCAGGTAGGTGTACTTGCCCATTCGTTTCAACCCGCCAACCCGCCAGCTCGCCAACAACTACTATGTGGCAAAAACTTATAAATTCCCATAAATGTTATAAGGCATATTGCGGTGCTAAAATTGTGGGCAACTTTTTATGGGCCACAAGTTTATTGGGCCAACGGAATGCTGTGAGTTGCCTGTCTCCCCATACCTCCCTCCCTCCCTTTCTGTCCATCACACAGCAGCTGAAGATGCTGGCATGACAACAACTTTGTCATTAAGTTTGCCACACAGTTATGAGACAAGCAAAATCTGCTCTGCAGTTTAATAACGAAAACGTGGCGAGTGCCAAAGTTATTGAAAGTGTTTCGATTCGCATAGATTAAGCGCACATTTAATCATATAAATTAAGCATATCTTAGAGAAAGCTTCAAGGCTTCAAAGAGTTGTCCAATCAATAGTCTAATATATAGAAAGTATATGTAATCTTTGCTGCTCTCAATTCAAATTGAAACAAGCTTTGCAGTTGTGATTAGCTGTCGTACTTCAAGTGCGAGCTTTCAGGTGCTTTCAAAGCTTAACCGCTGCTGCCAGCTGTTTTACAACACTGTTACTGTAGTTATTCTCTTACGCCAACGCATCATAATCAAACCGAACTCAACTCATTCAATTGACACTTTCAACCCATGTCATTTGGCAGCACTCGCTGCTCTGCTCGATCTTAACCGCATTGCTGCTGATAGCACACAAATTGGCTTTAAATATTAATGCGAGTCCTGCCAATTTACTATGTGCTTTGCGTGCCTCAACACACGCTTCGTGCTGGGGGCGTAGTTTTATGACAGACTTGCCGCAAAATGAGCTCAACTTGGCGTCAAGTTGTATTTAGACTCTGTCTTTCTGATGTCTGCCCAGCGGTTGTTAAGCGCTTGTTCAATTAGCTGCCTAGGACATTGAATGTCCTCGCAGTTCGCTACACATTTTTGCCATTTAGTTTTTGCTAGTTTCTTGCATTGTTCATGAAGTCATAAGTTTTGATCATCGAGCGCGAGTGCCAATGTCGTTGGTGGTGTCGACGTTTTGTTGGCTCAGCCATTTGCGAAATTGAAAAATTAACCGCGCTAACAGGAATGCAGTGAAGCGCTGAATGTTCAAAGGCCCAAGAGGAGCAGCAGCAGTTGGGTGGGAGGTGTGGTGCTGCTGCTGCCTGGTTAGTGTTGCCATAAAGTTGATTAAAATGCATGCCACACGGCAACAGCGGCATTGCTGCTACACATATTGAAGTGCAATAATCATATTTCAATAGCTAACGACTTCAACGCTTGGGGAGTGCTGAGCAGGGGCATGGGCGTGGCTGTCTGTGTGTGTGTGTGTGTGTGCAAAAAGAAAAACTAACGCCAAAGTTGCATTCCCAGCAACGTAAAGAACTGCTACCAAAAGGCCCAAACAATTTCTCGTTAACTTTACACCAAGTTGGCAAACTGCTCTCCCTGCTGCCTTCTGCCATCCCCTGGCTCGCCATCTAATAATAATGATGTCAAAGTGCACAATGCTAAATATTTCATTAATTGCAACTGAGCGAACGCAGCGAAGCGCCCTTTGATTTATTAGCGACTTTAATTAGTGCGAAACCATTCACAGGGGAATGCAGTCGCCTCTTTTTTTTTATAATTTACATTTTCAGTTGATTACAAGAGAGTTTTCTGTGCGCATTCATCAAGTTCTTGCCTGGCAGGCAGCGTGGGCGGGAAGCAGGAGAATTAACGTTGGCAGCGAGGACAACTCCATCAAGGCGCTTCAAGTGTGACAAAATAACTTGCAAAATACAGTTTTTTTTTTTTGTTTTTTGTTTTTTGTTTGTTGCAAAAAAGTTTGTCGCGCACTTTACAACTATTTGCATTTTTGTAAAGCCCAGAGCCCCTCGTCCCTCGTCCCTCGTCCCTTGCCAGGCCAGTCCCTTAGCAACTGATAAGCGGCTTGCCGAGTAACGGTAGACAGCTCTTTTAATGGCCTGCATTCTCTTTGATTTCAACGAAATGGCCCTCAACTGAGTAAAAGTGCTGCAAAAGGTTTAAATTTCGTAGTGATAGCGATGTAAACAAATTCTCTAGGTTGACAGCCTGACAATGATAACAACAATGAGGCTTTAAAACTGTAAGAATTAAGTTTGTCGCTTAAAAGTATGCCACACTTTAACAACTTGCATGTGGAGCTTCCTTGTGCAGTATAATTTAAAGCTGGCACTGTAAAGTATGCTACACTTTTAAAATTCCCCAATGCAAATTTAAAGCTGCCGCTTATTTCAATTTACATGCGATGCTACGTTTCCTGTGTTGCGAGTGAGTTCCTGTGCGTTGAGCGTTTAGTTTAGTCAACCAAAAGCTAAATAAAAGTCAACTTTTCATTTCTCGCCCAAAAAAAAAACAGCAATGAGGCGGATCTTTACACAGCCATGGCGTCCGCATCATCATTGGCGGTTCACTCGGGCAGCAAGAATAACAACAACAGTCAAGAGGCAGCTGGAGCGGAGCAACAGCAAAATAAATTGAACAATTGGAGCATGTATAATGACAACAACAACAAGCTGACCAACTACACACAACAACAGCAACAACAACAACAGCAACAGCAGCAGCTGGAGAGGAATAAACAGGCCACAGCAAGGTCCAGTTATGAGTTATACCAGGAAGCCGCCGACATTTTGGGTTTGAGCTGCAGTCTCTGTGATAATTGCCGTTGCTTGGATTGCCAGGTGCGTATTTGCGTTGAATCACGATTGTGGATGTGGGGTAAACTAAACAAGATCCAAATGAATAACCCACAGAGTGGCTACTTTGATTGCGCCGATGATGATGATGAAAGCTACTCGGAGCAATCACTGATGGATGATGAGTATGATGAATACGACTACAACGGTTATAACGGATACAGCTACGAGCAGCAGGCGTCACTCCTGACAAGTGCTCATCATGCTGGTCCTAATCAACCAGCCATGACACAGCCAGGCCAACAGGCAACAGACCTGAACCTTTGTTATGCAGTTGATTGCCAACAGAATTGCAGCAGCAACCGTGATGATGGCCAACCCGAAAAGGAGGCGCTGCTGCAGCAGATAGCGGAAGAGGAGAAGGCAAATGATAAAACACTTCAAACGGTGTCTGCATCCAAGTCTGAGCATCGTCTGGCCATTGATTTTGATTTAATTAATGCAACAAGCAGTCAAGTCTTGGAAAATTGTGTAACATTCAACGATTTAAGTTTGCTCGATGTCGAACATCAAGCGCAGCCATTTACGTAAATTGACAGGTGGGTCTAGCATGTAACATGTATAAAATGTGTAAATATATGGGTGTGTGTGCGTAGAACTGCATTTTGTATGCTAGCCAGCAGCCATTAGAGCGTTAATCCATTGACAATACAGCTGCAGAAGCATATATAAGCTCAGTTCATCATTCAAATGTAAGTCTATTCATCAGCCAATACTGAATTTCACATAGTAATCTCTGTTCACAGCTCAACATAATAGAATACCATGCCTGCAACATACTCTCATATATAAAAATGTTAATCAACTAATTAAAGGCAAAGCGTTGCTTACTATAGCTTAAAACTAATATTTATTATCCATCAGAATAAAACTTTGTATTCCTACTGTTTCTTAACATTCAGTCCAATCCAAGGCTTGTAGCATACTTTTAGCTGCTTTAATTAATAGAAGAACTTATATTAAAATCACTTTCGCTTTACTTTAATTTACTTTCGTTTACCAATTGAACTTTATACATAAGCAATGATAACATGCTGTGGCAATTGCTCTACAATTCACTGGCATTTCACTTAAATGCATATACCCTAAACACTTTACAGAGTATCTCAAGGGCTATTCAGCAACAATGGGATTTTTATGCAAAAGCAGCAAATTGCATTTTACATAAAACTAAATGCCTGCTGAGTTGGCAAAGCTCATCCTCGCATCCTGCAGCGGCATGCTGAGCGCTAGGGCGTGGTAGCGGTGGTGTGGATAGCGGTTAGTGCCAATGCCAACCACACTTACCCAACTTGGCCAGTTTATTGCTTTTGGGCAAGTTGTGTTGTTGCTCCTGTTATTGTTCGCCGATTGTTATAAATGAATGCGCTGGCGCAACTTTTTTGGTTGCCCCCCCCCACACCATGAAACGGTTGCAAAAGGCGACTAACAAATTTGATTTTATACACTTACAGTTACAGCTACAGCTACAGCTACAGCTACAGTTACATTTGCAGCTGTGTGTAGTTTACATAGCCAAGTGCAATTTCCATATTTGTGCGGGGCCACAAAGCAATATGCAAAACAATTTGTGTATTTGTATTTGTGGTGCAAGTGGTGCAAGTGCCACAAGTGCCAAGCTGTGCTCTTTGCGAGAAAGCATTTTCATATTTTCAATTTAATTGAGAGCAGTCAAATCAGAGTATCCCAGGGAATTCAGCAAAGAGAGAGAGAGAGCAGCATTCGATGAATGTTTTAACTAAAAGTACACACACACACACACACACACACACACACACACACACTATTCATTTCCATATCAAAACAAACTGTCGGCATTGGATTAAGCTTGTTAAAAACGCTGACAAAAAGAGCTTTAATTAATATATATAACAAAAAATATAGTAAACACTTAAGCTAATCACTAACTACAAGTGCGCTTTATACATTGGATTAATCCTATGCACTGACATTAAAACAGAGTCCTCAAATTTAGTAAATTCTCACAATATAATATTTTATACAATTGTAAGTCAACATTTGCATTTAATCCAGCTTAAAGCTAGCATGTGCTTTCAATTTTTAATAATTATATGAAACTACATGAATAATACAAGCGGGAATCCAACTTACATACTACACCCGAAACAAAAGGGATGTTTTCACCGAAACATTTGTAAAATGAAATGAAAATGAAAAAGACAAAGAATGCATTTTAAACTGATGTATTTCAGTGAGCTTTGCACAACCAGCTAAGTGCTCTCTCATCCAAAAATGTATGAAAATAGGGAAATAAATGAATACATAAAAAAGATTGAATAATTCAATAGAATGTGATCGACTAGAAGATGCTCTTTAGCTGTTTGCATTAAATATATGTTTGTCCTGTTAGCTGTTACACAGTTGTTATACCCTTCTGTTAGCTAAATGAATGGAAAAAAAATAATAGAAAGCAACTTAAATCGAATTACATTTAGCAAATGAAATTTCAAGCGTTCGCGCAAAATCCTCGCAAGTGAAAAATGGCCTCGACAAGCAGCGCAATAAATAGACATTGTGTACGTAAAGCCCATTTAAGCCCCAAGAAAGGGCGGCTCCATATGTGTGAGTCCCTGAGTGTTTGCAAGCGTGTGTGTCTGTCTGTGTGTGTGTGTTTGTGTGAGTGAGTGCACAGCAAAAGCTTCGTCGAAGTGCATTTACTGTTGTTTAAACCAACAAGCACATCTGGCGCATCTCTGCCATTTCACTTGGTGCCCTTCCCCTTGCCCCTCCTGGGCTCCTACCCAAGCGACCCACTGGGGTCGACTTTTGTTTTCTGGACTTGGCCGTCTGCCAGGCGCACAGAAATCTACAAAGCAATTGCCAAAAGAAAAATGCACTAGCGTATAAAACACATAATGCAAGAATGTAATCAAATTTTTTTTTACAAATTTTTGTATATCCTTCCGCCCAAAAACTGCATTGTTTTAACAACCAAAAAGGTTGGGTTTAAAGTGCCCAAAAGGAATGCTAAAGAAGACAGCCTCTTTAATAAATACACATTATACATTCCTATACCTGGATCAGCAACAATCCCCGATTTAGTCAGGTGCTATGTTCAAGATTTGAATTGCCTTAATTAATACAGGAATATTATTAATTCTGTTAACATGGCTACAGATTATTTTGCTTGATTAATTTGTTGGCAACAGCATAAATTAAATTTTAATAAAAATGGAGCTGTCAACGGTTCAGGACAGAATGAATAATGAGTGTGCGTATGCCGTTTCAAGACCAATTGAGCATTTAACACACACTTTAAAAGTCCGTTAGATGCGAGTAAAACCAACGGGAATTGCGATTGAATTACAGTCTACCAAATGAAATTTTACGCCAATTGAATGAATTTTCAATTACTCTACTGCACTGTGGAGCTACATTTCAATTTTAGTTGCACATAATTAGGATAATAAAATACAATTCTTATAAATCAAAACGAAGACGAATAAAACGAAGAGCAAAGAACAACAAAAACAACAACACAATACAAAATGAACTTATATATTGACAGTCGTATAATGAACACAAAATGAACGCGGCAATTGCAATGAATGCGCAGCTAGACAATCGCAAAATACATGCACATGAAAATACAAATGAACGCATGCGAAACTATCGATTAACGATCGCGTCTATCGAAGCTTGAATGGAAATGAAAGAACTGATTCAAATGAACAATACATGCGTGTTCACTGTGCACTTGAGTGCAAAACTAGATAATGCAGCAAGAAGCACAACCATGACCACGCCCACACAGTGTCTATAATATTGCTGGCACTGCCATTGTCAGTGCCACTGCCACATTCGATTAATGGCGCTTGATTTAATTAATGCCACATTGGCCACGTGGACGCTACTTGCGAGTGGGGATGCGATAAAGCGGCAGGACTTGGGGAGTTGCGGCAGTTGGAAATTGTAAACGCTGCAAGGAGAGCCGCAACCATTTGCTGATGATGATAATGATAATTTATGGGCCGAAGGGTTTGCGGATTTCACATTCGAACCTTATTTTCTCCTTGGGCATGTTCAAATATTTGCACTGGCATTTCTACTATTGCCTCGGCTCAGACACAAAACATACACACACACACACACACACGCGCGCGCTAACGTAAGACGTACAACAAATTGTTTACAATATTTATTGTTTGAGACTGCGACTGTTGACAATGATGAAACGGCAAGTTAATGCCCACCATCGTCATCGTCGCCACAGCCACGCCCAATTGAAGTAAAATCAGCGCCAAGCAGCCAAGTCTTGACCAGAAACAAGTCCAATATCAATTCTACAATCCACAATTCCCAATCCTCAATTCACCATTTTGCCATTCGCAGTGACCAGCACCAGAGCACGGCGTCAATCCTCATTTCCTTCAACATATTTTTCATTTCCTTTTACATTCACTTCGTTTTTCATTCTTTTTGCCCCATTGCTGTTTGTTCAACGATTTACCAGCCTCTAGCCTCCTGAGCTCCTGCCCTTCCCATCTCCATCCCCATTCCGTTCATATCCATTCCTCCTTCCCTCCCTCAACCGTCTGTCCATGGCAAATTGTAATTCATTAAAGTTTATTGTACACCATTTTCGTTGACCTGCTTTAGGGCTTTGGCCACAACTCAAACGGGTCGTCCCACTTATGCCCCAATATGCTATCCGAAAAAGTAGCATTGAAAACTTTTTTGTATTTTTGGCAATATTCTAAAAGTATAATTAAGAATTTTCAACTCAGCATCATCTGCTAAGCAACAACAGCTTCCAGCGAGCGAGCGAGCGATAGCGGCTAGACAATACCCTGTAACAAGTGCAGATTATCAACATCAAATGAGTGGAATTATAATAACTTGCGAAGATAAATTATAGAGAATATTTCCATTTCCATTACCAGTTCCCTTTCCATTTCAGTATAAAAAGTTTTTGGGAAATTAAACTAAAAGTAATCTGCTTTTGCGTGTGGCCACTGTACCAGGAATGACTTGTAAACAGGCCCAACAAAACAAACAAAGTGATTTTGTTGTAATCATTTTTAAGCTAATTATAAATTCTAATAAGCAGCCGCAGTGTGTGTGTGTGTGTGTGTGTGTGTGTGTGAGGTGTGTGTCTGAAAATTACTTGCATTTCTTACACGCCAACGAATTTTCCAGATATAATAATGAAATTATTCAAAAACTTTTCGAACATTTCTGTTCTTGTTATTCTTGCTGTTGTCGTTGTCGCTGTTGTTGTTATTGTTGCTGTTGTTGTTGTTGCCGTTATCAAAATAAGCAAACAAAGCGGCAACAATTCGCACACTTTTGTGCCAGCGGCTACGCAATTAATTTTACTTAGCATTCATGGACAAAATGAGGCACGTAGCCGATAATGAAAGCCGCAACAGTAACGCCCAGACACTGGGGCAAGGGGCATGCGGCATGGGTCATGGGGCGAGACACGCCCACACTAATTGTGCTAACAACTTGATTCCAGCTGAACGACTTTCAACGAGCGATTGGCCGCAAAGTCTCAGAGTCAGGCCAAAAATTTGCACCACATAAAAGGGGGCCCAAAAAAGGTTTTTATGACGTCTGCTTAACACGTTGCACGTATGTGTGAGTGCGTATGTGTGTGTGACAGTTGTGTGCAAGGAAACCCAAAAAGTATGCTATATAATTGTTAAGGCATCAAGCGAATGCCACAAATTGGTGCTCCTAAGCCTATGCGCTTGTGTGTGTATGTCTGTGTCTGAATTTGAGTCTAGTGTGTGTGTGTGTGTGTGTGTGTGTGTGTGTGGGTACGTGTGTGATCGAGTATGTGTTAGCTCATATCTTAGAAAATCTGCGAACTACGACTGCTGCAGTTTCATAAATTTGAATTTCAAATTTATCACACACATTTCTGAACCTTGAAGCATGCACAGCTCCCCCAGCTTAACCAACTCTCACACCCAGACACCAGCCATATACACACCCAAATACACACACAGACACACACACACAGCCGAAGAAGAAAAACAAAGTTTCGTTGCGGCAAGTTACAAAGTTTCTTTCCTTATGCAAATTGATTTGTGTCTCGTGTTTTCTCTTTCAATTTCTGCAGTTTACCTTACAATCTTGTCTGCCATTGTGTGAGTGTGTGTGTGTGTGTGTGTGTGTGTGTGTGAGTGAATATGTGTATTTCTGAGTATTTGATAAAGGTCTTATATGTATGACATTTAAGTTTACATTGTAAACTGGAAAATCAACACACAACTATTAACAAGAAATATTCATTTAAATTAATTAAAATGTCACTTGGCTTTATCTTTTGCCATTCAACAACAATTCTCTCGCCAAACTCTTGAAATGTATGTGGTTTTTGTTGTAATTACTTGCCAAAACTGGCAATGAAAGATATAATTTTCCTATGCCTATTTGCATTCTTATACCCTCATTTCTACAGCGAGTAGTGGGTTAGTGCTATCAATGAATTGAAGAGAGCCCCAAGATGCCTATATAATCAGGAATGGGAATATATAGAAAAAGTGATCTATCAGCCTACAACATATATAATATTAGATTTAATACTCGCTCTAGGGTATGCTCCAGTCACTTGTCTACATTTAAACGTCCTCTGCAAATGTAATGCCTCTTTTAGGTAGAAAACTGGTAAGCAACTTAAAGCATTTGAATATCATTTAACTGGGAATATGTGATATAATGTGGGTAAGGTTGGCATATGTGTCTATCAGGCTTGAATCGTAAATTATGCAAGTGCTGCAAACTGAATAGAAATACAAAAAAAAAATGTTGGGCAAAAGCTCTTTGGACGCAGCCAAGCAGCCATGATTTAAGGCATATGAATTTTTTATGAGCCAAAAAACTGAAGCCTGGGCGGGAATGTGAAAAGTATTTCCAACAGAATGCGATTGAAAATTATAAAATTGTGCTAAATGTTGTATGAGCATGTTAAGATTAAATAAATATACATAATTATGTGTGATTTGTACGCCTCGCTGATGACAATAATTGCACAAAAGAATAATAACTAAAATAACAATAACCATATTTTCTTTTTCCCATATATTCAATATTTAACAGATGATGAGGAGAATCAACTGAATTAATCAAGGTAAATAACACGTCAACAAAATGCAGCTAATTAAATTTCAATTGAGTAAAGCATGTTAATTGTATGTGACACCCACACAAACAGTGTGTGCAAACAGTAAACGCACACACTATTCTATTGTATACATTTCATTTCATTTCATTTCATTTCGATTTCGATTTCAATTAAATTGCAAAAACCGCCAAAGGCAAACTGTCAGCGAAAGAAGCAGCTTTATAAATCTATAGATAAGTGTGTGCGGAAATTAAAACAAGAAAAACTTTTATTACTTCGGTAAGCCGAAGATTCAATACCCTTGCAGATTGTTTACGTTACCAGAGCAGCTGTGTATGTGTCGCATAAGTAATCAAATTTTATTCTATTCCATTTTCATTCTGTAGCCACAAAGAGTGTTCCGATCCAGCATATATTCATATATGTTTCCTTCTCATTCTGACTAAGTTTACTAGAGTATATTCCTCACATAATGCATGACCATATATGAATACACTTTGCAAGGGTATACCACCAAGTAATTAAATAAATATATATTGAAAACAATTTAAATCAAATGGAATTCAATCAAAGAAACAACTATTAATGAACGTAATACTCGCAATATTAAGTATACGTTCCCTATAACAATTCCTATTTGTTTTAAATCATTTTGAAGAAATCAATGCAAAAACTGTGCCAACTTAATAAAATTGATAAAAAAAAAAGTTATAAATGTTACAAGCAAGGTTAGCAACAATTTAGTGTGTAATATAAGACATATAATATATATAACTATATACATATATATATAAACAAATTATCTGTTAATTTAAATACAATTTTGATGTTAGTAACACATATTAAATGTAAGCATTTCCATGTGTTGTACTTATTGAAATTAAGAATTTATTTAGTGTGCGGTGCTTTTGATTCGTTTCAATTGATTTCAAATCAAAATATATAAATTTAAAAACCTAATAAAAATGCCTTTTAATTCTGTGTATGTATATATATTTATTTGAGGAATAATAATACATAATAATATATTGTATTACAATTTTTGAAGAGAGAGAAATATATATAAAAATAGTATATCATCATCGTTAATTGTTATTAACTATTAAGGCTATTAACAACGGCTATGAACATATCCTTTTCTGATTGGGGCGGTGGACCAGGGCTTTGACGTTGTGCCGGAATTCGTATGCTTATATGCCGATTAGGTCGATACATCTCGATATAAACTTCTTCTATAGGCTGGGAGCTACGACTCTGACGATCGGCATTCAATTTGGAGACTTGGGTGACATTTTTTGTATCTTCACGGTCGAACTGTTGCTGTTGATCTTCATGTTGTTGTTCTTCTTGTCGTTGTCCTTTGTGCTGTTGTTCTTCTTGACGTTGTCCTTTGGGCTGTTGGTCTTCTTGTTGTTCTTCTTCTGTTCGTTGCCCTTTGTGCTGTTGATCTTCTTGACGTTGTCCTTTGTGCTGTTGGTCTTCTTGTTGTTCTTCTTCTTGTCGTTGTCCTTTGTGCTGTTGATCTTCCTGCTGTTGTTCTCCTAATGGGCGTGCTTCTAAAGGGTGTGCTTCTATAGGGCGTGTTTCTAAAGGGCGTGCTTCTAAAGGGTATGCTTCTAAAGGGCGTGTTTCTAAAGGGCTTGTTTCTACAGGGCGTGTTTCTACAGGGCGTGTTTCTACAGGGCGTCTGTCCGTATGGTGCTCTCCTGAATAAGGTGCTCTGACCAAGGATGCATCTAAACGTGATGAATCTGTAGAGGGCGCTGCTGAAGGTCGTTCGTCTGAAGCGGGTGCTACAGAAGGATGCGTTCTTGACGCGGGTGGCTCTGAAGAGGATGATAGTGAAGTTATCTAGTGATATTATCTTTGGCGGCAGTTAAACCTTGATATTGTCTTACTTGATTTATTTATATAAGTGTTTCCTTTGGCATCCACATAAACATGCTCTGTACCATCGACCGATGTTTGAAAGGTGCCAACTCCAGAGATTTGCATGGGACCTGCATATTGACCGCGAATAATAATTTTATGCCCAGGTATGCCTATCACCTGTGGACCGTCTTCAATTTCCCGCGAATCAACTCCTGCTTGAAAGCACAAATACATTAAAACATGGAAATAAATCATAAAGTAAGTCAGTTTCCTCACCAGCGCAAAGTAGGAGCCAGGCACATAGTCCAAATAACAGACGAATTGCCATAGTGTGTTTATAGATCTCGATCTGAATGCTATTGGTAAGCGGTCCACTCATTATATACTACTCTGATCAATCTCAATAAATTTAAATTTAAATTATAATAAATTTTAACAGCAGTGGGAATATTTGAATTTATACCTCATACCATAGTTGTAGTACGTTATCTATTTGACATTAGATGAACCGGCGTAATGCCCAGCATAATAAATTGTGCAAGTATTGAAGATCCCCAAAAGTAATCAGTCGGGTAATACCCATCCCATATTAATACATACATAAATGCATGCCTACATATATCATTGTGTAAATACATATTTATTTATTTATAATAATATTGTAATAATGAGAACAGAAAGAGTATTTTTATGCACACGCACAAAACAACAACACTTTATTAGCAAGCTCTATTCAAATGTGAAAGAGCGAGAGAGCTGCCGCTGTGTAATTCTATTCGCTCACGAGCCATCGCTATTAGTTTGAGTGAGCCAACAGCATTATGCATACAAATTGGTATTTCTGTGTATGTAAATGTACACGCTCGCTGCAGTTAGCATCGATGCATGTTTGTGTGAGCAGCTGAGCGCCGCAGAGGGAGAACGCTACAGTGCTTGCCTGCAGCAATGTCTATCTGTGTGCATGTGTGTATCTGTGCGATCAGTTCAGTGCAGTAAGCACGCATGTATGTGTAATCGTCTGCAGTGATTGCGTACAGCGTGTGTGTATGGGGAGAGCTTGCCAAACTTTGAATCCACAGTATACTTCATAAGGTACGGCGAAGCTGAAGCGGTGCAGAAGTGGATTTCGGCTTGATGCTTAAGTGGTTGCTTTTTAGCTTTACTAGTTTATGATATATACATGTATTATATTATAAATATAACATAATATAAATGGCAACAGTTAACGCCCTTGTTAAAATGAGCTTAATTATAAGACGAGATTCTATCTCTTATTTTTAAATAATAAATGCCACGTCTCCTTCTACCTGTTCCATAATTTTTGCATAAGGTTAATATATCCCAGGCACAGGGTATACAAAAGAGATAACACGCACGTTGGACAGTCAACTACACCTTGGCTATGTCTGCCTAAACGTGCGTGAGTGTGAAAGAACAAATGGATTTGCATACCTACGACGCGCTCTCACTTTCACTCTCCCGCTCCCTCTATTCTATAATTCATTTTCGGGTCCGCTTTATGCAGCACAATGAACAAAAGTGCAATGCGTATGTTGTTGATGACTGTGTAGGGGGTCAAGGTGCACAACGAAGATTGGACTTTCCATACGTTGACAGCCCAAAAGCCAAGCGGCCATTCACTTTAATTAACGGTTAACGACTGCATCTGATTCTGTGTTGACAGTTGGCAGGTGGTGGTTTGGCCTTTGAATATGTGCGAAGTGTGTGTGTGTGGGGGGGGGAGGTGTAGCCAAACAAACTGAACGTCTCGTCTGTTGGCGGGTTTGCACAGTGATAACCAAAAGTCATAAACAAGCGACTAAAATGCAATCTGGCTATTGAAGTGGAGAGCCGGAGCAGCAACGATAACGCCATGCCAGAAAGAATAAGTGAGAGCGCTTCAAACTAGAACGCTCGACCAGGAGATACCCTAAAACGTATAGAAAAATAACCTGGATAAGCAAACGAACGCTAGATGGCGCCAGTACGCGCTCGCACAGTTGACGATAGTTCCTATCAAAATATCTGCGATTATTATCTGATCATGACGATCAATACAATTTAAATAGAGCATGCCCATTTCAAACATATTCAAAGAGTTATCATGCCCATCTTGAACCACTTTCAATGGGTAGCGAATATAATAATACGCCGAGTTATTGAGGTCCATTCGCATTCAGTCAGCCACTTCGAGTTGTCTTAACTAGGCCCAATATAAAGTTGTATTACAAAGAAATGTGAAATGTTTCACCGCTTATTTTGCTAAATGATTAATATGTAATCAATGCCGTTTTGAACGAATATTATAAATACATAAACGAAAATATTCATTGATATCTTATCGCTGAACATGCGCGAGGGCTTACTGTGAATCATCGTAACTGCGAATACATTCATTTACATAGATGTTTATGTATGTTTTTACGAAGAAATAACTTAAAGTATATAATATAAAAAATACAAAGAGCTTAAAATGGATACAGGACCTTTGCTAATTGCCTTGGCCATTATATGCTTTTGCCTCTTCATTCTACGCGTGAGTTAATTCAAATTATTATTTTAATTATTGCTAATTCTTTGAAATACAATTGTAGACCACTATGATTGCCTATCGCTTCTATATGCTACGACAGCTGAAGGAGACGGTGCACCTCGAGCAAGGTAAGCAAACATAATCGTAAATATTTACACTAGTTTCTTCTACTTGACCAACAAAACTAGAGATGGGACTGTTGTCGTGCTAATAATGCTCAATGGATATATCGTTATATCGTTAATCTACTTACGAATCTTTTTGATACTGTTTTTTTAAATTACTGAGTATTCCAATTGGAATAATATTGTATCACTATAACTTCTCAGCTTTATTGCTTAAAAAGACTTCAGAATATTCTAATGGAAATTCTAAAGTGTCAATAATATAAGAAATAGTATAGTATTATATTATATTTAATATTCATTGCCATAAATTGCCATAAATTTGCTCAGCTGCTCAAAGATATAAACACCATCTCTACCCCGAAAGAATGATAAAATAAAAGTTGCTTAATCAGAATAGAAAAGTCGCCATAAATCACAAAATGGAAAAATATACGTAGTTTGTGCGACATTTGCACACATTTATCATAGCGCCTCATTAGATAAAGACGGTGACACCCCCTCTGAAAGCAAAAATCAAAAACAAAAACAATTGTGCACACCTTACTCGATATGTGGTCGAGGAACCACATACGGAACTTAAGCCCAGGCTAGGCAATGGTTTTGTCAGCTTTATCAGCTAATGATTACAAAGCAAATATGTGAGCTGTGCCCGGGTGAATGTTTTGCTCATGGATGACTGGCCGCAGGCCCATCAATTTTTGGGCTTCAATTCAGTTTGAGCGGACACTTCGAGCGAAACGAGGCACGTTAACTAGTTATTGTACATTTGGGAAACGAGTTCCCTTTCTAATCCGGGCAATCACAAATGGCACCCACTGCAGCACCAAATGTGACAGTAACAACGAGTACTGAGGCCAGCAATTGGCCGAACTCCTTTTACACAATTATAAATAGCAACACTAGCACCACGCTAGCGTATATGGATTACAATGCTTCAATTTATTACCCCGATCCAGCACCGGACTATGTGTATTACTACTCTGGCTACGCTTTCTATATTGTGCCCTTTATTATTTTCGTCATCATTTTGCCAATTGTTGTAATAATGGTAAGACGATGATACTATGTTATTGTTAATGTCGATTTAATCTATTCCCCAAATCACGAAAAGAACGCGATGCAGCGCAAGCGTCAGGAGAATGCACGCCGTCTAGTCGAACAGAGGCAACGAGGTAAATTTTCCACAAATTTGTACTTTAATCAATGTCATGCATCATCGTCTGCATCCGACTAGAGCACCTGCTTGAGTGCCGCCAGAAAGTCAAAGTTTATCAGACCCAAGTAGAGGTAGTAGATATTCAACTTGAACAGCTCCCAGCGTTCGCCGAGCTCCAAACGCCAGCGTGTTGATGACGCCGTCTGCTGTGTCCGCTGCTCGGCATAAGTGGACTGCACACAGCACTTGGACATGGCCCAGAAGGCTGTCATCCGATTCTGTGTACGCAATGTGGCCTCAATGCTACGTATCAGATCGTTGGTCTTCAGTATAAGCAGCATCTGTCTATCCACCTGCTCTAGCACATCCGAAATGTGGGGCAGCACCAGCGATGTGTTGCTCTGCAGCGTATTCTTCTGCAATTCGAAACAAGGAATACTTAATTGCAATTCTCAGTTGAACTGACTGTGTACTTACCTCTTCTTTGGAATATTTCACTTTGGTGATACCCTGCATAAGAGTCTCCCAGGGTCGACCTGTCACCATGCAGACAAACAAACCGTATAGATCACCCGTAATTCCCAGCTGCTCGCTGTGTTTACGCATTGCCTTGCGATCGACCTTAAGTATGCTCAGCCAAAGCTTGGAGTATTCATAGCGAAACTTGTCAGTCAGATTAGCATAAAGACCATGATCGAGTAAAACGATTTCCAATTCGTTTTTGGGCGTCTGACGCACGAGTATGTTGCCCGGATGTGGATCGCTGTGCACAAAGCCCGTGGAGAAGATCATTTCCGAGTAGAGTTTGCCTATTTTGTTGGCCACCGCAAATGCATCAATCTTGTTGCGTTTTATATAATCCAAATCGGTAACATGACCACCCTCCAGATACTCCATGACCAGCACACGCGATGTACTCAACTCCCAGTATATCTTGGGCACACGCAGCCAGGTGTACTTCTTGAACTGACTGGCCACCTTTTCAGCATTCTTTCCCTCATTTAGAAAGTCCAGCTCAATGGGCAGATTCTGTGCAGAAGATACGAAATTTATGTGAATTCTGTTTGTTATTATATTCTGCATTTTAAACTCACCTTCTTGGATTCCTCGACAAGCCATTGTATCTTAAAGTCGGGAAATATGCGCGCCAGTATCCTGACGGCCATTTCCATGGTCTTCATATCCACTAGCGAGTTGCCCTTCACATATGGATGTTGTACTTTGACGGCCACAATTTCGCCAGTCTTCAGACGCGCCTTGTGTACCTGGGCCAATGAGGCAGTGCCCAATGGTTCCCGTTCAAAACTCTCAAACAGATCCTCTGGATCACGTTTCAAATCTTGTCTAATCACTTTATACAAATCCTCAATAGGATTCTGCGGCGCATCCGAATGCAGCACCTTCATCGTATTCACAAACTCTTTGGGCAATAGATACTCCAGCGCGCCAATATGCTGACCCACCTTGATGTAGACACCTTTATTGGTGCATATCAATTGCAGCAGCTTCTCGGCGGCAATCTTGTGCACTCGACTCTTCTCGGCCTTATACTCGGGCGTCGACTTGTCCCATTCCTTGTAATAAAGCTCCCGTTTATAGGTGAGTGCCACATCAAAGACGGCGCAAGCCGAGCGCGATAATCGCACAATGCCCAAAGAGTTGAGGTCATAGTCATTGGTACGGAGACTCAGTGCGGTGCTGACGGTGCCTGCTCCAAGGGCTCCAAAAGCAAGCACGCGTCGCAGCATCTATGGCAGCTTGACTGTGGAGGGGAACTGTTTGGAATAGATGACAAAAGAGAACTGAATTAGTTTCAAAGCTCTGCTGTTAGCTAGCACTTTGCCCATTTATGGGCAATGAACCGTTAAGTCAACAGGTTGTCACACAGCTTTAATGTCAATTAACCTTTAACCCCATTAGAATTCATTAGAATCATAAGTAGTTGTGCGCTCTGAAACCCATAAACAATCTTATGCTTATAATGAGGTGGCTATTTTAAGCCCCATGTATGGAATATTTTGCACTTAAACCTTGGCAACTGACTTTCACTCACTCGGCTTCATGCCAGAAAACTTATAAACCAAATGCCCAATGCAGGCCACAAATTATTTATCATACGTTTGGCAATTTGTTAACATGTTCATTCATTAACCAATATACCGTTTATGACCCAAAACCTGTTGCACCTGCATTGATTCATAATTTACATGTGTTCAATCACTTTCACCATTCAAAAGCCCAACAACGTCAGCAATTGCT
Source organism: Drosophila funebris (assembly GCA_018901825.1). Lineage (NCBI taxonomy): Eukaryota > Metazoa > Arthropoda > Insecta > Diptera > Drosophilidae > Drosophila > Drosophila funebris. The sequence goes on from JAEIFK010000682.1 coordinate 1,192,883, forward strand.
TGACTTTTATTACATAAATGTTGAATGGCAGTGAATCTCTTGTCTCTGAATTGTTCTTGTGCAAGCCATTTCATTCAGTATGTGTATGTTTGGTAAAATAACATGTGCGCGCTTGTTAGTAGCTGCTGCTAACACTTACAGTTACACTAAATTAATAAAAACAACTTTAAACCTGGGACCGATGGCCAGTCGCGCGCAACTGAGCGAACAGACAGCTGTTGGAGGCATGTACGCAGCTCGGAAGAGAGATAGCAGTTATCGATAGCGGTGGGGCCACATGTTTAGTAATTGATCGATTAAGTTGATACGTTACGGAACAAAATACGAATGAAAAATTTAAAAAAGAATTTGAATGAAAAACGAATTAATGTATCAATAATTTAGACTCTCTTTCCTTTCTCTTCCCATTAGCTCGCCGACAAATGGAGATTAGCATCGCCAGCAATAATACAAACACAGGCGGCATTGACAACGTTTGTGCTGAGACTGTCAACGACATGACCGTATTGCCCAAGGGTATGGATTTACCGCCCAGCTATGATGAACTAAACTACAGTAGCACTGTCAAGGCACCAGGCAGCCTTGGTGCCTCAACGCTGACCATAACCACCGATTTGGCGTATAGCAATCCCAATCTGGCAGCAGCTTTAAATGAGCCGCCACCAGATTATATTGAACCCACAGCAAGCGCCACCACCACGACAATGACAACCACAACGGTTGTGGTCAGCGGCGCATTGCCACGAAACTAATTGAAATACATTCACGTTTTTATAAATCTATATTCTTCAATTTTAAACAAAATAAATTACACTCTATACAAGAAACAAAAAAATAAACTAAAAAAATAAAGAAACGAAAATGGAATTTATGATTTCATGAAATAAATTAAATTTCTAATTCTGGCAACGTAAGATTTCATCCAAAGGTGGTCCAAATCTTCCATAAGGATCTTTGGGGAGTATAAGAATATCATCGCACCAGGAATATCCTATGACACGATTCTCAATAATTTTCTTAAAGGCTGGATTTTCATGTATAAGGTCACGATAGTTATCATTGGAAACAACTGCTGCGTTGCGTTCATAAGCCAACTGTAAGATGAAGCTGCAATGGAAAATTTATATTATATATTATATTATATATATTATTTCATATCATACCGATCGTCGTAGCTAATGCTTTGTTGATTAGGTAGATTTTTACATGGGGTAAATACAATTTTGTTATCCTTATGTAATTGATCGAGAAGAGCTGGATTAGAAGATTTATTGGGATTGCGACGGAAGAGTGGAATAACGGCCTTCACATCGTGGCCCATTTTCTGAAAGTACTCCACACAATATTTGATACCCTCCGCCGAGAATATGTTGGAACAGCCATGTCTGTGTAAACGATTTATTTATTATTTAGACATGGCACCATATCAGGATACTCACCCAAAGGCCACATTACTACCATCGATGATAATGGGCCGCTTATTCAAGTCTGCCGTACTGGAAACCTTTGTGCCCGGATTATACGTGTTACTATTGTAATTATCCAATTTCTTACGTTCCGTTGTGGTAAACAGACTTTGATTCATGCGTCTCATAACCTTTGGTGTTGGATCGACGTTGACATCTTTGCGTTTCTTACCACGCTGTAGGCTTGACACTTCATCCGTTGGAAGTGGTATGAAATCCTCTTCGCTCTTACAGTCTTGGATAATTATGACACTATCATCTATCGAATTGTTGGTGTAGCAATCTTCCACACCTTCCACGGGACTGTGTTCAATGCTCGACGATTCGAAGCTATCATCTATTATAATACATTTACTATCACTTATCGGAGAGGTACTGGATTTTATGGGATAGCCATACGAGAAACAATTGTTCGTTGACCATGGCAATTTGTATTCGCCAATTTTGTCTATAACAAACCGACTACTAGTTGGAATATTATCATTTAAGTCCATATCCGTTATGGCCGACTTTGATTCAGCATCACTGGAATCATCTACAATGTTTATTTTATCCACAACTGGATCCAATACAATGCAGTCTTCCTCGTCACTAATCTCAATTTCGTCGATAATCTCGCCATCCTCAATTGTTTCGTCTATTTGTGCCCTCGAGCCATGAGGCTGCTGCAGTTGAGCGTCAGGTAAGTTGAGCAGTAGAAGTATTGGACGATTTATTACCTTTTTGTCAATGTAAAACTTTGGTTTGGGCAACTGCTGTTGTTTCTTCGGCTCCACAGCCTCTTTGAAGTTGAGCTTCCGTTTGGTGCCGCAAGCTGTATGATTCTTTGGAGAATTCAATGCGCGACGCTTTAGCGAATTTGCCAGTTTCTGTGTGTAATTGAATTTATTTTTCATTCCCTTTTTATGGTTTAAACGCTTAATCGGTTTCTAAAATTGAGAAAATGTTAACAAGTTTAGCTTAAGACTTGTGATATTTGCATAACATACCCTAACATTATTATCCTTAAACTTCTGAAACGGTTGATGTTTCGGCGCCATCGTGGGATTGTCCTTGGTGGTAAAAGAAATATGTTATTGACTGTGATTAGCATTTTCTCATGATAATTTGAAAAGAGAACAAAACAATTTGTCACTTTTCCTATGTACTTACTGTGATTCGTTGTGCTTTCATTGTTTATCATAGTGATTATTTAAGTAAAACACATTTGTTGTTGGTTATATATACACATTGACTTTATTAATATTGATTTGCAGAGTTGACAGGTCAGTTGCTTACGTATGTATGTATGTTTATTTATATATATCTATAGTTATTTATACATATAAATGCTGCTGCAATTTTGATTACATTATGGTTTTACCTAAATTTGATCTATGGCTAGACATTTAATTGAATTAGAAAACGGAGATTAACTAAATTATCGATGGTGATTGATTGATTGTAATTTCTGGCTAGCTAAGATCTTCTATATCACTCATTAGCATTTGATCAACGAGTAAATCCTGTGTTCACATCGCCAAATCCATCTATTTTTACTTAAATTAAATAGAATATCATAAGATATATTATGCATATCAATCTGTGTTTATAAAAATGTTGGATTAATAGCCAATTATATGGAGCAAACAGAGCCCTTGTCGAACCACTGCAATACTTTACTGAATCCATAACGGAATGCTTTACTCAATCCATTGCTGAATCGTCTACTGTTTCAGCTCCCTGATTTCGTTACGTATGTTGGTGCGCGCCAACTCCTCATACTTCTCATGGTATTCGGGAGTGGAGTATATGCATGGAATAATCAATAGGGTTTCTAGAACCTTCACTCGCATCGACTTGTAGGTTTCATCATCCAGATTTGCGTACTCGTGCCGCAGCAGCTGTGTGTAGTGTTTATACTCCTCCGGTGGTGCGCTGTGCATTACAAAGTGTTGAATTAAATAGATTCAAGTCTTTATGTAATTACATACGCAAGGACAACCAGATCAACGTCCTGCAGCAAATTGGCCTCGTCATCATGAGACCATGTAACTTCATTATCGGGCGTTTTGCGGCCCAACAAATTGCACACAAGCGACTTGGCGTGGTCCTATTATGACCAACAGTTTTGAGCATTGGTTTATCATGGGAATGGTTGCTTACTCACATCCTCAATCATGGCATCGCGACAAAACTCCTCGAATACCTCGCAGTTCTCCTGCACACAGCTGCGATTGCCATCAAAGTGATAGTATTGAAAGAAGGCAGCGAGTGCGATGCTTGGCGCACATTCAGACAGATGCGAGTGCTTACGCTGCATCATTTCCTGCCAGTTGTGATAAGCGCGCGTTGGGCTGTCCACACTCAAATGCTGCTCGATGCGGGCATACCAAGCATTGGTTACATCTTCGGGCACATCATAGTGAGCGCAAACATTTCGCCAGATTTGCTCCATTTCGTAAATTGATTTTTTTCACTTTTTGGTGGGGTTAGTTACACTTTTTGGCCACTTAAACGTTACACAAATACGCGATGATTCAATTTGCTGGAAATTGTATCTGGAACTCGCACAAATTTTCACAATTTTTTTTTCTCTGGTTTGGCGTCTGCGCAGTCTACTAGTTACATAGTATACCATAGCACCCACAAGCCCCAACGACCCCAAAATAAACATACGCATATTATTTTAAACTACAAATAATAAAACAATAGTTGTACTTACACTAATATCGGGTACTGTAGAAGGAAGCGCGGCTGAAACAGCAATTTCAGCTGCTGCTGCTAGGCACGTGTTTGTGCCTGACAGCAAAGGTAACGATTTCTTTACTTTGCGCGGGGAATAACAATGCTTTTCATTCTTTTGCCGATGTTTATGGATCATTACCTTCTTTTTTGATCTATTTTTGTTTTTCTTTCCCATAATTTTGATAAATTGAAATAAATTCAACCACAAATGCGCTATTCATTTACAAACAAAGCTCAACAGCTGATCGGCGTTGCCACCATGTCAAAAGGAAGAAAGTATTTAAACAATAAATACATATCATTTTTTAACTACTAATTTGTTATTTTATAAACAATAATAGAAGTAACAGTACCAATTGCATACCACGAAACCTATAATCCAATCTTTGTGATCAGCATACTCAGCTAATTACGACATGCTCTTTCCATGTTTCGGATGAGTTGACAGCTCTGTCCATGAAATGTCAAAAGTACTTGTGAAAGTAATCATTTCTTAATCTTAATTTTTACATTATTTGTTCAAATAAGTTATAAGTTTCAAAAATTGTCGAATTGAAACGGTGTCAAAACCGTTTTAAAGATTTAAAAGTGAAGCCAGATATCGCTTTTGGACCGTAAGTCTGCATTAGAAATACATTTGCTTTGAGTCCGAGTATCGCCTCATTTGTTGCCCTTTGTTCCATGTTTCAACATTTTACACTTATATTCCGCAGATAAATATGGACGTGGAAAAATCTAGTAGCAGCTCTTTTGAGGACCTAACCAATGCCGAGGATACGAAGGACATACGTGCAGCACAAGCCGCTTCAAGTGCCTCCGAAGCACTAGCTAAAAGTGAAGCTGCAAAAGCTGACGATAACGATGACAACGCAAAGACGGAAGAAGTAGTTGTGGAAGATGATGGGGAAGGGGACGAGGAGGATGTGTGTGATATCTTGGGAAATAAGCAGCTAATAAAGCGCGTTATTAAAAAGGCACCTGCCAGTGCAAAGCGTCCCAGTCGCGGTGATTTGGTCACCATAACATTCACCGGAAAACTGGAAGATGGCACAGTTGTGGAGAAGGAGGAGAACTTCCAATGCCACGTAGGCGATTACGAAGTAGTGCAGGGTTTGGATATGGTGCTACCAATGATGCATGTGGGCGAACTGGCGCAAATTTCAGTTGATCCTCGGTTCGGTTATGGGGCCATTGGCCTTAAAAAGGAAAATTCTACTGAAACTATTGTAGCACCAAATGCTCATGTAAGCCTAAAGAAAAACACTTCAAACGTTCTGTTATTTCATCAGAAGCTTACCTGTTACAGCTTATCTACGACGTTGAGCTCTTGGATATTAAATACGAAGACTTTGCGGATCTAAAAAAATTCGATGTGCTACGCAAATATGGGTAAGTTAGATACGGCATATCTGTTCCTTTCGTATATGAGAGCCTAACAAAGATAATTATCTCGCAGTGCCAGGAAAAAAGAACGCGCAAATTACTTTTACAAACGTGTGGAATACAACAATGCTATACACCTCTACAGACGTGCGCTAGATTACTTAGATAATCGTGATGGGGATCCGGATGCTGAGTTTGGCAAAGAGGATTTGGAGGTATACAATTCAATATAAATACATTTCTTTAGCCTAATTTCGTACCTTTATATGAACAGCTAACAAACAGTGATTTGCAAAGCCTTTTGGAAGATAGACTCATTGTCTATAATAACATGGCTATGGCCCAAATCAAAATTGGAGCATTTGATGCCGCGCTTCAGTCTGTGGAGCACGTGTTACGTTGCCAGCCCAACAATCCAAAAGCGTTATACCGCAAGGGCAGAGTAAGTGGCACATAGACAAGTTTCATATTGAAGACTTAACCCTTTTAACTTTCTTAATCTTTAGGTGCTAGAGGGTAAGGCAGATACGCAGGGTGCTATTAAGCTATTGCAGAAGGTGGCCACGTTGGAGCCAGACAACCGCGCTGTTCAATCGGACTTGGCACGACTATTTATTAAAGCTCGCCGTGAGGAACATAACGAAAAGGAGATGTATCAGAAAATGTTGGGACAGGCCAAGAAAATGGAACAAACGACCGCTGTTAGGCAAAAAACGCCGTTGGTGGATAACTCCAAGGTATACGAATATAATTCAATTCAAATAACCAATTTACCAAATCTATATTTCAATAGCTTAAACTTCTCGGCTTCTTAATGGGTACCATATTAATCGGGGTTGCTGGCGTTGCGATTTATCGTTATAAATACTAAAGGCAAAATATTGTAATTGGATCTACTGAGTACTTTAAGCAATTTAAATGCATTTTTGAAAATGGAACACATACATAAATCGAAATTATTAATGTTGGAAACGATGGTTGCTTACTTGTAAAGATGACTTTTGTTGTATAACTATTACTGTGCACACTTTCAAATAGTAATATTAGGTCAAATGCTATGGTTTTTTTGGATAATTTTAATTTTAAATCCTAATTTTAATCAATATTTTGCGAAATATACATACAATTACCCAGCCTTTTGAACAACATAATGTACAAACTATGAGCTTCAGTTGCGGCAATTTTATTTTATAACACACGACTTTATGTAGTTTTTAAATTTTTTAAATCTGCTTTGTAACTGATTATAAAATTGAGGTATAACCAAAGAACTGATTCATTTAATGAACTTGAATAACAAACGAAGCCATTAAAGTGCCGTTTCAGCCCTAGAAACGATGACCAAACGCGTTTTGTCAAATTTAGGACGTTATGAATGCTGAATCATTTTCGCTGCGCCGCAACATTTAATTTACTCAAACAGAATCGGTCAATCTACCAGTATAATTGTGCTTTAATTTAATTCACAAGTTATTACATTTTTTTCGCTGTGAACATGCAGAAGTCTCTGCTGTTGCTAGCCCTATGCCTGGCCCTGGCCTGGGCTACAGATTCGAAGCCAAAACTCTTGCGTGTGCCGCTAAATAAATTTCAATCGGCACGCCGGCATTTCGCTGATGTTGGAACTGAATTGCAACAATTGCGTATCAAGTATGGCGGCGCTGGAGATGTCTCACCTGAACCGCTTTCCAATTACCTTGACGCTCAATACTATGGACCAATATCGATTGGCTCGCCACCACAGAATTTCAAAGTAGTGTTCGACACAGGCTCTTCTAACTTGTGGGTGCCATCAAAGAAGTGTCACCTGACTAACATTGCCTGTCTGATGCACAATAAATATGATGCCAGCAAATCGTCATCTTACAGCAAAAATGGCACCGAATTCGCTATACACTATGGCTCAGGCAGTTTGTCAGGTTACTTGTCTACCGACACAGTCAACATTGCTGGACTGGATATTAAGAGTCAAACATTCGCCGAGGCACTGAGTGAGCCAGGTCTAGTGTTTGTCGCAGCTAAATTCGATGGTATACTTGGACTGGGCTACAGTTCCATATCTGTGGACGGTGTTAAGCCCCCATTTTATACCATGTATGAACAGGGTCTGATTTCCCAGCCGGTGTTCTCTTTCTATTTGAATCGTGATCCCAAAGCACCAGAGGGTGGTGAAATCATATTCGGCGGCTCTGATCCCAAACATTATAGTGGTGACTTCACCTATTTGCCAGTCACACGCAAGGGCTATTGGCAAATTAAGATGGACTCGGCCCAATTGAATGATCTGGAGCTCTGCAAGGGCGGCTGCCAAGTGATTGCCGATACAGGTACTTCCCTGATTGCGGCTCCAGCCACAGAGGCAACTTCGATCAATCAGGCCATTGGTGGCACACCAATTGTGGGTGGTCAGGTAAAGTTGAATAGCAATATAAATATATTAATATATACTAATCTTCCCGTTCTTTTGCAGTATGTGGTATCCTGTGATATGATTCCCAACTTGCCGGTTATTAAGTTTGTGTTGGGTGGCAAAACCTTTGAATTGGAGGGCAAGGATTATATTCTACGCATCGCTCAGATGGGCAAAACCATTTGTCTTTCCGGTTTCATGGGCATGGACATACCGCCACCAAATGGACCACTCTGGATTCTAGGCGATGTCTTCATTGGCAAATACTACACCGAATTCGATATGGGCAACGATCGTGTGGGATTCGCCACTGCCAACTAGGGCGTTAACCAAATAAAACAAAATAATTTTATTCTACTTAATATACATATATGAAAATGTGCAAATATTGCAATTCTATAGACTTTTTTTCTTGCAATTGAGAAATAAATGAAAGCAATTACAATTGTAGACTATATACACAAATATGCTTTGTTTGTTATGGTTAGTCATGCGAGTGGACGGTTTGCTTATCAAGTTGTCGATCTTTTCTTTTTTTGCTATTACTTTTGCCCCAATGATAAGGTCGTCGCGTTCTTTGTTTACCAATTGTTGCATACAGTAATCAGCTGAACCGGGGCCATCAACTGTTTCAGCTCGCATTGGCAACTACAAAATAAATAAATAACAAACTTATATGCCACAAGTATATAGCACAATCATTAAAATAAGCTTTGTTGATAGCAAAAAGCTGTATTCAAATATATTATTTTACACTATGCTACATAGATATTAAGACTACAAGCCGGAGCTTTTTATATATAAATATAGATTAATTTTAAATTTATTCTTAGGGTTTACCAAGGACACATGGTGTAGGGAATTCCCTTTTAAATTCTTGTAATTGATACTGATTAAGTTTTAACAAAATAAAAACAAACAGAACGGACAACTTATTGTTTGTTATTTGCTATCTATGATTAATTGTGATTGTGATTGGCTAAGCTAAAACTAGAATCAAAACAATATTTCGTATAGGCCACTGGGTTAGGTCGATGACTTCCGCATGTGGTTGACGATTGACGGTTGACAGACGTCAGCACTACATAGCAACTGATACGAATTGGATCAGGGTGAATATGCCATAGGCATTGCGCACTTTTGGGCGTACTTCTTATATATATTTTATTTATCAAAAGGCAATGTGAACACTGTGCCCTTTGTACCCTCTAAGCAGCTGATGAGGATTGTCTACATGCTAATAGAATAACAATCGTTTTAAAATAATCAAAATATCAACTATTAAACATATATAGATAAGACAACATTTAATACTAGGCAAAAACAAAGTTAGTAGAGCGCTTAATGTATAACTTAAGGCCATTACAAATCATTGCATTCATTTTCGCTTCAGATCGGCCAGATTAACAGCTGGAGTTGTTGATGGTTCGCTGCTATGAACAGTTGTCGTTGCCGTTGTCGTTGTCGATGTCGTTGCACCTTCAGCAACAGTCACATCTGCCTTTATTTCCACCGACTCGGCTGTATTTAGATTGGGCAGCTCGTGCTCATCATCTGACTCGGTGGAATCGCGTGGTATCTGCAACGATGGCGAGGGCAGGTGCCCACTACTGACTTTGTATATATCACAGGTCTCGTTAACGTAGCGATTGAATACGTCCGGCTTGTCCGCATACACATGATGACCGGCACCGGTTACAATTTTGATTTCGACCATGCTGGTACCACGTTGTGATTTAATTTTCTCACCCGACGACGAGTCGATCCAACTGCGGGAGCCGTAGATGAATGTGATGGGAATATCGCTGCGCACATCCTTAATACGATGAATCATAGGATGCTTGGCCCAGCCAAACGATTGCATCATACTATGAAATGCGGATTCGCCAGTTGGACTCTGTGCATTGCACTGATGTATATACTGTGGCAGCAAATTGATATCCTCCTCAATGGTGTTCTGGAACTTGCGCATTATATCCGGCCTCGTCTTCTGCACCACCCACTGACCAAATGGACCAGCCGCTCGCAATGCCCACAACGGATTCAATGGCGTCAAAACACGCGCAATGGCGCGCAACCATAAGGGTATCTGTTTAGTGGTGCTTGAATCTGGGGGTTTCTCTGGAAATCCCCATGGGTCAGCAAGTATTAGATGTCGGACACGTTCCGGATAGCTCAGAGCATAGCTGGAGGCAATGAAACCACCCATGGAGTGGCCCAAAAGAATCATATCATTGATGTTCATTTCACGTCGCCACTCCTCGACGGACTTCACAAATTGCTTCTCGCACACCAACGCATCCTTGGCAAACATTGGCCTCGAGCTGCGGCCAAAGCCGAGCACATCCATCGCATGAACGGGTCGATCCTTGGCAAAGCTATCTAAATTCATCACCCACAGTGCCACGCCAGCGCCCAGGCCATGCAACAGCACCAGTGGCACCTCCTTGGAGTCTGTGTTCATACTGACCGTCCAGATTTTATCAGTATCGCCCACAGCTGGTCCAATGTCCACAAAGTAGCCGCGATACGGCAGCTTCAGATATGACAGAATCTTCTTCTCAACGGAACGTAGCATTGTTGGTGATGTGGATGTCCAGTTAAATAACCATTGCCAGAGACCGAAACCGTTATTTTTTGGAACCTGAAATTAATTGATTTTTTTTTCAGTTTATACGAGAATTTAACACATAGCCATGACATATATACATTGTTAAAAATATAAGATTAGAAGATTTGAATATTTAACCTACTCCTGCAATTCTTTTGATTATCCTCTTGACCCAATTAATAATATACAACAGCCATGTCATCATGGTGACGCACAGAATACTTTGAGTACCCAAGTAATCTGATCTATTTGAATCTCTTCAATAACAATAAAATTTTGCGATATTCTAAACCCGGAAGTGTCACAAAATGGGCGGGGATTATCTAACGAGGCAGTGATCGCGCCCCTTAGAAACTGCGCAATAGACGAAAACTTCAATTAACTGGTGACAATTTGCTGCTGTTTCTTTAATTACAAAGCCAGAGATTTTCTCATAGCACAAAACAAATGTTAATTATATTTAATATGGCCTGCTCCATAATGCTTACCTCAATGTCCATGCTCTGTGGCTCAACAGCGCTTACAACGCCATCAGCGTTTGGCAATGATAGTGTGCCGCTCATTTAATGTTTTTGTTAAATTTATTGAACGCTTGCCAAGAGAGTGAGAGAAAATTAGAATAATACTAGCCACCTGCTAGAACTTTGCAGCATTTGCGCGATTTGCGTCAGCCTATCATATGCTTAAATACCCCTTTGGTGTGTAATGTTCGATTAATGTCGAGTAGCGATGACTATGAGTTTTGGTTTTAAGCTTGGTAGCTGGTTGCGTGCCTCCTGCCTATTATGTATTTACTTTTCTAATGGTGAAATACTGTATTGTTGTCATTTATTTATAAGTAGCTCACCAAAAGCAGAATAGAGCAACAGCTGTTCGACGAACCGCAGCCCTGACATATGTTTTGCAATTTGGTATTAATTTTGGCATATAAATGCAGTCACACTTTTATTTCAAATATATACCAACAACAAATGTCGATCAACGGCGCAAGTGATGCGCGATTTTCGGCTGGAAATTCTATATTTTTCGAGCTCGAAAATTAATACATTTTAAGCGAATTATTTGGAAAATACGATGCTGTGACATATTTATTATATTTAAAACAATATAAATAATACAACAAATAAATGAATTTAAAACTAATAAAATTATTTTCTTTTTACAGGGTATCTTCCCTTAAATTGCTCAACACTAAGGAGAACATCTCTACTGTGCTGATCTCTAGGGATTCTGATCGGTATATTTTGTTGTGCTAAAAATACGGTCACCTTAAATATACCAACCATGTGAGCGAATCGGGACATCACCTTGGCATCTCGCACGCAAAATGGACGGAATTAATAAATACAACGAATTTGTGGCACTTCACAAGCCACAACTGGAATCCTCGTCGGTGCCGGTCCACTTATGGCCAGCACTTTACCGCAAACTGACGACGGACTGTTTTGATGCTGGTGAAGCCTTACAACTGATGCTAATCGATTACGACGAGGACGATGAGGAGAATGATGTTGATGATGATAACAATGCCAAGCCAGTGTTCGCTCTGGAAGTAGCACGTGAGGAAGGTATTAAAGCAAATGACCCCCAGGCTATATATTTGATAGATCATGCCTGGACATTTCGCATGAACAGTGCACGTGCACAATTGGAACAATATCCACAGCTGGCGGATCGTTTGTCTGCCATCACCGGCGTAGATCTGGAGCATGAACAGCGCATTGACAAGATACTGCGACGACTGTGGAAGTATTGTCATGCTTACTCAATTGCCAGTGAGGGATTATCAGACGAGGAGCGCATGCCCATTTGGTATGTCATGGATGAAGTCGGTTCAGCTGTAAATCATTCGGATACACCAAATTTCCGATTGGTACCTCTGCTCTATCTAAACACTCAGACCACGTACAGCATTCTCTTCCCCATACGGGACTGTGAACAGGGAAGTCCAGTTACGCGCGATTTTGTTGAATATGTTTCGAAGGATGCGCCTCAGCGTTCGGCTCTTTTGCTACCTTGGATCGACACAGACCTTAGCGAGGAAAGCTTTTTGCAAGTGGAACCAAGTGCCGAATACTTTTCTAGTGGCCACATACCGGAAACTTATCCAGGTGAAGATGCTACTGCAGCCAACGTAGTACCTTCTCGCTGCAATCCTTTGAAGGTGTACGCCCAGTACGATGTATTGCGGGCGAATCTCACAGCTCCCGAATTTGTGTTAGTCGATAACGAACAGGAGGCGGATGTACTGTGGCTCACCTGCCACTATAAGAATTTTGCGGAGCTTGCAGTGGACACTCCTAACAAGTTCATCAATCAGTTCCCCTTTGAGTATGTGATCACAATCAAAGATTTGCTGAGCATTGTGGGCCGTCGTGCGGCACAGGAACATCACAATGCCGAGACACTGGACACGTATCCTGCCTGGCTGCCCACCACTTACAATCTATCCACGGAACTACGTGAATTTGTCGCTTACTATCAAAAGCGTGCGGCTAAAGGATTGGATAATCATTGGATTATCAAACCCTGGAACTTGGCACGCGGCCTGGACACGCACATCACGGATAACGTTAAGCAAATAGTACGACTGCCGGCAACAGGTCCAAAGATAGCACAAAAGTATATCGAACGTCCGGTGCTGTTCCATCGTGAAGAGCTCAACGCGCAGGTGAAGTTCGATATACGCTATGTGATTCTATTGAAGCGTGTGAAGCCATTGGAGGCGTATGTGCATCGCAAGTTCTTCTTGCGCTTTGCCAATCAACCTTTCTCGCTGGATCACTTTGATGACTATGAAAAGCACTACACGGTGATGAATTACCAGGAACAGGCGCAACTGCATCACATTCAGTGCGATGACTTTCTTGAGCTTTGGCAGCAACAGTATCCCTCTAATGATTGGACTATAGTGGAGCAGCAAATCTGCGAAATGTTGTATGAGGTGTTGCAGTGCGCTAGCAAAGCGCCACCTCCATGTGGACTAGCGCCTTGTGCACAATCTCGAGCGCTCTATGCCGCGGATATTATGCTGGAATGGACGGGCAGCGGTGTCGAAGAAAAGATCTTGCAACCCAAATTGCTGGAGATCAACTGGACGCCCGATTGCAAACGTGCATGTGACTATTATACCGATTTCTTTAATGACATCTTCAAGCTGCTCTTCTTGGACGAACAGAACAACGAGAGCTTCAGGCTGCTCACAGCGCAGGGGCAATGAATCGATCTATCCATATTAAATGTTTCACTACCAAAGTTCACAATGTTATACAACTAACCAATGTGTCTTTCAATGACAAATACAATTATAAAGTGTATTTTATTTCTCGATAGTATCTTAGTCATTTACAACTTAATTAGCGCGCATTTGTACAATATACAATGAATACTCGGTAAGTATTGTATATTTATATAGATATAGATATTAGATCTATACATAGTTGGGAACTATCCATGTACATACATATGCTCTTAACTAGATGTGAGTCGCCAATTGCTTACGTTCTCTATAACTCTATCATAGCTTTCTCATAAGGAAAGGAAATATACTAGTGTATAGCTGCTTCTATAGCTCTGTTTATGCTCTGCTTCAGTTGTGCTGATGTTCGTGAGTGCTTGAGTGTGTGTGTGTGTGTGTGTGAATGTGTGGTGTATAAAAAGTGAGCTTAAATTTAGTGTAAAAATGTTTTACAATTCTTAATTGTAATGGCACTTGAAAAATGAAAAGATTATGAAAATGGATTTGCTTTAAATTGGGCATATAATGATTATACTTCAAGTCAAGTTCGAATTACGTGTAAGGCAATTTCAAAGGCACAAAACTAAATCTGCGTAATGCAATCTACAAACTAATGAAATGAGAAATAATAAGTTCGATTTATGAAACTTAAATGCTAGCAAAATGAACCTCAACTAATGTCGCTTAGACTAGTTAATATTAACTTAGATTGTCTAACTAAAAGCTACTAAACGCAAACCTCATCGAAGTCTAAACGTATTTTCTCATCAGCGGAAGCTAATTTATGTATAGTCTTTTTAATGCGCAACGCCGGCAGACGCACATTTGGATTCTGATGCCAGCACTCCTTCATTAGCTTGGACATGCCGGCCAGAAGCTACAAATAAGATTGATATATTTGAGTATATATGAATAATATGGTAAATTTTATGGCATTACTTACCGAATCTGAGCTCCAGCGATTGGGTATTGATGGGCGGTAGTTGTCAATGCAGACCACCTTACGCATATCCTCAAAGCTGGGATCCATGGGCACCACATCATAGAAGGGTACTTTGTATTCTTCAGCAATGCCGCAAGAAATAGTGCGACGACAGACCTCCCACAACACCAAACCAAAAGCGTAAATGTCAGTGCGGCGCAGTGCCTCAAAGCACTCCATGTCAATGCTAGAATGTGGATTTTTAATTTCAACTGTAGGATGTTGCTTATCCAATGATCTTTAAAGTTTCAACAATTACCTCTCATCCAAGACTTCGGGGGCCATATAACGTTTAGTGCCCACCTTCGGATTGTTGCCCAAATCGAGACGTCCCGTAACGTGTGAGTGTGTAACGGCCAAGCCAAAATCGGCTATAACACAGGTGCCATTCGATGTGACCAATATGTTCTTTGACTTCAAATCGCGATGTGCCATTGCCGGTTTGCCTTCAGTGCCAAAGATCTCGGTGTGTAGATGGACCAGTCCATTGGCAATCGACAGGCATATCCAAATCATATCATTGTGACTGAGAGCGTTGCGATTCAAATGATCAAACAAAGAGCCCAATGGATAGTAGTGGGTCATTAGCCACAGCTGTGTGCACGAATTGCGTGAGGTCATGTCGGAACCAATGAAGCCAAGTATGTTCTCATGACGCAGCAGAACGGTGCTAAGAAATGAATAATGGATTTTTTTAGAATGTTAAACAATCCAAACAACTGTAATGTTACCTGTAGATTTCCGTTTCACGTTTCCACGATTCCTCATCGCGACTGAAGAATATTTTGACAGCAATGCTCTCACCGTGCCAATGGCCACGCCACACCTCACCGTACTTGCCACGGCCAATGCACTCGATGAGTGTCACTTGCTTAGCCAGCGTGCGTTGCACCAACAGCGGCAAACCACTGCCGGAACCGGATGTAACCGAATGCTGCAAATACTCCCGCAATGTGCTATCCCCAGCGCTAGTAGCGCGCAGTAGTTCATCGTTAACCAGATATGATTCGGGATCCTGTTTAATTCGCGTTGCCGCAAGACGCTTACGATGACTGCGACGCATAAAGAAGACGGCCACGGCCCCCATTAGCGTAATGACCAGAAAGGGACCCAAAATGGCGATGGCCATTTTGCTAATGTTGCTACTATCAGCGGTAATCACGGTCACATCGCCATTGTCGAAGACAAAAGGTGGCAGCTCGGGGAATTCGCCGTCGTTGCAGAAATCTCTGGCACAGCAAGTCACATTGAAGGGTGTGCTGCGTTTTGTGGGTGCATTGAGCTTATTAGGCGAATTCTGCTTGCAAGTCATTTGCAGATGATCCGGCTCTGTGGTGCAACCTCGCGACACATGCTCCTGACCATTCTCATCACGTGTACGTGATTTCCAGCACTGTAATCATAAGAAATGCAATTAGAGATTATCAAAAATCATCACGCTCCAATTGCTCACCTGTATGGCATTCAGACACGTATGGGCAAGCTCATTGGGATCGAGGCAAGGCGTCCCGCAGGCGAAACACTTTATTCTGTGCATACAGAAATTAAATATATAAGAATATGCAAGCTTCTGGTATAAAAGTGTGTAGATTTAATGGACTTATGATGGCAAATGATTTCGATTTTACCTTCTTTTCATGCGTCGCTTACTCTTAACATGCCTCCTAATGGGAAGTGCAGCGTGTGAAATGTGGGGAAGTTGTTGTAAACAGTAAGCGGGTTAGGGGGTTAGGCAATAGCAATAAGTTCTCGGTGCGATATCGATTGTTGTTATAATATCGATACACATACATATTTACTTTCAATTATTTATATTTAAGAAATAAGTCAAAATAAACATATGAAAAGTAGAAATTTGCTCAGAATATCAATAACCGTTTAACATTAATTTACGTATCACGCACACTTCTTAAACGTTATCTCTGATTAAATGCAGTGATCTATAGAGCTTCAGCAAAAGCTGTGAGCATCTAATTGGTAATTACCTGGGATGACTTTGCACAGAGTTTTGTCGTATTGCTGGAAATTCTTTTCCATTAATGTTTTGTGGTATTTCCATGTCTCTTTCGTCCAGCAATAATCCACTAATTTCAGCTAAAAGAACAACAAAAAGAAAATAACAATCACACACACGTAAACAAGTCAGAAATACTCAACACACACATTTGGATATTTTTGTGTATACACAAATAAATCGCATATGTGTGCGGGTACTGATTATTAAATGCACTTTTATGCTTCACTCGCCCACAGAAGTATTGTAATGCGTTTATATAACAACAATTTGCGTATTAGCGCTTTGTTTTCATTTAAGTTCTTGCCCCAAACTACAGTTTTATGACATTATTAACCTTATACGCGGCGCAATTGGTCAGAACAGTAGCATATGAAAACAAATTGAGGCCCAAACACACACAAACAAATGGGTAGCAGCTTTAGCATCATTTTCTCAGAGTAATTTGCCGCAAAACAACCCGTTCAAATGTTTTTCAAAGTGCATGCGAGCGATGCACACATATTGTATAACACATATAAACACATTTTAACACACCTTTTGCATTTTTATATAGAAAAAATGACAACAGAAAAACTAAAAATAAATTGGACTCCATTGTAGAGTTGTATCCAATCGTCCGGAATAAGTTCGATCGAACGATTCATTTAACTGAAAGCGTGAACTAAATCCCTGACTTGTCGTTCAGTCGAACTAGATTGGTATTCAGAATCCAAATTAACGAGGTATTCCATGCTTTGATTTTTATTTGATTTTGCTTTAAATATCGATAACAATTTGTAGTATATGCAAACTTTTATATCGATTAGACATAAATACATAATATTTGGTCTATTTGTATATTAATATTGAATTACGTTAAAAATAAAAATAGGTTATTTTATGAAGTTGATACTTTTTACTCTATAATCTGATTGCAAGCAATTTTATGAAGTGGCAACCATTCTCTTGCCCGTTTTTTTTTTATTAAAAATATCGATATAGTGCTTGGCGAACCTTACTGCAAAAATACTGAGCAAATTACCAGCGATGTGTGGAGTTTACTATTTAGGGCAGACGCTGTCAACGCGATTAGGTCACACTGAGCCGGTCCTCAGCTTGCTTCGCCTGGAAAAAATTGATCAGCTGAAAAGTTTCTAGAAATTCTGAATAAAACGTCAAAGACAGTTGCACAATATTATTGTAATAAATAGTATTTAAAATAATTTGTGCATTTAATAAATAACTGAAGAATACACGCGTACGTATTAATATATTTTTTGAGGTAAGTGTGACCTCTATGTGTCCATGTGTGAGTTTGTGTGTTTGAAGACGTGAAAATGCAGTCTTTTAAGCTGACTGTGTTATTCTAATTGTGTCGGTTGTAAAACCTGACCGACAGTTGAGTTTCCTTATTATAATCAAAATCAAGTGAACAGTCCATTCAATGTGCAACGCTCCTGCGAAGTTTTCTAAAAGTGGGCGTGTGCAAAGAGTCTTAAGTTCATTCGGACCGGTTTCCCATTGTGAGCTAAAGTTTAGGGGGAAAACAAATCAATTTTCTGTCGATAATATCGATATTGATCAAACGCTTCCACATGCATGGGGTCCCTTTGGTGTCACGTAACTTTAATAATTTTCCCGAATTTTCTATTGCGCGTGTACACACAAACAAACACACGTACACACGCAAATGGCGCTTAAACATGTGTTTGGTTGTTGTTGTATCTTCTACTTTATCATTGCCTCCTTTTTTTTTATTATCGAGTTTATCGTCCTGAGTTTGAAAGTACATATTTACACATTACGTGTGTATACACTGTGACATCTCATCTCGTCTGGGCTGCGCAATATACACAAACACACGCACTTACAGCTGTATGCTGATATAGAACATCGCTAATAAACAACAACAATAGCAAAGTCAAACAATTGAGGGCAAGTGGTTGGTTAGTTGTTTTTGCTTATCAAGCGCCGCCGCCAACGCCGCACTCTTCTTCATCATAAAATTCTTCAATCGGTCTGCTCTGCCTCCCAAAGCATTTGCCGGCGTTTTAAATTCATTCGTAAAAGTTCGCTCGCGCTACAAACATCGACACACAGACACGAAGCAACGGCCAAAACAAAACGGCAAACTACGCAGTACGTTTGTTATTCCATTTTTGCTCAATAACAAAAACGCATGGTCTTATAGCATGCTCTCTGTTCTGTCTGTCTCTTCTTCTGCTCCTAGCATAGACAGTATGTGTATTACATAACAATTGTAATTATAAATTTAGTTCGATTGCCAAAATGAAATAACTGCACAATGCAACCGGCGAATTGCGCTAAAGAGAGCGCACTCTAAGAGAGCGGTAGACAGGAGAGAGCGAGCTGTGACTAACCGTTTATTAAATTATATTTAATTTTAAAGAGATAAGTGCAAAGTGGGTAATACATAAGTTTGATAAGGAATCAAGTGAAACCTACGACAATTGTATGCACTGATATTGGTGAACATATATATGTGTGTGGGGGGTGGGGATGTTGGCCTACATACGTCAGAATACGGCTTCTATAGAAAATCAATTTTGAGTATTATTGCATCAGCTGTCAAATGTTTTATATGTATATGTTTTTCTCTCTTTCTTTTGCAGAACCACAAACTAGATTATAGCAACAAAAAAAACAACAAATAACAACACTTAATCGCATTTCCAACGGATACGTGTTCCTTACTTAACTATAAAATAAATCAAATAGTGCAACAAGTGCTTCAAATTCAAGTATTCAGTGAGTGTATTAGTAAATAAGAAGAGAGACAGAGAAAAAGAGAGTGGGAGAGTGATAGTGAGTGAGAAATTGAGCATTTGAAGCTATGTCCGCTTCCACACGTAATAAACACTCAAAGTATGATAATGAAAAGGTCGACATAAGCAAGGACGAGTTTGAGCGCATTCGTGACGCACTCAGCAACGAAGAGTTCCGTAAGTTATTCTTTGATTACGTGGAAGAAATACAAGATCCGGAAAATCGTAAAATCTACGAGGAGGAAATCGCGCAATTGGAAAAGGAGCGCGGCGTTGATGTTACCTTTATACATCCCAAGCCCGGCTTTGTGGTAAAGACGGCAATTGATGGCGAACTTAAGTGCTTCATAAACATTGCGAGTTCCGTGGAGGTTGAGCGGCCCAATAATGAAGTATCTGTTAATTCAACAACTGGCGAGCGGGGTCTTAGCTGGTCCATTCCGATGGCCCAGACGCCACCGCGTGACGATTTTGATGCAAACAACAAGCTATGCAAAGTATTTGATGTCGTCTTCCATCCGGATGCACTGCATCTGGGTAAGCGCAATGCGCAATTTCGTAAATGCCTTTTAGATACAGCACTTGATGGCGTCGAGCGCGAGTATCATGTGAAATTGGATCGTGCTAATCTGAAGTTTCCCAAACTGGACTACAAGGGCATTGCACGCCCCACTGTGATACGAAAGTTGGCCAAGGATGCTTCGGCCGAGGAGAAGGAGCCGCATCCCCTGGAGCATTTGTATCCAAAGAAACCAGAGGCAAATGCTTGTCAGCCCAAGGTGCTGCCCATGAAAACACAACCAACAGCGGTTCCAACATTTACAGTGCCCAAATACAGCATCAAACATAGCCACTCTGTGGAAATGTCCGAGTATACGGATGAATTGGATGCCAAACTACAGGCGACTATACCAAGTGCTCTCATCGTTGAAATTGAATTGCCACTGCTCAGCTCCACAGCGGACTGTGAACTGGATGTGACAGAGAAGTCCGTCTATCTGCTTAGCGAGCGTCATGGTGCCAAGTATCGACTGAAGTTGGATCTGCCCTACAAGGTGGATGATAAGGCCGGCAATGCTCGCTTTGACACAGAGCACCGTCGTCTGTCCATCACATTGCCCGTGGTGCGTTCTACGGCCCGTCAACAGCGCGAAATGCACGACAATGTGCGCATGCTCAGCCGCGAAGATAGCGGCGTGGAGCTTAGCTCCCATAGCGAATCAATTGCCGAGGAGGAAGCTGAAGCGGAAGCTGAAGTAGAATCCATTGATGCCATCGTTGAGCTAACAGATCAGGAGCCAGCTGACGATACTAATGCATGTAAGTAGTGTACAGAAAATAAAAGATCTTTCTCTTTGTGAACTTAATCTTCTTCATGTATCCATCAGTCCCAACCACTGTCAATGTTACACCCCGCTCGTTCCTAAAACGCCATCTGCATTATCAGCTGCCAGCAAAGTTCGACTGCAATGTGCTGGACAATGGGATGGCATTTGTGCTGCATGTGTCCAACGTGCAACCGGATTCCATAGAGATGCTACAGCTGCCTCGCAGTCTACATCTGCAGTTCGCTTCCATGGGCAGTGGATATTATCCCACACACTATGCCATCCTGGTGCAGTTTCCGGATGAAGCTGATCCTAAGCTACACATCGAACATGTCGAGGCAGATGCCTCCGATACGAATGTGGTATTGAAGCTCCAGCTGAGCAAGGGCTGCGAGACCATGCCAACAAGCTATCTGGCTGGACCCGATAGCAATGATCTCAAGGAGTACATGTTGAGCCAGTACAACGACAGCAATGAGTATAAGATCAGCGATGACGAGTCTGAGAAGACGCTGCAAGTTGACATGGTACACCATGAGGAGGAAGAAGCATTGGAGGTGATAATAGCTCCACAATGCAGCATTGATGAAGATGAAAGTGAACAACAAGATGAATATCAGCAACAGCAGCAACAACACAAGAAGCCAAACAAGAAGCAACGCAAGCGCAACAAGCGTTCCCTTTCAGAGTCCGCCTGCGAGGACATCAAGGCGGAGCAGCAGCAGCTGCAACAACAGCAGAAGCAACCCCAGGTACCTACACCACAAGGACTGGAGAGCGGATCACAGCCCATGGCAACGCTAAAGTTGCCACAGCGCAAGCAACGCAGCTTCTCGGAGTGCAACGAGAGCAGCAGCGTTCAACGTGGAATCTTAAAGCGTTTCAGTCGCTATGGACCACGTCCCTCAATCTCCGACAGCTGTTCGTCGATCGATGACTACTCCTCATCCTATTCTTGTTCTATGGATGCGGCTGGCGCTGGTTTCTCACAATCATTTGGTGGCATACCCGAAGAGCGAGGAGGAGGAGATGATGCGGGTCTCTCGGAGAGCTGCAAGAAGACTGTTAGATTTAATGATCATATTATGAAGCAAGTGTTTAGGTGAGTCTATAAATAGCAGTTGCTCATTTCAATTGAAGCTTATTTGCATAAACTGATCTCTTAATTTATAAATACTCTGTTTCAGACTCGACTCGAGCATTCTGGGGCAACGTAAGAAGAATCAGAAGCGTCGCGATTGCAAATTGCGTGCTCAACAACGTCGCCTTAGTGAAGGTGACTCGGCGGATTACGAGGAGGAGGATCATCACCACGATGACGGGGGACAGCAAACCGTTGACAAGGTAAACTTCTGATTGCCGACTAAATTAAATTAGTGCAAATTGGCGAATAGATATTTGACGGACACAAATATTGATTATTTAGTAGTTGTGTTAGATTCTATTATGTATTTCAGTCAATAGTTTTAGTGCGTCGTTAGCGAGGGTGTTATATAGATTAAGGTAATGACGAACTTGCTTAAAATAGTAACAATTGGGACGGCTCTCTCTCTCGTCCCACTTACGCCATGTCAATTGCAGTTTAGGCAACCAAGTTCTCCCTAATGAAGGTCAAAGATATCAAGTCACATGAGATATTCTTTCCGTTTAACAGACTGTTAAGCTTAACAGATAACCTAATGCTGACATGTTAAACATTTTATTGCTGACTGTTAAGTTTAACAGATAACCTAATGCAGACTAACTGACTGCTGTTAAAGTTAACAGAAGCGATTATACAATTAAGCATTATTTGATTTCTTTTAAATGTAATTCCTTTGAGTATCCATTTCTAATTGTCCATTTGTAATTTAATTCATTTTAGACTGCCAGCAATGCACAGTATTTTAAGCAGCAGAACAATCGTCACGGCAAGGATAACAAGAAGCAGTCCTTCCATGATAGCGGTCTGGACCTAACTGGTGGTTCGACTATAAAGACCAACAACAACAACCATTACAACGAAGCGGAAAATAAACGAAATGATGCAGATGCTAAGAATTCTATGATGTTTGAAATGGACGAAGATGATGATGATATGTAAAAGTTCAAAATGTTGAAAGATACAAAACAAATAAGAGCAGCAAGTTTTCGAGGCATGTTTTCAATTTTTGGAAACTACTTTTTATTGTACTAATGGCTTTTTTTTCTAAACAAGAGTTTTCTTTTATATTATTATTATTGTGAAACGTTGTTTATAAGCGAGCGCTCAATTTAATAACCATATACAATTGCAAATTGTTTATGTACAATCAGGGCAAGAACAAGAATCAAAACGTGAAAAGAAAATATGATACAAACAAAAAGCAAAAGAAAAAGAAAATGGCATGAACACCTTCATATATATGTACATGGTTATATACATAAATTATAAAATATAAATTAATAATTGTTATTTAATTTGGTTAAACTCATTGGAAATTGTTAAATGCAACGATCATAAATACCTTTAAGATTATTTGAATATTATTACAAGTAAACAATCACACATATATACACACACACACATGCATACATACATATATAATATAATTAATGTAAAACAAAACTCTCAACAAATGTAAGTTAAATATTTTAAACTGTTTCGAAATCACAAGCAAAATATCAATAGTTAACAAAGCATATATATATATATATATGCAACAACATATACATATATAACTACACACACACACACACTTGGCATACATAGTGTATAAGCTATTTACATGAACTGTGCGCTGCAAACAATTGTGGCATCTTTTAACTTTTTTAGTCAAACAAAAAGTTAAATATATATATCTATATATATATATATACAAATAATCAATAACGTTCCTCGATCTGTTTACGTATATGTGGAATTTGTTGTAGTTCACGCCGCTTCACCTCCAGCACATAGAGAACTGGACAATCCAGGGAAGCACAATGCAATTCACCCAGACGACCACAGCATGCCTGACATATCTGCTGGGTCAATCGATAGCCGCGCTCCAGCTGTGCCAGCTTCGACTGTAATGTAATCACGCACTTGCTGGAGTTGCTGGCACAATCGGCACAAATGCCCGCTTTGGTCTGGCGGCCGCAATCGATGATGCAGCTGGTTGTTGAGAAATACTGCGATATGGTTGACTTGGCGCCGCCACGATTCATCAGTTCACCGGCCGTGGACAATGCTGGTGTCATCAGCAGCTTGCGTGGCAAATTGCTGAACCTGCAACAATCAGTTTTGAGAGAGAGTATTCTTTGAGGAGATTACGCTTTCTTTTACCAATCATTCACATCGGCTCCAATAAGCAACAGGCAGCGATTCAGTGGCGGTATAATAGCCTTGGTTATGTAGTAAATGGCATTGATCTTGTAGCCCTCATTGGCCAGCAGCTCATGGGGATGACGCACCAGACGAATCAGCTGCATGCCCGGCGGTCCATTGATGATGCAAAAGGGCACTCGCTCGCCACGACGTGGCACGCGTCTGGGATCCTTTTGCATCCATTTGCTGCACAGCCATAGCAATATGATTAGATGGTAAGTAACTAGTTAAAGAGTTAACTCCACTCACCGTGTCATCTCCAGCGCCGGCACACAGGCCGTGGGCTTATAGCCGTTTAGGCCGCGAAACTCTTTGGCGAATATCAGATCCTGCAGATTGGCACGTCCGGACAGCAGCTTGGTGAACTGCCGGCAAACGTATTGCTTGATCTGACTGACATCTGCCGTCTCGAAGAGCAGGCGCAGCACCTTCTCCAGCATTTTGGCCACTGCTGGACAGCCGTCACGTCGTACTGTCTCAATGCCTTTGGCCTCGTAGACAGGATGCTGTTGCTCGGGGGTCTCGTACATGTAGCCTACGTAGCGTTTCTTGGTCTGCAGCAGACACGGCTGATAGACCTTTTCGAGCTTCAGTTTCACAGGATGCGGATTCATTTCGGTCACAGCCTCAGCAATTTCCTCGCCAATGCGAAATGCCTCGGCACGATTGCGTCCTGGCACAAGGACAAACATAGAGTCTGTATCGCCATAGACAACGCGCACCTTCCACTTCTCATTGGCTTCCACCAGTTTGATGGCACGCTCCAGCGTCTCACGGCCCTTGGACACCACCGAGTCGCCCACCTCAACGGCGGGCATGCGACCACTGAAATTGGCCGCGGTATAGCCATAGGTAACATTGGCCATCAGCTTCAAGCCAAGCTGGCGAGAGTGAAGCACACGCTGCAGCGCAGAGCTGTCCCGATGCAGCTTCATTGATTGCTTCACCATCTGCCGCGTGTCCAGGATTTCACTCAACATGCGCGGCAGTATGCCCTCCCGCACCTGGCGCTTAACAAAGACAACGCCACAGGGCGACACCGTGACCAGATCGCGTTCCAGCAGCTGCTGCAGCAATTGCCGTGAGACGCGCAACTGGGAGGCACCAAACTCAAACGTAGTGCTGCTGCCCAAATGCTCCACACGGCCCAGACACGTGGAGAAGCAATAGTTATAGCCAATGATCATGCTTGGGTACAGACTCTGAAAGTCCAGCACGATCAAGGGATCCGCATAGAAGCGTGATTCTGGCTCCATGATCAGAGCAAGATACTCGGGTGCACGCATGTGGGCGCGTTGTTGCACGCTCGGCGAGAGTGGCACCAGATTCTTGGGCTTGGCAATGCTGCAAACAGATAGAGAGAGAATTAATACCTGATTAGACTCAAAAAGAAACCCCAACCGACCGCAGCATCATGCTCTCCACGCGAAACTGTGAGCCTCTCGAGAGCACCTCATAGAACTGTATGCCAATCAATTTGGCCATTTCACTGGTGCGTCCCAAGAGATCCAGTTGATCCAGCAATGCCAGCGTGCCGCGTACACGTTCCAAATAATACTCCAGCACAATCCAACGTGTGCAGGGCGAGGCAAACCAATCGCTGAGGGAGCGTGCACTGTGCCAGGGACAACGCTTGTGGAGTATATGATACATAACATTCTCAAAGGTGTACGATGTGAGTGCTATCTCCGAGCGCATCAGTCGCCATACATCGAGCAATATGCGACCACAGAGCTTCATCTCAACATCCAAATCCGTAAACTGTTCACGATCCTCGTCCACAAAGTCACGCACCTTCTGGGACGGCACACGCGACAGCAGCGGGGCAATGTTGAAGCACAAATGTTTGGCCCGCTCGATGACATAACCCCAGGAGCTCATTTCGATCTCATAGCCGGCATAGATGTCCGCATCCCAGCGTGTGCAGAGTGCCAGTAATGCCTCCAGCGCCTCGGCTTCACTCTGCACCACCTGCACTTCAATGTCCGCATCCAGGCCATGATGACGTCCCTCGCTAAGCCCATCCATGGCATCATTGACAATAATATAACCACAAGCCTTGCTAGGCAGCGTCTTCTCTGGCAAACTGTGCTCTATGGCATAAAACAGACAACGTATCTCGTCGTGCAACGGATCCGGCTGCAGTTCCTCACGCGTCGGCACAAACAACTCCAGCGTCATGGTGGTCAAATAGTTGCACTATGTACACAAATTGTTATAGTTGATTGTCATGTTTTGGATGTGGAACTCACCTCAATGTCTGCTTTGGCCTGCTGCAGATTCTCCAGATTAACCTTGAAACCAAAGGTGTTGTCCAGCGTGGCATGGTTGAGTCCAAAGCTCAGCTCATGACTGTTGCGTCCACTGCTCATGCTGTCCAGTTGTCGCACAAAGGAACTGCGCTCCAAGGCGTCCAAGGCGGCGCTGCTGGCGCCACTCTGCTCACTGGACTGACTGCTGCCTGGCGGCTCATCTTGTGACGCCTGGAACTGCAGCTTGGTGGCGCGTCTGCAGCGTACTTTGCTGCTCAGTGGCGTTCCTTTGCACTGATCTCTGCCAGCGAGTTGTGGTGTCGCTGGCGTCAGCGTTAAACCGCTGCAGTTGAGCTCCTCAGCTTCATCGCCACTGCCAGCCGATGCTTCATCGCCATCATTTAACATCATGGTTATCTTTTGACGCTTTATTTTAATGGGGCTATCCACATCGTTGGCCAACGCATGACGATCCTCTTCGCCTTGTTGATGCTTCCGCAACTCGCGTGCCTTCAGCCAAAGCTGGGCATCCTGTCTGCTCGGCGGACATGTCGCTGGCTCAATGACAACACTGCGCTGTGTGCTGAAATACTCCCGAATCTGTTGCTCGTTGCGATAGCGTTGCAACATGGCAGGTCCACCAATGGCAATCAATTGCTTGCGACGCCAGGCTGCCAATCCTTGATTGGCATCCAAGACGCTGCTTTGAAAGGGCTCCAAATCGTTAAGCTTGTTCCCGGGTATGCGCAACACCAGAAATCCCACCTCTGTCACTTTGCTAACATCGGCAGGATTGCTATAGAACGGCTGCTGGAACTCATACTCCGGAATGTCCAGTTTTTGACAACCATGCAGCACTTCTTCGTAGCTAGGTGGCAGTTCCAACGGTGCTATCACAAAGGATTTGGAAACTGACAAGCTGCTTGGCCTAGAATCAACTTGGGACTGTGCACTGAGCTGTGGACTTCCCAAATCATCGCTGAATACCGACGGACTATTGATGATCAACGAGTGCTCGTAAAAACTCTTCATCAGCTCCGGCGTATTGCTCTCACTGCTCTCTGGACTGTGAATCGAATGTGGTGTGTGCAACGCATCATTTGCAGCTTCTGCTTGGGCCTCGTTGACTGCAGCAACAATTGGACTAGCTGGCATTGGACTCGTCGTTTTCTTCTCATCATAGCTTGCCAGTTCCTTGTCCGTTGGCGTCGCACTCTTAACCAGCAATGCGTCTCGAAAACTTCTACGCAAACGCCTCAAATTCGGTGTCTTTCTTAGCTTGAGCACAGATCTATCGCTCTCTGTGTCAGAGACAATGGCTTCGTCCTCGCTAGCTGTAGCTGTTGCTGGTGTAGCTGGTGATTCCACAGCCGGTTTGTCAGCTGCCAAGCTGGCTTCGATTGCCATTTGCGGCACAGCATTCTGTTTGACACGATTGCGTGCACTGCGTCGCGGTGCTGTCGACTCTGACGGAATGTTCGCTGTGGTTGCAGAGCTTGCGATGTCTTCAAAAACATCAGAGATACGCAGATTCTTCTGGCGAGGCGTCAACGAGCATATAATGTGTGTCTTATCCAAATCTCGCGCACGATTTCTCAAACTGCGACGCACTGGAGTGCTGCAAGAAAACATTACTAAGCGAACTGCAAGAGAATGTTGTAGTAAACCCACCGCTCAGCATTCAAATCTTTGTTCTCTGGCAATGCTGAGATGCTTTTGCGACGCAACTCTGTCATGGCCAACTTCTTGCGAAGCGTTAAAGCTGGACTAGAAGTGGGAAACGTAGTTAGTAAGTGGGAAATCCAGAGTATACGGTGCAATACTCACCTCTTAGCCACTGTTTCCAGCTGCTGACTGAGTCGCGTGTGAATGTTGTTGCTCGTTGATTCAGCTGCATTCTCTGCAATCTCAAAAGTTGACTTAAATCTTGTAGATTTACACTGTAAACACTTGAAACTTACTCTGCGCAGACTTGCTAACTATCATCAGAGGCAAAGGAGCATATTTTTTGGCCGCACTAGACTTGGGTGTGCGTGGCTGTTGCATGCTGATTCGACTTTTGGGTGTAGTAGGTGTGCGAGGTGGACTACGTTGCGATTTAATCTTCTCTTTCTTGGGTGTACGTGGCAGCTGATCATCGGCGGCGCCATCAATTTGTGGCAGTTTCACTGACTGACTTGGCTCCAACTTGGGCTGACTCTGCGTTAACTTAAGCAGCAGCTCATCGATATCATCTAAGGCCACAGAAAAGTCATTCACATTACCAGTGGCTGTCTCCTCATCTGAGCTGGCTTCATCCTCCGACAGTGGCTGCTGTGCGGCTGCAGCTGCCGTCTGTTTGTCCAGTAACTCGGGCGTTAGTTCAACTAAATGGAATGCAAGTTTATCAAGTTGAATAAGCTTAGTTGTAGCTTTCTCTTACAATTGTTGTGCTGCTGGGAGAGCGGCGCCAGGGAGCTGTCCAAATCGATATGTGATTCATTAGCATTCTGCTCCTCCAACTGCTGCAGCACATCGAGCAGTTCCAAATCCTCCTCACGCACTGTCAACCACATAGATAACCAATGGCAGCTAATAACAAATCTAATAATTGACTTACAGGTGGCATCATGTGGCATTGGACCCTGTGACTGCATCAATTTCTCATCGATCAACGTATCATCCAGATAGGCTTCCTCTTCGTTCTTCTCTTCAGTCTGAACAAAACTCTGTAGACTGCCGCTGCCGGATAAATGGTTTTGTATGAAAGAAGCATTCACCAGCTGCTGTTGCGCTTCTTGGGAGCATTCCTCGGGATACACTAAGTTGACCAGCAGCTTTTGCAGATTGAATGTGCGACGCTGCTCCTTAACGCTTGACGTCTGCAGCGTCACATTGGCATGACTGACTTGGGTCTGTTCCGACAGCGTTTGATCCGAACTCAATGTCTGTTCCAACGCCAACAGCTTGCTCTCCAAAGCTGTGCGATAGAAGACATGACTCTCGGCGATTTCCACATTGGGACGCTCCTGTGTGGCTGGGACTTCCAAAACTGGTAGCTGAGGGAAGAGCAGATCTATTTAATGTCCAATTTAATAGACTAAACTCTCACTGAATGCAATTTCTGCTGATCATCGCCATAACTCTCAATTAGTTTCTGTCGTCGCACATGCTCATCATGCCAGATGGCCTCAATGCCTGGATTTGTGTGTGTTGAGTTGCTTTTGGTTACCAATTGAAAACGATTCAATATAAAATTCGAGCTAATATCCAATTCCAAGGTGCTACAAGCCACCTTCTTAACACTGGCGGTGTCCAGCAATTGTTGAGGCTTCACATTTGCATAGGGTACAACTGAAATAGAGTAATTAGAGTAACTAATTGTTTACCATACAGCTGACAGCATGAACTCACCATCATCGTCTGCGTTGCGACGGAATTTGACCACCTCGAGTGGCACATGAAGATAGCTCATGCCATACAGATTGAAGTCGATCATAAACTGTAGAATGTAGGGTACATGCGATTCGTGGGGATTGAAGTTTTTGTTGAGTATTGCACCGCTCTGCAGTAGATTCGCAGCACGTCGCACAAAGCGTGGATTGAACATGTAAATCTTTAGAAACTGATGCTCAACACGATGATAGCCATAGAAAGGACTATAAATATGATTACAGATTGATACTATATCAATTAATATATTCATATGTATACGTACATGCCCTTGACTAGTTGTATTTTAAACACATGCTGCGCATTGGAGCTACCCTGTCCCAACGAGATATTAAGTGCTTTATCCAGATGCATTGCAATTTGCAGAATGCCGCGTTCCAATGTTTCGAAATCCCGCTTATCGTAGGGTATATAAAAGTATGGAAATACTCCATGCACATGCATGCAGCTCTTTTGACCATCAGCATTCGAACCAAATATGCGCACAACGGGCACCTAACAAACAAATGTTTAATTGCAAAGTTTATAATTGTAATTGTTTACAAATTCAATTATTTACGCGTTTGATTTCCTTGCCGCGCAACTCGGAGTAACAGGGATCCAGACCAAATACCGGCTTCTCCATATAAAAATCCGCAATTACCAAGCGCAATGAGTAAATGCCATCGATGCTAGACATTTTGTACTATTAATTCAAGCATATAAATTGGCAAAACTTTAATTAACAATTAACAGCAACGTAAATGCATTCGACTTTGTTTACTTTTTAAGTTAATAATTACCAGGGCTGGCAAATTAATTGTGAAATTCAACAGTGACTCGTTACGAGTACTTAAGTACTTTAGGCAATTGGCGCCATTTTGAAATGTGAATTGTCTACAAGCATACATAATTCAACATTATTTACTAATTAATTGCAAATAAACTATTTTATTATATATAGATTGCACTCTGCATATAGAGTTCATATATATTCATATATATATTGAGCTTTCATTGTCATAATTTATGGTATAATCGCCTGTCAACAGCAGATGTCTGCAAGAAAATCCCCTTGTACGTGACCAGACATATCAAGAACTCTAAATTAAATGTGCCAACTGGGAGTCCCAGCAGCTTATCAGCGGCTCGGTGCGGTCCTATAAAACCTAGCTGCAGCACTGATTGACTTCATCAGTTTTGATTAACCGCAATTATCACAATGAAGACCATTGTGTGCCTTGGAGTTCTGCTGCTCTTGGTGTCTTTGGCTCAAACGAATCCTGCTTACGATGAACCGCTTAGAGTGGATGTGGATACATTATTGGCAGCAGCACAGCCAGCTAACGAGTTGAATCGCCAAAAACGTGCCACATGTGACCTCTTAAGCGCCTTTAATGTCAATCACTCGGCCTGTGCAGTACATTGCATTGCCAAGGGATTTATGGGAGGCTTTTGCAATGGAAAAGCGGTTTGTGTTTGTCGCCGTTAAATTGAAAAAACAACTATTAAATAAAAGTAAAAGATTATAAATTTATTTGTATGGTAGTATATATATATTTATTTATTTGTTGCTTCATCGAGCCGCCTAACTGAGTTCCCTTTTATATGTTGTTCTTGTGCAGCTGAGGAAAGAGCATTTCATATCTTTGGCTGACTTTATAAATTGCATTCGTTATATATAAACATTATGAAAAAATTGATTAGGATTAGCTAACAAATTGAAATGGCGATTGTGCAAAAAATTTGCTAATTGTAAAAATTTGTAACATGCATTTCGTTAATTCCTTTAACTAGAGTTTCGTTATCGTTTTCATTTTTTTTTTAATATTATTATTATTATAAGTTAAGTATAAAAGTTTTGTTATTCAACCATTTGTATGTATAATTATTCGAATTTTGTGTGTAATGATTTATGTAATTACTAAGTTAACTTGATTAGAATTAGTTGTAAGTATGTATGCAATATTCATATACATAATAAATATATATATATGTATGTATATTATAATTGAAAAATGTTATAATATATATCTTATTTGTTTCCCATAAACAATTATGCTGAGTTGGCATTAAATATTAGTAAAAAAGAGTTAAGAACATAGCACAGTTTGATTTTGCTTTCTTTTCTTGTTGTTGTTGTTGTGTGTGTGCTTAAAATCTCTATAAATTAGAGTTTCATTAGGAGTATATATGTATATATCAGTATATAAGTATAAATAGATTAACGGAGTTCATTTTTTCTTTTATCTTATTCATGCACACGATATTTGATTTCTTTTTTGTTTGGCCAAATCACAGGAGAATTAGAAGTAATTAAGAAAAGCTAAGTATAAAGATATTTAGTGTGTAAGTTTGTTCAACAGTCAAGTTTCAACTTTAAATAGGGAAATTATAAATTAGATACGCACACACACACACTCACTCGCATACACAGACACACACACACAGGCACACACACAAAAGATTAATTAATTTAAAGCTTATGAACACGCAATTGTTTATATACTTTTTCTCCTTTTTCATTGTGCTTTTCGTTTTAAGTAAAAATTGTAGTAGTATAATATTGTTTTGTTCTCTTGTTTTAATTATAATTGGAAACGGTATTGAAGTATTTGTTTTTTGTTTGTTTTTGTTGTTGAAAAACGCTCAACTTGTTGCTTTATTTGCTTCTTCACTTGAATTTTTTCGTAGTTTTGCTTATGCTTTTTGTGGTTTGTTTCAATTCATTACGTGTATAATTGTTGTATAATAAATTATGACTATATATTTAAGAAGTATGTAAGTAGGAGGCGCACATTATTCATTTCTCTCTCTCTCTCTCTATCTCTATCTCGCTTTCGCTTTCTTTCTATATGTCTGCCTATATAGTACATATATATAACTATATATATTCTTGTAAATACATATTGTATATGGTGTTTTTGCATCGAATCATGTATTGCGTTTCCATTTCTCCACATTATCAATTACTTTACGACTTAGAGACACAACTTTTAACAAAATATTGTGTTTTTCTTTTGATTTCTTTTAGAAAATGTGATATATATATATATATATTAATTGTAGGAGCGTTTAAAGCGAGTGATTAAAATTTGCTCACTAACGGCTGTGTAAATATTAAGATTTGCTTTCCTTCTATCTGGATCTTGACTCACAGCTTGTTAACAATACGAAAACAATTTAAGTTAAACAACAAAAAAATATATATAAGAGAGAAAACAAACAATATATATATAAAAAAAATAAATAGTAACTAGTGAAAAAAAAGTACACGTTACTCGTAAACCTATGCAGTTTCATCATGCCTTAGACATCAACAACCATCTTCTTGTGTATATCCGTATTGCCCACAACCGAACAGAACTCATCGAAGGATATTTTGCCATCCTCATCCTTGTCCGCGAAACCGATTGTCTTGTCCACAATTTGTTGCAGTTGTGTGTCTTTCAGATTGTTGCCCACCATCATTTTCAATACCTTTCAAAATCGAGATAGAACAGACAATCAATTGATATAACCTGGGTTCAAGTTACTGGGTTACTATACGCACCTGGAAGAGTTCGCCATTTGAAATGTAACCATCGTTATCCATGTCGTATATGCGAAATGCAAAGCGCAGCTTTGACAATTTATCACCCTTCACACTGAACTGAGAGACGCCTTGAATGAATTCCTTGAAATCGACCTCACCATTGCCATCAGCATCGAAGATATCAATGACACGCTGAACCAAAGGATTCTGCTGCAGCTCTGGCAACGACATAAACTCATCCACGCTCAGCGCCCCCGAATTGTCCAGATCCAGTTTACGGAAACGTTTGCCCAGTCGACGTATCTCATCCGCATCGACTGCAATAGCAGCAACAAAAGGAAAAGAAACAAATATCTTGGTTAATCGAAATACAAGGTGATTTCATAAGCTAATTATTTCTGAGTTGCACGTGCTTGTGTGCGCCCCAAAGAGTTCGTTTTATTTTTAGCATCAACGAGATGACAAACAAATTGTATTGATATTCTTTACACACTACATAAGTAGATCAAATAGATGCTAAGGCTAATTTGCCAGTGCACTTGTTGGTCGATAAAACTTGGCATGTGTAAATCATAAATAAAAGAATAAAAACAAATTACATTTGTTTACAATTAACTAGTTCCATGAACCAGCCAACAATTGTTTCTCTCTTAGCTCTTCAGTGTGCTGTCATCTCGCTCTAACAAATGGCATGAAAGAAGCAAGTATCATGCCCGCATAATTCACAATTCTAATTGCAAATAAATGGCCCACAAAGCTGTTGCTGGACAAACAAATGCCATAGATAGCAGCAATAACTGTGAGAAAATGTTGTAACTGTAAATGGCATTTGTGTCCACATAATTTTAAGCGTGTAGATACGTGTTTTAATATGCATATTTATAAACAGCTGGCCAAATTCCATTCAAATGACATTGACTGTAGATATGTAGCATGCAA
Organism: Drosophila funebris; assembly: GCA_018901825.1. NCBI lineage: Eukaryota > Metazoa > Arthropoda > Insecta > Diptera > Drosophilidae > Drosophila > Drosophila funebris. The sequence goes on from JAEIFK010000682.1 coordinate 1,227,278, forward strand.
ATGTACATATGTACATATGTAAATTTTACTTACAATTGGAGCACATTTCCATGGGCAGCGACGATTCATTTCCCTGCAAGTACAGAAAACAAACAACAAATACGTTTTGTTGCGATTGAAATAACTACAAAGTTGCTAACGTTTTAAAGGGTTAATAAAAAATTTTCAAAAGAACCTAAAAAAAAACTGCGTATTTTCGCACAGCACTTTTGTAATTTTTCAGATCTTTTTGTGAACGCGCACGCATTTTATTACCATTTTGTGTTTTGCCTTCTGTGGTCGATTTCCTTGGAAGCTAAAAATGTATAAAACACTAACGACAACGACCTTTTTTTGGCAATTTATAAAACTTTTTTTTGGCGACAGCGACACACTTTTTGTACACAATGGCGTCGGAGCATTCACAGGTGTCGCGCACAAGCAGACAGCTGATTTAGAATCAGTGTGGCCAGACGACAAATTCTTTTGCTTTGCATATTTTATGGCGCGCGTTTTAAATTAATCCAGTTGCATATTAAGCATACCATTGCTAATTAATTTAAATGAATAAATTTAAAGCCAACAGAATAAATGATAGCACTATGTTTATTTACATGTATTTGTAATACTTCTAAATACATATATTTATATGTAAATACAAATAGCAAACGCATACATAAATAGTACAGTGAAATAACCATAAGACGTGTCTATGTCTTTTACATTGTTGCTGCAATTCATTTATGCATGACCCAATAAAATCAACAATTTGTTTGTTATTCGGTTGAAGTTATTCCAGAGTGCTCCATTTATCGAAGCGGGAATACTACGATTTTGCAAGACCACAAATGTAAATGTTGTAATACTCACATAATAATCTAATGTGCTAGTTAATGCATTAATCATAAATAAATAATGTAATGCGCTTTTCAAGTTGAACGAAGAAACGTTCTTAGTCTGACATTATGAGCATCAAGCCACTTTAAATTGGATTGCCCTTTGATAACCAAACCAGACGCTGGCAATTGAAAGTGAAAGCGCGTTTCTTGGTTGTTGGAGGTTGGCCTACTGGAGGGAATTGCGGCTGCAGTTGTAGAGCTTCCCCACAGTTGGTGTCACTCAGAGAGATAGCATTTACTGCTTTATTTCCGTAACAACTTTGGTAACAAATGTGGTTGGATCTCAAACTCATTATGCGTGCGACGCGCAAAGCGAACAGTTATAGAGGAAAGTTAAGGAAATGTCACAGTTCAACAAATATTCCCATTCTGATGTCAATGGAGCCGGAGATGTGAGACGGAATGTGGCTATCATTGGTGCTGGTCTGGTAAGTCGCTGCGGCTTATCTAATCTCATTTAATTTGGTAATCCTAGGGCACTCGGAAAATTTAGGTTAAGCTGTGCATAAACATAATCATATAATTAGGTAATCGTATATGGAATTTACTTATTGTCTTCAACAGGTGGGATCTCTGGCGGCTTTGAACTTTGCACGCATGGGTAATGAGGTGCATCTGTATGAGTATCGGGAGGACATTCGCATCGCCAAGTTGGTACAGGGACGCAGCATCAATTTGGCCTTGTCGCAGCGCGGTAGGAAGGCTCTGGCGGCCGTGGGACTGGAGGATAAGGTGTTGGCCACAGCGATACCCATGCGTGGCCGCATGTTGCACAATGTGCGTGGACGCACCAGCATTGTCCTTTATGATCCTTGCACCCAACAGTGTCTCTACTCGGTGGGTCGCAAGCAGCTGAATGAGTTGCTGTTGAATGCCTGCGATGCTTTTCCCAACATTCACTGTCACTTTGAGCACAAGTTGGCCACGGCCAACATCAATGAGGGCCACATGCAGTTCAAGGTGCCCCATGAGCGGCAACTGATCTCCGCCAGCGCTGATCTGATTGTCGGTTGCGATGGTGCCTTTAGCACGCTGCGCCAGCATCTGGTACGAACTCCTGGCTTTAACTACTCGCAGGAATACATCAGTACGGGGTATCTGGAGTTGTGCATACCCGCTAAAGACGGCGAGTTTCAAATGCCTGCCAATTATCTGCACATTTGGCCACGCGACTCCTTTATGATGATAGCATTGCCAAATCAGGACAAATCCTTTACGGTTACACTGTCCATGCCCTTTGAACTGTTCGAGAAGATCCAGACACATCAGCAGCTGTTGGACTTCTTTCGTGAGCATTACGTGGATGCGTTGCCATTGATTGGCGAGGAGCAGCTGATCAAGGACTTCTTCAAGACACGTCCACAGCACCTGCTGTCCGTTAAGTGCAAGCCATATCACTTTGCGGACAAGGCTCTCATTCTGGGCGATGCTGCTCATGCAATGGTGCCCTACTATGGCCAGGGCATGAATGCGGGCATGGAGGACATCACGTTGCTCACATCCATTCTCAATCAGCAACTGCCGCTGGACGAGGCCTTGGCTCAGTTCACCGAGTCGCGCTGGAAGGATGCTTACGCCATCTGTGATCTAGCAATGTACAACTATGTGGAGGTAGGTTCAACACTTTTATCAGTATTTCCTTTGTTATTTATATCATTTAATCTTGGCAGATGCGTGACCTAACCAAACGATTGTCCTTTCGCTATCGCAAGTGGTTGGACACCACATTGTTCCGCTTCTTTCCCAGACTTTGGGTGCCGCTCTACAACAGCGTCTCCTTTTCCAGCATGCCTTATAGCCAATGCATTGCCAACCGCCAGTGGCAGGACAAGTTCCTAGCCAAGACACTTCGCTTCAGTCTCCTGACGAGCTTCGTCATCGGTGCTGCCTTTTATGTACGTCGTTTTCGTTAATGGAAATTGCTTAATTCCACACACTCTATGTTTATATTTTTTATAATCCCTTTAACAAAAAAAAATGTGTATATAAATATTGATGTTATATTTCATTTTACCTGTTAGACTTACATAACGCAATGATTTGATCTTTCTAGGCGATGTAATGAGATACTGATCGATAAAACCGATACTGTTATCGTTTTTGACAGTTCTAGGTCACAAATCAATCGCACACGCACACATACTATATACATACACATATGAGTGTACGTTTGCTTGTATCAGTTTTGATACGTAATTACATACACACATTGGTATGTATTTAAAATAACTCTTTAGCGTGTTGTTAAATACTACGCATCGAATTTTGGCAATCTAAATTGTTGTATACACATACATACACACACACACACATGCATGTGTATAATTTTATTTATTTCTGTTTATTTGCGGCATTGTGCGCAGCCACAAATATGCCGCACTAATTTACAATTAAATGTTTGTCTGTACATAGATAAATACTTATACATATGTATGTATGTAGTTTGTCACGTGTGCTATCGAATGTTTATTGCGGATATCAAAAATAAGAACGTCTCTTATGATTAACCTCACTTATTGGCTGCTACTTAATCCAAGTGGCAGCCCTGTCTGGCAAGGCAAGGTCGGACTTTCTCTTTGCCGCGCGCATTCTCTTCTTCTCTCGCAAACCCATTCTCTTTTTGAATTCAATGTCGACGCCGGCCGGTATTTCATTATGACTTGTAGCAACAACAATTTCACATTACATGAAATTCGTTTGCTAATCTTTAAACTAAAAGCTGGCAAAAGCTTTGTCGCTCTCTTAAACTCTTCCGCTCTCTCTCTCTATCTCTCTGTGTGTCTCTTACTATTTGCACATTCTAGCGGAACATGTAGCTGGCGAGTTGCCAGCAGCAATCAGCAATACATAGAGGTAGCATGTTGATTCAGCAGAAACTTGGCTTAAAAGTGAAAACGCTGCCAAAACAATAGCCAGGCAGTCTACTACTGACCCAATACTGTGAGCAAGGTTGCCACTTCATAAGATTGTTTGCAATCTGATTTTAGAGAAAAGATTATAAATTGAATTAAAAAAATAAAAAAGTACCAACTTTATAAATTATGCGCATGTACAACGAAATATAATAAGTGTTTGCTTATCATGTTGCACTTGATGGTTGAACTTCATATGTTCTTTCAAAGCCAACAAAGCAGTACCACTTGGAAAATAAAAAGGTTCAAAGTACCAACGAACTTTACAAGTATTATTTATTTAATTATTCTATTATTTTCTTATTGGTTAAAATATATGCATAGTACAAGTTTTCGCTGTTTTATAATTATAACTGAATCATTCATTTAAATTCATTTTCGATCTATTTTTTTTTTTTTTTTTTAACGATTCTCTGTCACTTTTGTGGAGAAGATGGGAGGATATGCTCCTTGTGTATTCATGCCTAGGGCTGTCAGTTTGTCTCACAGCTGAATTTTTCTACTGAGCTTATGCAGTTGCGCTCCGCACTCCGTTTTCACTCTATTCGCTGTTCCGTTAATGTGAGTTGTATGTTTGTTTTGGAGCCGTTTGATTATCGTTGTAATGTTCATAGCAATCATTTATTTAAGAGCCAATTTTGTAATAAATGGTTATCAGTCACTTAATAACAATAAAAGATAGCCAAAATAGTTATTTTATTTGTTTTTTTTACTGCACTCAGCAGACTATAAGTTCTACAACATAAATTAGTTATTTTTATTCTACTTTACTTGCTCTCTTATTATTGCACGCAGTTTCCTTTCTACTCTATCCGTTCTACCGTTATTGTGATTTCGTTTGCTTTGGCATTTCAAGTTCGTTTATAGCATCCTCAAGCCCATCCTCAAGTTGAATTCAATTCAATTTCTAACATAATTCTTAGATAGTTCGTTTATATTAGTTTGCCAAAATATAGTGTAAAGATTTCTTTATTTATACTTGATAAATCTGCGGGGGATTTACCGAACAGCTTCCAATCGCTTAATCCTTGCTTTTAGATAAAGCATAACTTTGTGGCGGTGTAAATTATCTTGACATTTACAAGTACCATTTGTGAGCTTCGGCAACATCGTCGAGTGCGGAGAGTGAAGAGCAGCAAACGGTCAAAAAGCGCTCTCGCAAGCACGACGCTCAAATCATCTAATTGTTGTTGTTTATTTTGCAGCGATTAAATGTGTATGTAGAAATGTTTAAATGTATTCACATCCATAAATACATGTGTGCTTATGTAAATGTGTCGTTTTTGTTGCTATGTACATACATATATATGTACAAACGTACATATGTGTGCCACCGGCGACTTAGTTATTTGTGAACTTTTCGCTGCTCACTTTTTATTTAAACTTTTTTCAATTTTGCTCTCTAGAATTGTTGTCGCCGTCGCACAGTGGGCCACGTTCAAACATTTTTGATAGGTTTCATCTTCTATTAAATTTTATAACACCAATTTGTACTTAGGAAAGACACTATTGTTGGTGTGCTATCGTTTAAAATGTAATTCTATGTTTCGATATATCGTTTGATATACTACGTATGTCTTTTAATCATAATCAACTTGACTGCGTGTTGAGTGTAACAATTAAAACACAAATACAAATAATTTCAGAGATGAATTTTTATATTTATTAATCTGTAAAAATTGAATAACTAACCAAGTTTTTTCACAAAGAGAACCAAGACAATTTTAACCAATGGAATTCACAGTCGACCCATAGTGCGTAGTCGACGTTCGCGACGCGTTGCTGCCGCGATTTATACAAACATACGACTTTGCTTAAGCAACGGCCATCAGTTGCTCGTCACATGTTCGACACTCAAGTAGAGAAGACACCTCAAGAAATCGAAATCGAATTCGAAATCGTGCAGAAAATTGAACCAACGATCTGTGATTTTCTGTGACCATCCAGCAAATGTTAATGCAATTCACATAACAACAATAGCGACTTAAGAAAAGTTCTTCACATATTTGTGCAACGGAAAGTTGAAAAAAGCTGCAAAAATTGAGTGAGTGCGAGTATTGACAAGTATTTCAAAGTTAAAACGACTTAGTTGCCAACGCACCGTTGCCGCCCACAACATTCTCGAAACTTTTAGCGGACATTGAGCAACGTGCTTTTGTCCACGCGTGTGTTGTGTTACTTCGTGCGTGAAATACAAAAATAAAAGAAGCGGAAGAGGCATAGCTAAATCGAAAGCAAAAGCAAAATCGAAAGCATAATTATTAAGCACATAGCAATTAGGGTTTTATATGTCAGTCATTAGTTTAGTGTAGACAAAAAAAAGAAAAACAAACGCCTGCAGTCGGCTCGGTTGTTGGATCACGTTCACGTAATATTTAAACAAAACAAATTAACCATCTTGAGCTTTTGTTGCGGGTGGTTAACGACGATCGCCAGACCAACAACAATATTAACTCTTTGGGATTCTAGAGCCTACAACGCCGCCACGACACACAGTTTTTGTACGCTGCACCTGAATCGAATTGCATTTTCGCCTTCTCTCTCATTCTTTGTCTCTGTCGCTGTCAATTCGCTGGTTCTTTTGCTGATTTATTTAAAAACAACAATTTGTTTGTGTGTGTCTGTGTGTGTTTTTGCTCTATATACATACATTCACAATAATCACATTAGACAGCAGCGCTTGTCGAAACTTTGTAATCGTGTAACCGTAACTAACAACATCAGAGTATCCATAACGGAAAAAAGCGTCGCGTACGGATAACGGATTACGGATAACGCGTTACATTATTTCGTCATCATCATCGCCATCGCCATCGCCATCTTGCTTGCACGTCGCTTCGTTCATTTCTCGTCGGATCTAACATCGTTTCTGGCATTTGGTGTTCTCATCGTCCTCGTCGTGGCCGTGGTGCAAGTTCTCTCAAAAAGCCCTTGCTCTCTTTGTCTTGCATACATCTCTCACTGTGTACGTGTTGAAAAGAAAGCAAAACTTTAATTGCCAGCATAGCGGATTGCGAATTGCGGTTCTTGTTTATTGTGATTTTGGATTATGGCCGCTTAAGCACGAGTTATCACTCAATTCCTCAGGTAAATATGACAAAAGACTATCAAAATATTGATCTTGCAATTTGTGACTACGTGATCAAACTGCAATCTCTGCTGCCGGGTTTCTGGTTGCCAAAGAAACCCATCAGAAGCGAATGGCAAACGCACTCTCTCTCTCTTTCTAGCTCTCGTTCTCTATACCTAACTGTCTAAAAAATATAATATAATATATAAATGTATGTTTGTATGTTGCACGTGGGGTATCTATCATTTCCGGCTTGATTTAGTATCACCTTCAGGCAGTTTCTTTGGGTTTTCGGCCATGTGGCAAATTTGAACGCTTTTTCTTATATTCTGTTTCTGTATTCTGATGTTAGAATCAGGGTTCACTTAAATCACATTAAACAGGATTGTTTCATAAAGCAGGCGAATCTTGTTGGCTATAAATAGTTTAATACAATTGTCAGTCAGTTTAAACATAATGTAATCAACAAATTTATTCAAATAAATTCCTTTCTGAGTGGAGATTTCTTGGACAATCCTGAGGCCGCTAAGCATTTTCCGGCTTCAAGCCATTAACAATCGCCAAATGGGAATTGCATGCTACATATCATGGTCAGCATGAAGATCTATTTAAAGTTTAAGATATCCAACCAAGGAGATTAGGAAATTCAAACAGATATTCATCAGTCTTCGCTGAGGTAAAGTCACCATTTTCATACATTTTTCTAGTTTTGAAATATTGTGTTTTTATCCACGTCTTTCTTTATATAATTATAATTTACTGGCTATAGCATATGAATCATTTATAATATGTTTTTGGCTTATATGTATTTATGAGTAATTGAATTTATAAATATTTATTGTGATTTTCATCATATTTCTTTGACTCATTTGTCAACATAGAATTACCTATTCAAGTTGATATGATTGATCTAATTTGCTTAGGTATCGAGTGACTGGTAAATAAACAAATTACCAGAATCAAAGGTTTAGACTATGTAAATGTATATGTACAAACATACATTAAAATATATGCAAATGTGAAACAATATTGCATTTTATGGCATACAAATTCCAATTCTTAATGGCATACTAATTAAGCACTTTGCAAACCCATAACAATATCAATTGTGACTTACAAACAAGCAGACAAACATATGTATGTATATTGTGAATGTGAAAAGATTGCGATGCACAAATAATATACATACATAAATACATACATACATACATATGTACAATAACACCTACATATGTACATATGTGCGTGTTTTCGTACAGTTTGCATTTAAAAAACTTACATCATCTTATCGTGGGTTCGAGAGACAGAGCGCAGTGCTGACCAAGAGAGAATGAGAGAATGCCAAAAATGGCAAGCAATGTTTTGTAGTTGTCATTGTTGTAGTGGTGGACGCGAAAGTAATAGAAATTGCGCGTTGGAAATGAAAACGATGTGAGCACAACAACAACAACAACAAGAACAATTAGACTCTGTTTTACCGTTTAGTTTTGCTCCTTTTTAACGGCATAAAGCAAACCAAATAAAGACAAGTGCAAAACAAAAGGGCTAAACTGATAGCAACTGGGCAATTTTGAGAGAGCAATGTGTGTGGCGAGAGCCAAAAATATACATACAGATATGTACATATATACAATATTTATTAATTTATAAACAAACAGCATTTAGCTAGAAAAATGTGCTTAAGCAACAACAAATGTGTTTTTCTTTCTAATATACAAACTACAATGTCATCTTCTCTCTCTCTCTATATCCTTCTCTTTCATTTTTACCGATCGGGCAGCAAACAACAGGGCAAACATTTAGAAGAGAAGACGCAGTTAAAAGAGTGTATGCACAAAATAAAACGTCAGTGAGCCAGCAAAAAAAAACCAGCCAACAACCACAACAATAGCAACAATAACAACAACGAAAACAATAACAACAAAAAGAAATTAATGAATTTTGTGATTATAAATATTTCAAAGGTACAACAAAAGCTCATTTAAGAAAATAAAAAAAAATCACCGCGTCGATTACGACGCTAACGGCAAAACCCAAAACCAAAAAAAAAAAAAAAACAAAATAAAAGCAATAATCAAAAAAATAAAAACGACAGAAAAACAAATATAAGAAACGCACAACAACAAACGTGGCAATAACTAAACAGAAAGCTTCGGCAACTACAACTATAACAACAACAACAAATACAACGAGAGCACAAAAACGAAACGTAACGAAGCGAAATATTAAAGTAAAGCGCCAGGCAAGTGAGTGCAAGTGTTGCTCTCTCTCATTATCTCTCCTCTCACTTCCGTTGTGAATGTGTGCGCAAGCGCGGGTGCGTGTGTGTGTTTGAGTGCTAATACTGAGAGAGTGTGTGTTCACGCCGCCGATAGGCAGCAGCAATAAGCAGCGTAGTTAAGCGAAGCAGAGACCAAAGCCAATTGCGCATAGAACAAGCACAGAAGCACTTTTGCAAGCGCAGAGAAGCCGAAAAATAAAAGCATAAAAAGACTAAAACTACTAAATAAATAAATAAGAAAATAAAGTTTATATATATATAACGGGCCAATAGCAAGTGAAGCAAAAGACGACGACGACGTTACCGTTGTGAAAATGGTAAACAAACCCAATGGCAAGCAGGCGAAGGCGGACAAGGACAAACCGGCGACGCAGCAGCAGCAACAACCACAACAACAACAGCAGCCACAGCAGCAGCAACAGCAACAGATGCTGCAAAGTAACAAGAGCAACAACAGCAACAATCAAATGAAAATTAATGAGAAGACCAAAAATGCAAGCAACAAATGTAACAACAACAACGCAGCGCGTCCAAAGAACGGTAGCAATAAGCCACAGCAACAGCAGCAGCAACAACAGCAGCAGCAACAACGTGCAAGCAAAAAGGCGAGACCCCAAAGGCAGCAGCTCTTCTTTCAGCCATTAACACGCAGCAGCAATAACAACAGCCAACATCAGCTGCAACGTCAGACATCCACAACACAAGACGTCAGCAATAAAAAAAGTACCAACAAGATTGCGACAACAACGACAAGCACAACAACAGCGACATCAACATCACCATCAACATCAACAGCAATAAAACAAAACACTGAGAATGCCTTTAACAAAGTGAATCCCGGCGATTTGTTAACAGCCGCTTTGGCCGTCCCCTGTGCCAAATGCTTAAAGCCAGCGATGCTGCCCTCTCTGCTGCCCTCGTCATCCGCCTTGCCAAGCAGCGCCAGCTCGGATATGAGCAGCAGCAGCTATAGCAGCATCGGTAGCGAACAGAATCAGCTGGAATCCTCCATTATTTATACAGGCAAACAATATCGCAAATCCAAATCCTACATGGGTGTCTCACAGTATGCAACCAAAGCAACAGCTGCCAACAGCAACAGCAACAGCAACACTAGCAACAACAACAACAACAGCAGCAATCATGTGCCTTATAGGCGATCGCAGAGCGATCGTCGCAATTCCTTTGATCGTACATTCGCGGAGCGTAATCGTGATTTTGTCCCCATTGTCCAGCCGCTGCGTCCCGTGCTCTCCTCATCGAACATTGCCGGTGTGATTGCCAGTGCCAGCAAGTTGACCATCATTGAACGTTTCGGCAAAGGACGCGTCGCCTATCCCATAATGCAGGTGAGTTGCACCAACAACAAATGTTAATAATTATACTATAATAAGTATGCATATCAAGTTAAGTATAGATTTATGAAGATCTTAATGAACGATCTTAATAGCAATCGATTCGATTCAATTCGTTTTAAATATAGATCAATTAGTAATTGATGTTGTTGCTATTCCACGATCACTTGACTAACTAGATCAGTGAGTAATAGTTGCTTTTTTAATTTATTAATAATTCTTATAAAGTGAGATAACAATATGTAGTATAGTTCAGTTTAGAATAGATCTGGCTATTCTAATTTCTAGAAGTCAAGGCAGTTCTAGTTGACTAACGAATAGTTTAGATATTTAATGATCTTGCCAACTATATAACTGCAGTTGAAATTGGCTTTAATTATAGTTAAGTTAGTAACAGATCTTGCTAACGTTTGATTCATTCAAAGTGTTGCAAGTTTTATAACACATTAGTTGCTTCATAACTGTTGTATCAATATTCTAGGTAATCTTTCGTAACTTTCCATTTGTCTTAGTTAGTTATATGCCATACACACTGACACACACACACACACACTCACACCTATCAATAAAGATTGAAAAAGTTCTTTCTAATCAGCACACACTACACTACTAGCAAAAGGAAGCAGTTCTAATTAATGGCGCAAAATAAAGAAGAAACTGTTTTGAGATAAGGCAGCAAAAGAGAGAGCAAAAAAAAGAGAGAGAAAGACAGAGAGAAAGAAGCGAAAGAGCAAGAGCAATATAGATGTTATTGTTAGTGTCTTCAATTAGTCATCTATATATATATAAATATATATATTTTGAACATCACATTACATCACAAAGTGAAATACGAATGCAATCTGCGAGTGTAATTCTACTTCACCTGAGAAAGTAACAGCTTATCAGCATTTTTTTTTAAAGGGAAAATCCTCCCCTACCCGCAACGTATCAACGCATTTTGTTTAATTAGTTTTGTGTGACCCTTTGAATTACTATAAACACGTCGGGTAGCTTGTTTATTTGATCAGTGAGCAATGGATGATAACAGCGATAACATTGCACTTTGCATGCTCTTGTTTGCACTAAGCTCAAGACCTCGGGTATTCCCCTCGTCTAGCCCCCTCCTATCAGTTGGATTAAGCATCTCATTAAGTATACGACCTGCTGAACATGTTTTGGGTTTCCAATTCAATTTCGATTTTGATAGATTGATAGATATATCTGTAGATATTTGCGGAAATGGGAAAACCTTGGAATATGTTGTCGACTGCTACACAAAATGCAAAAGAGACACAAAACAAATTAATATAATATTATAATAGGCATTAGAAAAGCCAACATAATTTGTTTATGCAAATGTTTCAAGTATTTGAAGCACAAAACCTATTAATCTGCATATGTGGAAAACTTGTGTCTGGCCTAAAGCAACAACAGCAAGACAGGAAGATACCCTGTACTCAGCTGTAGATATACAGAACTACGGCTTATTTCTCTATAACTTCCATATTCATATTACGATTTTAATTAAATTTACAGGGTATATAGCGAACACGTTAGATTATATGAATAACAACTGATTGAGCTTTAATTTATGAGCTCAGCTAGACAATTGCTTAACGCAACACTGAGCTAGCTTCTGCACTGCGTTACATACAACTGCAGCAAGTTATAACACCCTGTTGCAGCATTACCAGCGGCCACTGGGTATAAGCATATAAAAAGTGCTTTGATTAGCATGTGCGTCAGTTCATCAGATAGCTATATGTATATATATCTCAATGACCATAACTAAGACTAATGAAACTAGTTCTAAATGAATACGAAAAGCGAAACTTGTTTTGATTGGCGACTTGGCAACATTTTTGATAAATACCAAATAGAAACGCAAAAATAAAAATAACAAAAAAACAAAAAAAGAAGTAAAGAAGTAAAGAAATACAAAACAAAATAGAATTGAAAATGCAAATTGATAGCGTGTTGAAGTTCGTTTAGAAAGCGAAATTTTGTAGCAGCAACTTTACACAAATAAGGTTAATAAACAGACGTTGACAGACGTAGAAGGAAACTGTCAATAGAATCAGCTAAGACCTAAAAGAACAACGTTTGAACAACTGGCAGACGAAGAAATACGTAGAGAAAACAATAGCAATAGCAACAACAACAACAACAACAACAACAATAAGAAAAGCAAGAACAATAACATTGTTAACCTTCAATTCGTGTTTAATAAACAATCTTAACACATATTTTCTTTGGCTTGAGCTTGCACTTGTTACTCACAGTATTCATCTCATTTCCTCTACTACTCGAGGGGGGGGCGCACAGTGGTTCGAGTCACTGCACAACACGTGGCAAAATAATGAAAAAAGAAAGAGAAAGACTGTAAACAAAGCTGCTGGGCAACGGAAATCGTTGACGTGCAGATAAGATAGTGTCGACACTTGTCATCATAAAATACCCAAAAATACTTGGCATTAACAACTAAACTAAATATGTGTGTTTACTATAACTTTCTTTCTTCTCTTTGATTGATATCATGCACAATATTAATATAACTGTTAAATTGCATTATTAATCTACGTTTATTTACGCCTCAACACGTCATTATCCAAGCGAAACAAATAAAACAAATTATTTAATGACACTGCTGGGCAGTGTAAATGTTGTGAAACGGTTGTGCTTACGTCAAGCGAACAACTTCAATCGATAATATATATATATATGTACACATATATATATATATATATACTTGGCTAATTGGATGTAATAGAAATGCTAATAAGATTTGAATACCTCAAACATTGCCATACTCTTACAGCTGCCTTTGTGGAGCATCACAACACTTGGCCATATTATTTATTTAATTATTTAATTTAATTTAATTCACCAGCTATACCCTGTAAACAAGTTGAACTGTTGGTTAGTTGCTTAGATTTAAATTATATCAAATGAAATGTGAGAGGCAGCTCTACTCCATCAAACTTGTCTTTAGATTCTATCGTTAACTTCCAATTCTCCTAACGTTGTCAAATCTTAATCAAATTCCCAAGCGAACAATCAAAGTGATTGTTGTTTGATTGCTCAATTAATTCTATAACAAAATTAGTTTAGTTACCTACTCGATACTCGAACATTGTGTGATTTCCAAGCTGTTTCCATAATTAAATTTGATTTATTTGGGGATTCATTCGTTTCCATTCATCGAAACTAATTTTCTTTAAATTATTTGATTAATTTCTTAGCTAAGCTCTTTAATATGTAAATGTGTATGAAATATTTTATTCAAATATTCTTATTATACTTAATAAATATATAGAAACTTTATCATGTTCCGGCATTTCATGAGTTCGAGTTCATGACATCAGCGTTGAGTGCTTTTCATGATTTTTGCGGCGATCGCAGTTGTGTGTGACTTTGTTTTTTTTTTTTTGTTTTTTCATTTTCATTTTCAGTCATATTTCTGTTAAGCAGCTTTTTTTCCGCTCCGTTAATTACTTTAGGCCAAATTAAACAGCTTGCGTAGAATACCCCTTTAATATGTGTATACGAGAAATATGGGGTTGCATTCAAGTCTTGACCAGCATTAACAAAAACTCTCGTGTTAGCCGGCATTAACTTATTTATAGGGTGTCTGCAGTCGAGCATTAGCTAGCACTGTTGTATGAATGGAATTTGCGTCGTTGAAATGATTTGCAAGACATTGTCAAGTATCGATGAGAATTCTTTGCAAAATGCAGTCGTATGGGTTAAATTCTGATTATTTAAAAATAAGCAAAACACTTGCAGGGCAAATGAAGAAGTTCTGATAAGTATAATGATAATGATAATGATAATAATCATCATCATCATCAATTTGTTATCACGTGTTTAACGCTCTGCTCAGAGCCGGTGGCATTCGCTTATCAAGAATGAAAACCGTGCAAAATATAATAAATATTTAATCAAAATTGAAAAATATTTGCTTATTTTAAATTGGCCAAAAAATGACATTCAGACTTAGAAAGTGCCACAATTGCACACACACACTCATGCACACATGGCACACACGCAGGCAGCTGTTAAAATGTCTTTGTTATTGTTTAAACAAAAATATGTACAATCACTTGTTATTCAAAAGCCACAAAGTGGTGTTAGCTGATTGTCTTAATAAAAAAAAGGTGCAAAACAAACGCACAGCTTTAATTAAACAATGGGGAAACTTGTTTGGCAACTGATGCGACTGCAAGATACCCTAAGCCAATCAAAGATCTATAAATTTCTTATCTAAAAGCATATTCTGCTTGACAACAATAACATTACTACTAAAAATAGACAATACATAGTACGATACACAGATTTAATTTAATTTTTTTTTTTTTTTTTTTTTTTTAAAATAGGTTCCAATTTATTTCAGATTTGTACTGTTTGCTTCTAATTAGTACATTACTACCTTCATGGCAGCTTAACCTAATTATACATTAATATAAAAACATTGACTATCTTATAATATAGTTACACATATAATACATAGAATTATTTTGATATTTACATTTTTACATTTTTACATATTTAAATTAAGAAATTAAGATATTCTTCTGGCAGGAAGATCGTGTGGATGAATCCTTTTCAGGCGTCTTCTGCCCGCATACCTCAGTAGGCGTTGGGCAAGCGTATTTGGGTGGCATGTCAATTTTTGACAGTAATTTTCCGCCTGTAGCTGCAGTACGTCGCCAACCATAGGTACGCCTAAGTCACGCTCAATGTCTCTATTCCGCATGTACCAAGGCGCATTGCACATCCTCCTGAGGATTTTGCTTTGAGCCACTCGAATTTTGTTAATGTTTGTCTTGGCGGCTACTCCGTAAACTTGAAGCCCGTACTTCCAAATTGGGCTCAATATCGCCTTGTATATGGAAACCTTGTTCTGCAGAGAGAGCTTGTTTTTTGGCGACAACAGCCACGACATCCTCGCCGCCTTTGCCAGGATTGTTTTTTGCACCATTGTTGTATGCCGAGCGAAGTTTAGGCATCTGTCAAGGATGACTCCGAGATACTTGTAGTGCGATTCATGACTGAGGATTGATCCCAACATCCTAATTCCTGGACAGAATCCAATTCTTGTCGCGAATGTCATGTTCGCACACTTACTAGCATTGATGCCAATGTTCCACTTACGGGCCCATATCTCGAAGCTCCTGACATATTGTTGCAAGGCCTCGGCGGCAGTGCCAAGAGACTGGCTCCTGGTAAGAACAGCGGTGTCGTCGGCATATGTTGCGATAAGAACGTCCTGAGGGTCAACTGCTCGTACTGCACACGGCTTCGGCATGTCGACTGTGTATATGGAGTACAAAGTTGGTCCAAGTACACTACCTTGTGGAACTCCATTTAATTTAATGCTAACTTTTCATAGGGCACACAAAAGTATGCTATGAAATATGCAAAACTCAAGCCTAAAACTATGCAATGAAATCTTGTAGTAGCACAGGCAGCTAAAGCTGTGCTTTGAAGCTCACTGCTACAGCACCATTTTTGTCAGCGAACACGAGCGGGAGAGATAGTTAGTTAGAATGCAGTGACATGGCAAGCAGCTTTATAATTTGGCCTCTGCCCAAATTGAAGCGTAAACTAATTAGAAGCTTTTGTGTAATTCGAGAGTTTTCCATTGTGTGAAGCAAAACAATGAGACCACAATTAGCGCCATTAGGGAGAGAAAGACAGAGACAAAGACAAAGACACAAAACACAGAACACAAGCACAACGACAGCGACGAAGTCTGAGTGAGTTTGACCCGAGTTGACATGACGGGCAACAATGTATTTGCTAGGAATTAAGTCATTAAGCCTGATAAGACGCACGCAGAGATACAACATACTTGTTTATACAAGTAAATATGGTATATAAATATTTGTATATTAGGTAAATAAAATAATCAAATCATAATACATAAATAGCAAATAAAAATGCAACGACGACGAACCTTTGATAGCACTTGAAATGTTTGCGGTGTAACACAGATGCACACACACACACACACTCGCATACACATTCTCCAAGATAAGAATTGAAGCCTCAGCATTTTTATTATAAATCATATATATATGTATATATATATAAATATACAATTTAAATTTGATAAGCAATTCACGTTCATAAACTTCTATAAATTTCTGATTGAGGTTTTATTTAAGTTTCGTTTTAAGTGGTTTATCAATAGAATTCAATGCACTTGAGAACGACTGAAAAACACTTGACTATCAATATTTATTCAAACTACACTTATTGCGTCTTCTGTGTGTGTGTGTGTGTTAAGGAGTTAAGATAATTAAAGTTGCTCGATAATCAGGTTTATGAATCTTTAAGAAGTTTAGCAGATTGTATAATTGCAGTCTCAATTAACAATTGTAAAAAACTTATCGATTATTGTCTATCGTTTTGCAATTGAATTCAATCGATTGAGAAGTATAACAAATTTACTATAATTATACTTTAGCAACTCTTGTACAACGATTAAGCATTATTTTGTATAAAACCTATCGATTGGCATGTTTATCGATAGACTTGCAACTCTAATAGTCAACAAAGGGATGTAAATACAAGCTTAAACAATCAATTTAATCGCATAGCTACAAATGTATGCAAGGTATGCCACATACCATGTTGTTGTTGTTGCTGTTGTTGTTGCTGTTGTTGCTTGTCTATGTTTGTGTATAAGCCGAAAGACAGACGGACAAATAGACAGACACATAGAGATGTTGTTGTAGTTCTTTGTTTAAAATGCTTGCAATGCATTCGTGTGTGCACCTTTCAAATTTTTTCGCCTAATCTGAGCTCGACTTGCAATCGTCTCGTTGTTTGTAGTTGTTGTTGTTGTTGCTGTAGTTGTTGTTTGTAGTTGTTGCTGTAGTTGTAGTTGTAGTTATTGCTGTTGCAAGTTGCCACAAAGCAGAGGCGAGAAGGCCGCATTTATTTTATTATTTTGTTGTTGTTTCACTCATTTTCTTCTTTTTAATAGCAAATTGGTAAATTGTTTAAAATGTGTGTGCATGTGTGTGTGCCTGTGTGTGTGTGTGTGTGTGTGTGTGTGTGTGTGTTTGTATTTTCCTATAATACTTACTTAACGGCCATAAAACTATTAATAATTATGCACAAACTTTCAAAATTGTAGTTTAGCTGGCGCTTCTTCTATACGAGCCGCAAAAGAGCCGCCTCGATTGGTATTTAAAAGACATTTAACATTTATGCACGGCTGCCGGCTCGGCTGACATTTAAGCCAAAACAACAAGTGCCCCAAGTGTCGGTCTATTTGTGGCTCAATGACACTAGCCTCTCAAGTGGCACTAAAAACGGATTAGTTGATCACGTTTAAAGCAGCTGAAGCAGCTGAATTAGCGAGCAAGGCAAAGCTAAAAGCTCTGCTCTAAACTATGTTTCAATAAGATTTATAGTTGAATAAGTGAGCTTTTAAGTTAGCATAGCTTTCATGCATTATATGAATGTGCTTTAAAGCTACTTGTAAAAGCTCTTAGCAACTGAAAGCTCGACTTTGAGTAAGTAATGTTGATGTACATGTGTACGTAACATAAAGCGTCAGCTGAAGCGCATTAAAGCTTTCAGCAAAGCTAAAGTTCAGCAACAAGCTAGCTTAAAGCTCTACTAAAACAGCTTTAGGCAAGCACATTAATGCTTGAACTCTGCTTGTAAGCCAGCTTAAAGCACAACTAACTGACTCACGTCTAAATATTGCAAGTTGCGTCTATCAATAGGCCAATGTCATTGGTAGCTCTCACTTGAGTTGGCCCCACCTTCAACAAAAGTCCGGGTCACGTTTGAAGATTCAACTAATGTTTACAACTTATCAACGCATTTCAAGGGCGTTGCCATAAGTCGTCGTACATAAGTAGTTTCCCATGCAATTAGTTGTAACTTCAGTTTAGATTAGTTGTACTCTAATAATTCATTGTGGTCTTTGTCTTTGTGGCTTTGGCTGTGTCTTGACAGCGGCTTATCAGTGGGACACAGAGGCGACTTATCAGGACAGTTTGGACTGTTTGCTGTTACTGTTGCTGTTGTTGTTTTGTATTATTTTGATGGGAGTTTCAATTGATAACATAATTACCAGCACATGGAATGTTTTAGCTGTAATTTGTTAAACGAATTTCCCAGAATTGTTGCGTCGAAATAGATGCGAAAAAGTGTTGCCAAATTGCTTCTAATAGTCGTCGACACAAGAAACCTGATAAAAATGCTGCTCTTCTTTATCAATTGACAGAAAAATGTCGAATATCTTGCAGTATATATATATATATATAGATATATATATATATATATGTGTGTGTGTGTGTGTGTGTTGGTGTGTGTGTGTGAAACAAGTCACTTCCGCTAATTATGAAATTTGTCAGTTGGAATTTCTGTGCTTTTTTGTTTTGTTTGTGTCTAACTTCTAGCAACAACAACGACAACAACAATAACAACAAATTAAAGGTTAAATCGCATATTTCAACAACAATAATATTAATAATAATAATAGCTTCATGTTGTCCAGCGCTCATTATATGTTTATTTTTAGCTTTGTTTTTCTGACTTGCAGAAAAAAGTTCAGCCGCTTCAAGCCAAATTCGTAAACACTATATTTAAAAAAAATAAATAAATATAAAAATATAAAAAATAATATAGAAGTTAATTGAAGTCAATTTAACAAACAATTATGACTTGGCAAATGCGACAGAATTATATCATTATAATATGAATTGGGCCAGTAAGTTGTTGTTGTGGCTGCGTATTGTAATTGTATTGTTATTGTGGGAAGAGGAAGAGCAGGGAGAGTGAGAGAGAGAGTGAGAGTGAGAGTGATAGAGAGAGAGAGGGGGGGGTTTGTGTTTCATTCTCAGCAATAACAACAAGTTGAAGATGTCTGACATTACGTAGTGTAAAAGTTGTACAATTATATGCATATTAATTATTATTATTAATAATTTGTGTGTATTATTATTTTTTAATTAAACAGGTATGCCTTGATGATTCTAATCATTGCAATGATATCTTGACATTTACCATGGAAAGTTTCACTTTCTATGACGAGATAACAACACAGACACGGACACATTCAATATACAATTTCAATTTCAATTTCAATTTCAATTTCAATTTCAATTTCAATTTGCAAGCTTTCAACTCACGCACATGTCGCATGCACAAGCGAGCTTTCAAAGCTTGTGCCGCTCTCTCAGCTGCACTGCAAGCGAGCTTTTACAGCTACAACTGGGATTTTCTACATTTGAGATGAGTTTCAATTTTATAGATACGACTCGTAAAATCCGTAATAACAGATGCACAACTTCAACATGTCAATTAACAATTTTCAATTGAATTGAAGTTGAATTTGAATTTGAATTTGAATTAAACACTGTATCGTACATATATTTTAATTGTTCTGCTCTGAACGTCAATGCAATTCAAACTAAATACAATAAATATTAAGTGAATCATCATTCAAAGTTTGGGACTGAGAAGGGGGAGAGTGGAAATCACGTGCTGCGCTTAGCGAGGCTTTAATTAACATTGAAATAAAACTTCAAAACTATTAATCAAAACAAAAACAAAACAAACAATAACTATTCTCCTTTTGAATGTTTTTTTTTGGTTTTTTTGTTAAACTATTTAGAGCGCCACGTAGAATGCGGATGTTGAACATATTGTTGTGATCATCGAAAACTCATACAAACTATAGAGATAGTAGTGTAGCTGTAGCTGGTGTGTATGTGTGTGTGTGTGTGTATATTGTATATGTATCTACATATGAAGTTATAGTTGAAGTTGTATTTGTATTCATGTGTGTGGCATCCACTTATGAATGGCGCATTTATTTCAAATCATTTGGCTTGTTCCGCTTTTGTGTTGTCTTCCAACACAAAAAAAAAAAAAAAAAACAATGTATTTATTTTTTAATATTTTAAGGTTTTTTCTTGGTTTTTTCTTGATTTTTTTCTTTAATTTTTTAGTGATTTTTGTGTTACGCTTGCGCATTAAGCGCCGCTAATTCTTTTATTGCGACTGCTTTTGCCATGAAGCGCGTTGGAAGCGCTCAAAGAGTTCGGAAGACTGCCTTCGGCAAGGTCGTTCTACATACAGTACACACACACACACACACACACACACACACACACACACACACGCACACGCACAGTTACTTATATTATTACACTTATACTGCATTAACTGTCCGTATCTATTTTGTTGTTTGGCACTTGTCAGTGACTCTCTTTAACAATTGCTCAGTTATTTGATAAACTTTTAGTATTATTATTATTATTAATTTATTGTTTATATTTTGTTGCCTTGCCTTGCGGCATTTGGCGGCTTTTTCTTTCGGTTTAATGCGCAAAATAAAACTAAATACAATCAAAACACCAAACACATATAGAGGTATTTTTGAAGGGTTACAACACCGCTCAAGTGGTTCGCTTTGGTGGCTTGGTATGCGCCTTAAATCGTATACCCTGTGCACAGTGTGTGCAAACATAGGGTATTCTGTTGGAACTAATTGTACAACATCTCTAGAGTTAGAGCTCAAGTTACTTAATTTGTTATGTTTATCATATATATGTTAGAGTATAGCTTTAGTTTACTTGAAGTTCTAGTTATTTATTTATTTATTTGTGTAACTTAAATCCAGCTTAACTACAGGGTATCACCACTGAAGACTTCTTGTGTTTTTGGTAATTTTATTTCGATGCTTTGTTTTGTTTGCCAAAGCAGCGCCAAGTATAATTAAGGCTTACTTTATTGCGGGTTTTAACGAGTCAAGTGCCTTGCAACTTGGCATTTCAGGCTTCTAATTGGCTTTTATAACGTTTCCTTTCGAATGGTAAATACCCCAAATGCCTAAACCATGAGAACCAACTGTTTACGCGATGTTTACTCTAAATTATCGCAACACTTTTTAGTAGAAATCAACTAGATGACCTCACGTTAAGTACATTGAAAGTAAGATCAATCATCCTGACTGTCTGTGGTTAATCTACAAAATTAATCTCAATTTGTATAGAGAGTGTGATTAAGTTGAAGTTAATCAACACTTTCACTTAAGAATTGGAGTTCAAGTTGAGCTCAGTCACTTGAGCTTTAGCTAGTTAAGCTCAAGCACATGCGCAAAGCATAATATAATATATTAAATAATTGATACTAATTAATTGTATTAAACTCAATTCGCTTCCCTTGATCTCTGAAATTGCATTAAGCTTGAGTGTTTATTAGATTTGAGATTTGAGATATCAGCAGACTATTAAAAAACTTTATCTCTGCTGAGCATTTACTTATGGCATAAGCTGATTAAATTTGCCTGCAATCAGCAGCAGGTATGCAGTTGACTCGACTTGGCCAAGCGGGCAAAATGGAAACGGCAATTGCAAGAAATGAAAGGCAGGCAAACAGACACTTGTAGGTTTGGTCTTATAATATAGATATATATATATATATATGTCTATATATATATATAAATTAAAAACTACTACTGCTAATACAACAACAATACAAAGCAATAAACAAACAGCTTCAATGTCAATCCAATGCAGGTGGCAGCTAAGCCATGGACTGCGCCCCAGCTTTCGGTTTTTGGTCAAAAAAGAAAAAATATAGGAAAAAAATAAATGAAATAAAAAATATAAAAATGCTTTTGGTGCTTTGATTTATCTGTAACGCTTGTTAAATGAACACAGATACAGCTACAGCTACAGCTACAGTTACAGTCTCAGTTGCAGATACAGATACAGATACAGATACAGATACCAAATTTTCTATAGATACAATATATATGTCTGCAGACTCGTTCAGTTAATTGTTTCGCTTTGCTTTTGGGTGTTTTGTAATCGCATTACGTTGATTTTGAATTCGATTTTGATTTCGCCTTTAGCTTTAGCTTTGTCTTTGCCATTTGCCTTTGCTTTAGGGGGGGGGATCTGTGACTCGTTTCTGGTCAGGTTCGGTTCTACCTTCCTCCGACTCTGACACTCCATTGTGCAATTGCGTTGTAAATCGATTTATAATTAGGATTAATTTTATTTCAATTTTTGTATGCAAGATCCGGTTCTGGTTTAGACAGTTCTTTTTTTAATTTATTTTTTGTGGCAAGGATGTAAGCTTTGCATTTTGTTTGGGGGCGTGTTGTTTTTTTTTTTTTATTTATTATAAATTATTCTACATTTTATTCTCAAACACGAACCGCACCCAAAAGTAACCCACATTTTTTTGACAAGTTGTTGCACTGCGCGAAAAGTAAGATACATTTGAAAGACAAGAGTAAAGAAAAAATATAAATAAATCAAAGAAAATATATTTATAAAAATATAAAAAAAAAAAAAAAAAAAAAAAATATAATAAAAATAAATAAGACTTAAAAAAATTGATTACTTAAGATTAGTTGAGATTCATATATATATATATATATATATTAACCATGAAGCAACTCTTTTGCGCTGTGCAACACTGAACATTTGTTCAGGTGCAAAAGGATTTGCAGTATATTACAAGTATAATATATGTTTAGAATTCGATTAAATTCGATTGGATTGAATTGGTTTGGCCAGCAACAGCAACAACAACAACAACAAAAACAAACAACAGCAAAAGCATCAGCATCTTGGCTGGCAGCAAGTCCAAGTATTGAGTTCGTTGTCTGGCAAGTTGCAGCGATGGCAACTGCTGCACTCAGCTTGTAAACTGGAAAGATCGGTTTCAGGTTTCAAGGACTTTCTGTGGACATTCACTTTTTGAGCCAGCCAGCAGAGTGCATAGAACCACCAAGCCATGCACAGCTATACCAGCACCAATGCTGACGGACGACTAGCTCAACTCACTCACTGACTGAGTGACTGACTAAGTGACTGACTGACTGACTGACTGACTGCCTGGCACACTGAGCTGCATTTAATGCCGTTCGAATGCTTTGTGGACCACGAGCGCAGCGCATGGGCAACTAATCGGTCTCCCCATCCTCCCCCCCTCTCACAGCACCATCCACCTACTCTTTGCTTTCATCTCCCCTCAATAATATTAATAACAACAACAACGGCAACAGGTTGTGACTTGTGCAGCCAACACACAGAATTTGCATAAGCTTAAGTGGACCAGCCCTGGGCCCAAAATACATATGAGAGTATCTAGCCCTAGTATTGTCAGCTCTACTTGCACACGAGCACACATGTATACTCACACACGCATACAGTTGGGAAAGTGCAGACAGCAGCCAGCAGCCGCAGCAGCAACAGCAGCAGCTGCAGCTGAGCAGCAACAGCAGCCGCTTGAAGCTTGCACAAAAGCTTCCAATCTCTAAGCTCTTAAATGCTCGCGATACTTTCAAGTGTTTTTTGTTTTGTTATTGTATTGCGGCTGCCTTAAAATTGTTTTTGTTTTATTTGAAAGTAATATTCGTACGTCGCTGATGCTGCTGACGTTGTGGTTGCTGTTCTTTTTGGTGGTTGCTTTGAAAAGCAACGGTTCATTGTATTTGCATTTATGTGTATATCGTTGTTGTTGTTGCTGCTGCTGCTGTTGCTGTTCTTCGTCTTCTCGTTGTCGTTGTCATTTGCTTTTGCTTCGCATTGGTTTTTGCTTATTGCATTGAAGCGCTGCCGCTGGCGCTGTTGCTGCTATCTTGTTATACCTGGCAGATATAGTGCGAGCGTTGGGCATGCACAACTTCATATATATATAGACAATTACAATTTGTTTTAATTAAATTCCCTGTTATTATATATCATAACAGGGTAACAGATGCTGGATCACTCTGATCTTTTAGTTTGTTTAATTATGCTTTCAGAATTTATAATTTAAGGTGGAAGATATTTTTAATTCTAAACAAAGCACAGAGTTGCCACACTTAAAAAATATAACTGATGAGGACAGAGTTAAGTTGGCTGCAGCTTAATTTCGTAAACGAATATATGAGATGCTTATAATAATTTTGAATCCACTTGGTACGGGTATATTGAAGTGGGGTTTTTATTGTTTTTGCTGATTTTTCAGCATTCTTGCTTCATATTGTCGTAAATTTGTTGCTGTTGATTGTTGTTGTGGCAGTCATTGCAATTATTACACAATAAATTATAATACGGGTTTGTCAGTCAAGTCTCTCCCATGTATCGAAAGGTTTGTTGGAATTCCTGATGCCTGAGTATCATCATTATTGTCATTATATTATCATTTAGATTGGTTGAATATACTCGATATACATATGGTACATACGATAAATATGTTTGTTTGTATGTGTTTGTTCTAACGCTCTTTGGGAACTTGTTTCGTCTCGTTTTCAACCAAGGTGCAAACTTGATTCGCATTTGGCAGCGCTGCGTCGCGTCGCATCTGCAATTTTGACATTTCGTTTCGAGTCAACCTTGAAATCAAATGCGAGCTGCTGTTGCTGCTGTTAAGAGTCTTGTTAATACGTTAAAGCCAGAGTCTCGGCTCAATTGACGACACTGCTGCTGCTGTTGCTGCTGCTGCTGTGGTCAGTTCATAAATTGAACACTTGATGAGGTGATTACTATGCAACAATATGGTTTGATTGGATTTCGATTTCTATTTCGATTTTGTGCCTGCCAATGTTTGCCCTCTGGCCAAGCCTCGTCTAAGACTTGGATCTTGGACCACAAGTGGCGTCGTCAACTTTGTTTGTTTAAAGGTCATTTTTGTATTTTGGCTTTGACATTGCAATTACGAACATCTAACGCAAGAAAAACTCACTCTTTCTTTTACTCACTCGCCCTTGCACTCGCCCTCTCTCATTTAACATTCTTCTACTGCGCAATTTCAATGCTTGGAGCTTTGAGCTTTCACTCATAGGCTGCGGCTTGCGCATTGACAAAGGTCAATAAAGGACTCCAGCAAGCTTTAGCACACACTCTTGTTTGTGAGGCGGCACACTCTCTCTCCCACACACACACACACACTCACTCTCTCACTCGCTCTCCTCTCTCACAATATTTTTATGAATGAAATGCAGGCAAGCGAACAGAGGGTGCTTTGGGCTCACCCTCAATTGAAACCTACGACAATTGTGTGTTGCTTTTGTTCTTTTTTTTTTTGGAGGTGGAAGGCGACAGCACGATGAATGAATGACGCAGTTTGCAGCTTGTGGAAGCTTCGCGAGTCAGACACAATGACGTCAGCATGCGTAATTTTCTAACTGATTTTCGTGTGGGCGTCAGCCCACCCACAATAGAGGCTCCACACACAACATCCACAAGTGCGGCATACGGTGATTGCAAATCCTTTTGGATTATATTACAAAGAAGTGTGCAAAAGCAATAACAAAAAATGAATGTAATAAAATATAGATATGGCCATATATGTACATATATATATAGATAAGATTTGAAATGATATTAACTAATCAACTGTTGGCAACTGTTGTTGTTTTTATTAGACTCTTTATTTTGTTTTATAGATTTTCTTATGCAATACTTCAGCAGAATGTAGTTTTAGCTTAAATTGCGTTTAATTGAATGCTATGTTTCCGGTGGCGGACATGCGCACGCCCACGACGCCATGGGCGCCACATGCTGCCATGCCACGCCCATTGATTCTCTGTAACAGGCGCCAGGCGCCAGTCGCCACATGCCACATGTGCAACTCACTCCTGAGTGCTACCAACAATTGCTGCTTGTCGTGCTCCTCCTGCTTCTTCTCCTTCTACTTGTCCTACTTGTCCCAGTCGTCGTCGTCGTCGTCGTCTTTCGTCCATATTCTAACCGCATTGAGTGTCCCAGCGTCTGCTTCTGGGATTGGGCGGTTCGTGGGCGCCGCTCGGCTGCCCGTTGTTTATCCATTGGTTGCCACTTGGTTTGCCTCTGCTGCTGCTGTTGCCACAACAGTGACAGTTAATCGAGCCCGAGCCATTGAGCCGGAGCTGAGACCGAGACTGAGACTGAGACTGAGGCTGCAGCTGGAGATGGAGACGCATTGCCAACTCATCGATTTTTCATTATGGCAAGCATCATTGAAGTCTGCCAAGCTGTTGAGCTGGCGTCATCAACGTCATCAAGGATCTGTAGCTGTTTCACATCAATTCTCTTGGCGTTAACGTGTCAAATACACGACTCCTCAACAATACCCTAACTTATACAGTTATTGCCCAAGCTCATTAATTTTTGTTTGTTTCAACTTGAAATCAGGTTTATTTAAGCCAACTAGAGATTTTAAAATGCACATATCGACAACGAAAACAAAGACAATTATGTTAATTATATGTGTATTGTTGTGTGTGCATTAACAATTTGCATATAAACTGCGTGTAATTAACTGGAAATGCTTTGGAAATTATTTACCATAATTACACAATCAAATTGTATTACAATATATTTGTATTTATTTTATTATACATTAATAATATTGTCTGCCCGTTGTGTGAGCGTATGCCACATTCGTTGTTTGACTTTGCAAATGTTCTCCCTTCTGCTTATCGCTCTCGTTTTGGCGCATTTCCCTTTTGGCCATGGCCATGTGCGCAATGAGAGGCCGGCCCACGCCCAAAAAGAAAAGTACGAAAAAAAATGCAAGCGAGTTTAGACGTATTCTATATTTAGATGCCAATTTGTAAATAGACTGGCAATAAGGAGAACCCTCAATCAAGTTAAGTCAAGTGTGTCTGTGTTTGCTTGTGTGTCTAGTGTGTGTGTGTGTGTGTGTGTGTGTGTGTGTGTGTGTGTGTGTGTGTCTGTGTTTGTGTTTGCTGTGTGTTTCATGCTGATAAACATTAAATGCTTATCAACAATTTGCAAGCGTCGTCCCACACAAATGTAGACAGGAAATTGTTGCCGTGATTTTGGAGCTGATGCGTTGTTATTTTTTAAAGATACCCTGTAAAAGCTAAGTTAGTGGGGTATGTAGAGCTCAGCTGTGGTTAAAGAGAATTAATATTCTTAATATAATTTCTAAATATATAGCATTGTTAAGCAACATCAAGGGTATCTGCAAGTCGTATACCCACGCTACCACTGCGCTACTGTTTGCTGTGCGTTGCTTCTGGGCCTTAACTGTGGCACGTTGACGCCAGCCACACGACAGGACATCAATTTCATGGTCATTTGCTGAGTGAGGGAGTTGGGAGCGGGGGGGGCAGCGAGAGAGGAGGACGAGGGGACAAGGTTTTGGGTTTGTAATTTGTAGGATATTTGGCATGGTTTACCGTTGGTTTCTGCGCTTGTCTTGCTGTGCTTTGCCAAAGATTTTCCAATGTGCCACAAAACGTTGAAGGCAACTTTCAATTTTTGTGTTGCTCGAGCAGCAAATAATTGTTGTGCGTGTGTGTGTGTGTGTGTGTGTGTGTGTGTGTGTGTGTGTGTGTGTGTGTGAATGTGTGTATTATCAAATTGGTTCATGGCAATTCTTGTGCGTTGTGGCAACATCACGAGCTCGTTAACGCCGCCTAACGGAGGCTGCATGCCACGGAGGCGTTGCGCCAAGTGTTAGGACACAATTTAAACGGCAACAGCAGCAGCAACAGCAGCAGCAACACTGTGGCAGTGTGGCAGTGTGGCAGTGGCAGCTGCAACCAGTTCCATTCTAATGCGCCTGCAAAGTGAGCGTTTTCTATGTACCAAAGTCGTCACAATACAAGAGTTACACTTGAAAAAATAACCGAGTACTTCTAATCATTGCATAGATGTTTAGCTAGACTAGATCTAAAGATAGATGTGAATAGATTTCTAGATAGGTAGCTTAGGTTTATGGATAGATAGATAGATCTATAGATAGTTATTCATATAGATAGATAGATACATTGATTCACACATCTATAGATAGGTAAATAGATACAGAGATAGATAGATTAATCCACAGATCTATAGATAGGTAAATTGATACAGAATTTTATGGATAGATAGATCTGTAGTTATGTATCTAAATAAGAAGATAGTTATAGAGATAGAAATATATTTAGTTCTTCAGTTAGTTAGATTTATAGATCGATAGTTAGTAAAATCTAGATTAGGTAGCTACATATATAGATAGATGGATCCACAGATCTCTATAGACTTGAATAAAGATATATGTATATATATAGATATATAGATTTAAAGATGTACAGATATATAGATATAGATATAGATATAGATATAGATATAGATCGCCCTTAAATCATAGAATTCTCTTTTTTAAGAACTTTAAATAGTTGAGCAATGTTTCTTCGAGTGTAGAACAGTTATACATATACCTATGTATGTATGTATGTGTGTATATGTATGTATATGTATGTATAACTAGGTGCAAGATATGTATATGCTTATAAGTCGAGTGCATGGCACATTGTCGCTGCCCTTGGAGTTATTTCATGACGATGTTGCTGTTGCTGTTGCTGTTGCCACTGCTGCTGTTGTTCTTCTTATTGTTGTTGTGGCTGCCACAGAATTAAGGTCGTTTCTGTTGCTGTTGCTGTTGCTTGTTTCACGTTTGTGGCCTTTCGTTCTTGGGTCGTAAATTTGTGGCAACGTGTCTGGAATTTAGGATGCGTCTTATCGCCAGCCAAAGACGAAACGAACGAACAACAAACACAACGAGCAGTTCACGACTGCGCGCATCAGCAGCAGCAGCAGCAGCAGCAACAGCAACAACGTGGCGTATACTTAATGTATGTATATGAGGCACACATGTATATATATATATATATATGTGTGTGTGTGTGTGTTGCTGTTGACTTTCACTTTTTGCAATTGAAATTCTTGCATAAAGCCAATGTAATTAACATGTCTTACATAATTCAAACAATGAGACAAGACAACAAGACGAGGCAGCTGCTGTAAGGAAATTTTTGGTTCTTAGCCAATTTAGAGTGTATAGATGTGCATAGATGAGCTTGGATTATGCCAGCACACACACACACACACACACACCCTAAAAAGCCTAGCTAAAGTTAGTTAGCTACACACACTCCCTGTGTGCAGTTCACTTTGCATTCAGTCAACAGTAAACGACATTCTTCAATGTTGTTGGCAATTACAAACTGTAACAGCAACAACAGCTGGTAGCCAACACCCAACAACTAAACACTCGCACACACACTCACTCACACACACACACACTCGCATTTGAGAATTAGTTGTTGTATTTTATTTAGTTGCTGGCTTTTAGAAGTCGCTATCAAATGAGCTGTAACAAGAAGCCAGTCAACAGCTGTAACTGTGTGTGTGTGTGTGTATCTAAGTGTGTGTGTGTGTGTGTGTGAGTGTGTAACTAAACCAGTCTTGAAAGGTGTCTTTGCTGTAACCTGGCATAGGCCGAACAGGGCAGCACTCCAAGAGCAGCTCCAGCTCTCAAGTCAAGTCAAAGCAACCAACAACGTTGCCAAGTTAACAAGTTAAAATAAACAAATACAAAGCAGAGCATTCTTGCAGTGATCAACTAGCCAGATACCCTAGCAATTGCCTAGCATAATAACTGTACTATTAATATGCATAATTAAATCATATTAAATTGTTATTAAATAGTAATATAACTTTAAATAAGTTATTTCTATAAATAAAATAACTTAAATACTGCTCTACTATCACATATATTTAGTATTTTTTTCATTTAGTATTTCGCTTTGCCCAATTCACACAAAGTGTGACCCTATCAAGTCATAAACTGCAAAAGCTTAAGCTCAGCATCGATCATTTCTCTGCTGTTGAAGTAACAGTTTATCGATAACTATAATTTCACTTTCAGTTATCGCAACATCTAAACGAACTGCAAGTCATTAATAGACTTTAGATTTCCAGGGTATACTGTAAAAAAACTGAAACATTTTGGCCAACAAGTTCTACAAGCAATAACAACAACAGCAACAGCAACAACAACAACGACTAAAACGACGACGCTGGCGTTGATTGCTGTCGATGCTGACGTTTGTGGCCGACAGCGGCGTCAACGCATTCAGGCGTGCTGCTATCGAGACGCTGCAGTTGCTGTCGCCGTCGCCGTCGACGTAGACGTTAACGTAGCTGTTGTTGTTGTGCTTATTCGGCTTGACTTGGGCTTCGAATTGGAGAGTCTGCGGAGAGTAGCGAAGACCATGAGAGGGAGAGGGAGAGAGTGATAGAAGCGTTGACTGCTTAAGCTGGTGAGAGAGGGAGGGGATGATGGTATAACGGGGCGTCAGTAGGGCAAAAGCATTGATACAATTTATAAATGAATTTGCTTTGTGTTGTATCCTATCAACGCTGTCGTTGCTTTTGGTGTTGTTGTTGCTGCTGTTGTATTTAATTTTTTTTATTATGTTTCTTTTTTAAATAACATTTTTTTTGTTGCTGCTGCGATTTTGGTTGTTGGTATTCCATCGTCAGATTTGAGTGCATAAAATAGCAATTTAAACGTTTCTTGCTTTGCGCTATGCGATTGTCTGTCTGTGTGTGTGTGTGCGTGTGCGGCTGAGTGTGACTGTGTGCGTATGCAGTATGTGTGTGTGTGTGTGTGTGCGTTTTTGAAAATCGAAAGCAAGGTCTTTTTTCTGCGCAAACACGCAGACAACGACAACGACAACAACAATCACAACAGCAACAACAATAACAACAACAACAACAACGCAGACAAACAAATTCTGTGGCCAGTTTCTTTGTCTTTGTTGTTGTTCTTTAAGCTCCACTTTTAGTTTAGAACGTAATTTATATAAATATTTAGTTAACGCCCCAGTCACATGCGCCAAGCACACGAACCTAAGGAATCTGCGTTTGTTTGGCTTTAAGGCTAAAAAAAGACTACTAAAAAGACTAATATCTAATATATACACTGCTCTCAAACGTTCTCTCCCTCTCTCCCTCTCTCTCTCTCTCTCTCTGTCTCTGTCTCTGTCTCTATCTTAAGTTTTGTTTGTTTGCATTGCTGCACTTCTAGTTTCTATTTTCTATTTTCATTCCTCTTTG
Source organism: Drosophila funebris (assembly GCA_018901825.1). Classification (NCBI taxonomy): domain Eukaryota; kingdom Metazoa; phylum Arthropoda; class Insecta; order Diptera; family Drosophilidae; genus Drosophila; species Drosophila funebris. The sequence continues at coordinate 1,258,626 of JAEIFK010000682.1, forward strand.
GCCTGGGCACGTGTCGCAACAATGCAGGCAACGTCATGAGGTGCCCTAATGATAATTAGCACAGCGCGCACTCCCTATCCCCCCCATCCCCCCACCATCCACCGTCGCAGCAACCATCCGAACTGTCCCTAGAGCCAAGTACTCACACAACACTGTTGTCAAGGGCGACGGGCAAACAAACAAACTTTGATAAGCAACAGCAACAACAACAGCAACAGCAACAGCTCCCCCACCTCATAAATATAACTGAAAATGCATCCTGTTTTGCTTGTTAGACCCGGTACCCAAAGGGTACAGGGGCTTATGTATTTGTGCTATGTATGTAACAGGCAGAAGGAAGCATCTCCGACCCTATAAAGTATATATATTCTTGATCAGCATCAATAGCCGAGACGATATAGCCATGTCCGTCTGTCCGTCTGTCCGTCTGTCCGTCTGTCCGTCTGTCTGTCCGTATGAACACCTAGATCTCAGAGACTATAAGAGCTAGAGCTACCAAATTTGGTGACAACACTCCTATAATGTGCACGCAGATCAAGTTTGTTTTAGAATTTTGCCACGCCCCCTTCCGCCCACGCAAATCGAATAAAACGTATAACTAGACTCCATATATAGCTACATACTTCAGATTTGGCACACATAATGTGTGCTCATGTCTGGACATTTTGTGAAAATTGCATGAAGATCGGACCATAAACAAAGCAGTTAATAAGATATCTAATTACCACAAGCTCATGGCAGCTTTAGCGACAATTAATTGCATTAAATGTAACAACAACAAAAACATGACATTCTGTGCGAGTACCCGAGTTCAAGTCTCGGTGCTGACCATTTTTTATTTCACTTTTTTTTTATATATTTATAAAAATTAACTTTTTACTATTATTTTATTTATATATATGTTATTAATTTTGCCAATATGTCATAAGAAGAAGAAATAACAAAGTTTTGTTAGAAATTTGATTTCAAATATATGTATGCATGTACACGCATATGCAGCAATGCAAAAAAAGTAACGGCATTTCTCTCTCAGTTACCGCCGCTCTCTATTCCCCCTCTTTTCTAAAAGTGATCGATATTCAGAGAGAATCATTGAAGCAATAGAAACTTGCAAAACGGACAATGAGAGGAATGCGAGAATATGTTATGCATTTGTCAGGCTTTGATGTCAGTTGCAATGGCGCAGGTGCTAGAGCGTTAGCACAGCATTCAGGAGATCCTGAGTTCGAGTCTTGGTCGATTTGTCTTGCTTATTACAAAATATTTGATGTGATGAAGTGGTGAATAATCTCTTCTTTTTATATTTTACATGAAAATATGAATGCTGCTTAGACAATTCTTTTCGAGTGCAAAAGCATTGCCCTCAAATTAACATATCACGCTTGCCATTAATAATCTTTGTATTATTATATTAATACTTATTGTAATAATAAGTTGTATATAACGGCATAGATATGAATACCGGGTCTTATACTGTCGAGCACCTCGACTGTAACTTTTCGACTGGTTTTTGCTTCTTTTTATTATTGTTTATTGTATTTCATTTTGTGCTTCTGATAACAGCAGAAAAGAACAAGCACACAAAAGCAACTGCCATAGATGCGACAACATCTACAATTTAAATATATTACTGTTAGCACCTCAACGCATATATTATATTAGTAATAAATATTGTTGTCAGGAAACTATTATGGGCTTTCCTTAAAGAAATTCCCTTCAACATATAGAACATATGCTATGTATAATTGACTTCTTTTTCATCGTTATGCCTTTATATTGCTGAACGCACACGGTAATTACAAACTAAGTTTTTCGGTATTTGATTACAAACCTTGTTTTCATTGTAAATTATTCCATTGCCATTGACTTTGACATTTGATACTAGTCTTTAATTTATTTGGATTTAATTATAGTAAATTAGTACGTAGAGCATACAAGATAATACAAAAACAATAGTAAATTATAAAGAATGTCACCAGCTAGCAATATAATATAATCCATTTGAAATTGTTGTTTAATAGAATAATCTATTATATTTACCTGTTCGATTGTCAAATCATTTCTTTATGCAATAAAAGTGAGTGACAAATTCGCTGCGTTAATATAAGGTGTGAATCAGTGTGCCTGTGAACACACACAAGCACAAGAGAGATGTTTAGACAACATTTAAGAGATTTTCGTGAAAATTTAAATAACATTTTTGTATCTTTGCAAATAAATATAAATATAAATAGTTAACTTAATGCAATCTATGCGAATAAACAATGCCAAAAATAACAAATTTTCAATATACAATATACTCGCACACATACACATACACATATACAGTATGTGTATGTATATTTGTATGTGCAGGCGACAAAAGTTTAGAAAATAAACAGACAAAAATCAAGAAATGTTTTAGATTTGCAATTTTTACAGTTGCTTTTGTATTTGGATGCTACGACTTTGCGTTAAGTTTGTTGTTGTTTGTTTTTGTGTGGATGCCATTTAAATACGATTTAAAAGTGAATTGCATGAGTTACGTATGTATGAATGTGTGTGTGTGTGCTTTGCGTGTGTGTGTGTCTACGCGTGTGCATATTTATTTCTAATTAATTAAATTTTTTGTTTTCACTCGTTTCTTTTTGTGTTTTTTTTTTTTTTATGTCGCCGGTGCAGCTTTTTGCGAGTGCTTTGCCATGTTTAGCTGTATGTGTGTGTGCATGTTTGGGTTGCGCATGAATTGAAAAAAAAGAACGGCGCACGAAATTCGTATAAGAAAACTTTTGGTGCAAAAGCTTTGCGGCCTGTCGCTGTGTCGCTTGCGTGTATGTGTGTGTCTGTGTGCGAGTTCGAGCATTTCTGACGTAATTGTGCTGCCGTTGCCGCCTAGCCAAATCGCAAAACGCACCAATACTAAGCCACACACACACTCACACAGATAGACATAGACCGAGAGCAGCACCATAACAATGAGCTTGTACAATTTGTTGCTTCTTTTGCTGATCATCGACAACAGCAAAGGCAACGGCAACGGCGGCGACGCAGCGCTGCCGCTGTCGCTGTCGCTGGCTCTGCTTGCGTCCGCCGGTTTCGAAAATTCAAAAGCAACAATAACAACAACATCATCAGCATAGCAACTAGTGTCGGTGGCGCAAATATAATTAAACTTTCGAATGGGATCAGCAGCAGCAGCAGCAACAGCAACTGTAATGCTTGACAAGTTTTTTTTTTTTTTTTTTTTTCTTCTTCGTATTATGTTTTTTTTTTTTTTTAGTTTTCGTAGTGCTTTTCACTCAATTTGGAGTCGCTTGTGCTTTTGAGAGCTTTGCTGTTGCTGCGGCAGCCTTTGCTGCGTTGTTTTCACTCAATTGATGTTTGCTTGCGGCCGCGTAGTCAAGTTTCATGCCACCAACGATTGCCGTTGAATTCAGTCGTTCAACGAGAGTGACCGCGCACGAAAGCCTCAACAAGCCCACAGCGGAGTCGCACAAAAAAATAATAATAAATAATTATATTAAATATAGCAAACGAACACACCAACACAGCACCACAGAGTGGGAAATACATAAACGTACTTTATAGATGCCAATGTACTTGTTGTTGAGAGGCAGAGCAACAGCCTGATAACGATAGCCCAAAAAAAAAAAAAAAAATATTAATAAAAGAAGCGAAATTTGTGCAAAAGAACAGATGAAATAAAAAACACAATAGACGACAAATAAAAGAGGCCCAACAATCAACGTCAATCAACGCAACGCTCAAAACCGAGAGTCGAGAACATTCTGTATAGCAGATAGCTTACAATTGTAACCACTCCTGCTCTCCTACTCACTCTCACTCTCTATCTCTCCTGCTATTGCTGCTGCGGCTGCGGGTCCTCCTGCACCTGTTTTCTGCGTTCGCCTACTTTCGTCACACGACGACCCTTGCAAGTGTGTGTTGCGTACGTGCCTGACTGCTGAAACATATGTTTGCCAACGCAAGAGCAATAACTGCAGCAACAACTACAACCTGAAGCTTCGCAGCGAGAACCGTTAACCCTAACATATGTTGGGCCGCCAGAGGCCGCTCTTGTTCTACTCGAAAGTGCAGCTGCTGTTGTGTGCGTGTGTGTGCCAAAAGAGCATATAAGTAGGAGAAGAATTTGAAGAAGGCCAAGAGGAAGAAGAAGAAGTAATAGTAGTAGAAGTAGAAGTAGAAGAAGAGAATTTCGTGTCTTCTCGTGTGTTTCGTTTTGCCAACGGTCGTGTGTGCAGTGTATAAAAACAATTAAAATAGAAAACAAAAATATAACAACAACAACAACAATCATCATCAAGAAGCCGAGAGGAGCAAGTGCAATTGAAAGTTGCCCCCCCTCCGCCCGCACTCTTAACTGAAGTGCACTCTTGCTTGCAAACACTTTGTTACTCCTCTTCAGTGCAACATTGTGCGGATTTTGCCGCCCACAACAGCATTCATATGAAACCGGAAAATTGGCTCGAATCATCATCTGCAACAGCATCATCATCGACAACATCTTCATTATCATCAGCATCAGCATCACCATCACCATCAGCAGCAGTGGCCGCCGTAAAAGCAGCAAAACCAACAAAACCAACAAAGGCAACAAAAGCAACAGCTACAGCTACAGCATCGACATCAACGGCAGCGGCAACAGGGTACAATGCTAAGGTAAATGTCACGCCCACGATACGGCCCATCTATCCCCCTACAAGAGTAAAAAGTGGCAGCCACACCCACCTATAAACACACACACACACACACACACACACACACATACACACGCAACCCATTTGCAAATGTAGCATATGGCGCTGAAAAGTCGCTCGTTAAAAATGTTTTTACTGTTTTTGCTCTTTGTTTTTTGTGTTTTTGCTTTTTTTTCTTTTGCGTTTTCCTCTTCTGCTTCTTCTTCTTGTTGTTGTTGTTGTTATTGTTGTAGAGCTATTTATTCTGTGCGTTTATGGTATTTCTTCTTTGGCTGCTGTTGTGGCTCATTAAATGAGAAGAATTCTCTTAGTTTCTTCAATTAAAAATGTAGTTACGAAAACAACAACAACAACAACAACAACAGCAACAACAAACGTTATCGCCAGACGACAATTGAATTGAATTTCAATTTCAATTTCAATTCAATTCGAAATTGAAATTCCATTTACGCTACGAAATGCGTGTCACAAATATATGTACATGCCTAATTCATCCAAAACACCCATGTGCATACTTATATATACACTTGTACATATGTACATATACATATGTATGTATGTATATATATATGTATATGTATGTATGTGTGTATGTATATTGTACATATATCCGGGTTCATTAGCGTAGCGCGCAGTGAAACCTAATGACTTGGTCAGCTTTTGCATTTGCAGGGACGATGAGGAGTGCTGTGAGTGTCAGCGGGGAAGGGGGGTGGGGGTATAGGCATTGGGTCACGTGTGAGGCACAGTGCCAGGTCCGTCACATTTCACAAGCACAAATTACATTTTGACGCTGCAAACCCTCACTAATTACATTACATTACATTACATTACATTGCTCTCTATATGCGCTATATATGTGTGGGTGTGTGTGTGTGTGTGTGTGTGTGTGTATATGTACGTATGTGGATGCCACATGTATAACTGTATGTATGTAAGTTATTGCCACCTATTGTATTTGCTTGTATTGGGCAGGCAACGCATATCGATAAAACGATATGTGCATCGAATTATATCTAGATACATTGTTGTCGATAGTCAATAGTTCTGGATGTTTGTTCGCCTTGTTTAGTTGTTGCCACAAGTTACAAATAACGAAATGACAAACAAACGATACAATGTGGAGCAAACGTCGTGCAATCATGCAAACTATATAAACAATAAATACGATAAACTATTGAAGTAGTATTATATAAGACGGTGGGAAGGGGGGGGAAGAGTTGCAGTTGTGGGTCTTATGAAACCTCCCAACGGATGACAATACATAACACACAGACTAACAGACTAACCCGAACATCAACATGAAGTGCAGTTGTAACTCGTTTCTTCTTATAGATTGATCGATTAATATATGATCTAGCGATTGTTTTATTGTTGATTCGTTTGGCTTCATCGTAAAGGTTAATAACCTGCATTTCAAATTAGCCAATCTACCTGAGGAAAAGACAAAAAAAAAAAAACAGAAAAAGAAGCACTTTGATGAATGTGTATTTCTGTCTGTTTGGGCCACACGCTCCGTTACGATGTTTGTTGGCTTCTGACCCCATTCAAGAGTTGTTGTTGTTGTTGTTGTTGTTGTTGTTTATTCTCTAAGCTTGAGACATGGCAAATAAATAATCTTAACTGTTATGCCAGCGGCTTTGCGGACTTACATCTGTAGGTAAATGGCCTACGCATTGTATTATCATTCAGTATGAAATTAAAGCCATCAAAAAGAAGCAAAGCCAAAGCAACGAGTAACGAGTAGCGAGTAACGAGTAACGAGTGCCCATTTAGCAAATACATTGAGCAATGTAATTAGATATAAAAAAAAAGAGGAAAATAAACCCCCCTGTGGGTGGAAATTTGTTATAGAAAATGAAATTTGCATTTGGCTGATAAGTAATTGTGCCAAATTAGCCGATAAGTTGAAACTGACAAATGTGCAAATGGCTAAGCTCATTCAATATGCATATTCAGCTACCAAAATTTATGCACGAAGAAGAAGAAATAGCAGAAGTGTAACAGACTGATAAATACTTGAAAAATGTTACGACAGCTGATGGAGGAAGGAGTGAGGAAGGAGGGAGAGGGAGGGAAGCTTGTAATAATCATATGAAATTGCTGAGATGGATAATGGATGTTGCATAAGAGATAAATGTAGAGCAGGAGTTGAAGCTGGACAGGCTCAGGCTGGGGCAGAGTTGGAGAGAGAGAGAGAGAGAGAGAGATAGGAAGAGAGGAGAGTGAGAAGAGAGGGAGTGAGAGGGAGAGAGGGGACAGGGCACAGACAGACAGACAGACAGACAGGGGCTGCCAAAGAACTATTAACACGCAGTTGCTGTATCTGTATCTGTAGCTGTAGCTGTAGCTGTAGCTGTAGCTGTATTTGTATCTGTATCGGTATCTGCAACTACAACTACAACTACAACTGCATTTGTATCTGTGTCATATGTGCAACTGTCTGCTATTAAAGTGGCCACTTTTTATTATTATTTTTTTTTTTTTTTTTTTTTTTTTTTTTGGGTTTTTGCTTTTGATTTGTACAAGTCACGAAGCGAGTATGAAAATCGCACGCAGAGTGTTGTTGCTGTTGTGGGGCAATATGCAATTAAGCTTTTCGGCCGTGCAGTGCCACAAATACCAAGGCAAACAATGCGGTTGCAAGTTGCAACTTTGTTTCGCCTTTAATTTGTAGGTTGGGCAACAGCAAAGGAAGAAGCAGCAGCAACAGCAGCAGCTACAGCAGCAGCAACAGCAGCAGCAGCAACAGCAGCTACAACAGCAGCAGCAACAGCCTTTCTCCCCTTTTTGATAGAAATAATTCATAGAAGAGGAAATACATTATGATAATAAAATTAATTAGAGAAGTTTTGTGTTTAAACTGAGTTCGAAATCGCATTTGAAATGCCGGACTTTGGGTTGTTGTAGTTGCTGTTGCTGTTGCTTTTTATAATGCAGCTTTTGCTCTAGTTAATGCGCTTTTATCTTTGTTGCCAGCTACTGTTGTTGTTGCTGTTGTTGCTGTTGTTGTTGCTGTTGACGTTGTTGTTATTGATTGTAAACCTTGAGCTACGTATGTGCCGCGGCGTACACGGCGAAGGTCGCCAAGTGCGTTGTCCGTCGGGTATTTTTCATGCACAAACTAAATAGCTAAATAGCTGTGAGCTAAACTACTAGATACATAGATACACACACACACAGACACATACTGATAGATACTTGTGTTGTTGTTGTTGCTGTTGTTGTCAGCTGAATGCATTGGGCTGTGGCATTAACATATGTAGCGCGATTTGACTTTGATTACATTATACCCAAGTCTACGAGTCAGCAAAATTTGCATTGTTGCGTTCTAATTAAAAATGGGCGCAGTTTTAGTGCTCTGTATGTGTGTGCGTGTGTGTGTGTGTGTGTGTGTTTGTTTGTATGCAACAGACATAGCGGCAGTTAAGGACAAGAGCACAATAAAAAAAGCAAATGCTAATTGAATTAAGATAAGCGCAACTACAAGACAATGCTGGCCAGCAAGAAGACGTCGAGGCAGCACAAGGCTAAGACTTGTACAGAGTTGGCAATAGAGAGTGTGCAAGAGAGACAGAGAGAGGGAGAGACAGAGAGAGAGAGAGAGAGAGGCACACGCAAGAGTGAGACCCAATGGGCATAGCAAAAGTAACTAGCAGATACATTTGTATCTCTTTGCTTTTATCCTCAGGCTAAGGGGGCGGGGGGGCGGAGGGCAGGGTTCATGTTTAGTTAGTCAACTGTTCTCTCATACTTTTTTGTTATTTTTCGAACAACGCAAACATTGCACTGTATACACAGAATATATATTATCAATACAATATGTTTAACTTGCTGATACACTACAAGCTAAAGATATATAAAGGTGTTGCTTCACTCTACTATACCTCAGCCTAGATGTTGAGTTTGATATTGATATTGTTGTAGAGTGTGTGTGTGTGTATTTGCTCCATTTATGCTAAATTTGGGTATAGTTTCATTGTAGTCGTAAATGAGCCACGGAAACAGCTGCGGCAGCTGTGCAAATGGAACCTACAATAACAATAAGAATAATAACAATAATAAGAATAATCATAATAATAAATAAATGAGGCGACAGGGCACAGTATGCACAATTGTTAAGTTAACTAGAGTAGAGCACAAGTTGTTGTTGTGGTTGTTGTTGCCGTTTCTGTTGTCCCAAAATGAATTGATGCCCAAAACAAGAATCTAAATAATACAAATAAAAATGAATTCTTTTTTTTTTTTGTTGTAAAACAAAATCAAAATTAATTTAAAACAACTTTTATATTTGTTGTTTGCTGCGACTCGTTTGCCTTGAGGCGCACATAAACAACAGCAACAAATTTGTGCGAATTTTTATTAAACATTTCTTCTGCTTCTTCGTCTTGTTGTTGCCTTTGTTGTTGTTGTTGTTGTTGTTGTTGTTGTTGTTGTTGTTCTCCCTCTTCTTCTGCTTCTGCTTCATCTTCTGCTCTTACAGCTTGCCCCGCTTTTAGCCAGAAATTCTAAATTCGTCGTCCACTTCAATATTTACGGTTGTCAAGCGCTCAACATTTTTATTTTAAACGCAACGCATTGTTGTTGTTGTAATTGTTTCTGCTGCTGCTGTTGTTGTTGTTGTTGTTGTTGTTGTTGTTGTTGTGTATATTTTTAAATAGCATTTCACATTTAGTTGCCGCATAAATACATTTATTTAAATGTTTCACTCTTGTTTTGTTTATTAATTTTTTGTTCTGCTTCTTTTTCTTTTGACGCTCAAGTGACGCTCACGTTTTGTGACGCCATGCTAGCTAGCTTTACAGGGTATATACACACATGTATATATATATGTACATATATGTACATATATAGGGCATTATGTGTGTTAGTCATAAGCATTCAGTCAACTCAAGTCTTATGCATTTAAGTATAATTTGTTTAATTTCTAATTTATTTATAGGGTATTTGCATTTGTGATTTATATGATTTAAACTGTTAAACTGTTTATTGATTCTAATTTTTGCTTTTTGCTATTTGTTTTCTATTTGCAGGTAAGCCAATAATGCGATGTGTTGAATCATTTGAGTCACTTGAATCATTCGACTGTTATTCAATTGCATTTTGTAAGTAGACAAATGCGTAAACAACTCTTTACGCACACCTTTTTAGCATTTGTAAATATATTTTTTAAAAAATTTTTTTTTATTGCAAACAAAAAAAGCAGCAGAAAAAGTGAAACAAAACTTGCTTTAATGGCCGCAAACAGTTTTTTATTTCTCTCTCTCTCTCTCTCTCTCTCTCTCTCTCTTTCTCTCTGTTCGTTGCGTTGCGTTGCTTTTTTCTTTTTTTGTTGGCTGCTGTACAAATTTTGGACAACACAACAACAACAACAACAACAATTGCAGCAGCCGCAACAGCAATAGCAATGAAAAGCGCGTTTCCAAAGATTTCACTTTCACGCCGTAAAACAAAGAAGAAGATGTCGACAAATGGATTAGCGTGTGTCATCCGCAATCTGTGAACCAGGGCTGCATGCTGTATCAATCAGACCAGCCCTGATCAGCATTAATTTGAAATATGCACAAAAGTTCAGAAATAGGTGATGCCTGGGAAATCTGTTTGGTTTTAGCAGAGATATGGCACTTAGAAGTTTAGTTAAAGTGTTTAGTTAAGCTTAAAACGAAGATAGGTAGATCATATAAATATATAAAAAATTTATATATATTTAAATATTTTATTTGTTTATTTTCTGGCCTGTGCACAGGGTATCTCCCAGTCGAGCACACTTGATTTTGTGTTTATTGTTTTTAATGTGCCATAAGAATCATTGAAATGAGTTCAATTTCATTTCGATTAACCAACACTGTCTAGACTGGCAATTTGCAAAATTTCGTTTACAATTCCCAACTGGTTCTAGCCGCAAAGTGGACAAGTGTGCGCTGTGTATTGATATTCCTGCATTGCTTTGCACTGATATTAAAGCGCAACAAGTGCAACAATTTTGGTCTCTATAGCAAACAAATGGCACAGAGGAGACCTCACGAATCTCACGGGCTGTTGTTGTTGTTGTTGCTGCAGTTACAGTTGCAATTGCAGTTGCAGTTGCAGCTTTGGCTACGGTCAGGTGGCTTGGTGGTGCGACTGCAACTGCGGTGGCTGCCGTTGCTTTTGATTGTGGCGCAATGTTTTGGCATGTGCATGTGCATGACTTGGGGGCATTGTAACACACACACACACACACAGAGAGAGACTTACATACATACACATGTGCATGCTTATAGTTTTTGCTTGTCAAGAGGCATTCAATTGCCACAACAACATGAACAACAACAACAACAACAACTGCAACAGCAACGGCAGCGACTTTTGTGGTTGAGTTTTAAAGTTGCTTTTGGGTTGGGCATTGCTTGCGTTGTTGTTGTTGTTGTTGTTTGTTTGCTTTGTTTGTTTGTTTGCTAAGTGAAAAGCGCTGTTCGTTGTTTTGTTGTGTTGTTGTTGTGTGGACACTCATTTTCACCAGCAGGTTGTTGTTGTTGTTGTTGCTGTTGTTGTCGTTATCGCTAAAGGTTCAACATGCTTTTTGCATGTGCATCACCATCATCAGCAGCAGCAGCAACGTTAATAGCTCTCTTGATACAACATGCAATGCCCCCCTTCTGCTAGCTTCTTCTCTCTTGTTTTTTTTTATATATACTCCATGTAATATCGATTCTTTTGATTTAATGAGCTTTGTGTAGCAGTGATAATTCATTTTTACGATAATTGTTTTCGCCTTTCACTTGGAAAGAAACAAAAAAAAAAAAAAAAAAAAAACGCCCACAAAATGCTTAAGCCACGTTTTCCACGACTCAAGGAAGTTGCGCTTAACTTATTTAAGTTTGTCTTGCCAATCATTTGGCCAAGCAATAATAATAATAATAATAATAAAAAAATAATGAAATATTTTATAAATGCATTGAACATTAAAACCCAAAAAAAAATCGAATAAAATGTTTGAGAAGAAAAAACTCCTTTCACTTTGTGGCAACCAAATCGAAGCGCAGTTGCTGTTGCTGTTGCTGCTGTGGCTGTTTGCATTTGTGTGTGTAGAATGTTTGCCACATTGACACACACACACACACACACACACACACAGTGCACCACTGACACACAGACCAACTTAAGCGCAACGAAAACGAAAACGAAGCCAAAAAAAAAAACTGAGACACAGACGAAGACGAAGACGCGCTACGTTGAATGAACTCTCAGTTGTCTACAGTTGTCTGGCCGAGGGAGTGGGGCAGGGGCAGGGGCAGGGGCAGGGGAAGTGTATTAGATATTCTGATAAACCAAAAATGCGGATTATGCAATCGATTAATAAAAGCTGTCACACCTGGCGTATGCGTTATATGTTGAGGCATTCATATTAAGTATACGTAAGAGATGCAAACGCAAAGGCGGAACACACTTGTTGTGCGCACACACACACACACACACACACACACACACACACGTCTAGCTCTACCTAACTGCCTATCTCCCTCTCACTCTCTTTCTCTCTCTCTTTCGCTCTTTGTAGCTGCTGGATGCACTCGAGTACTTCACAGCTGAAGCCGCAGAACTATAATTGAAATTGAATTTCTATTTTTAATCAATGTGTGTGTGTGTGTGTGTGTGTGTGTGTGTGTGTGTGTGTGTGTGTGTGTGTGGGTAGCTGCTGCGCTCGAGTGCCTTCAACATGTGCTTCAATAAGCTGATTAGACAGCAGCCCACACATCAGCTCACCTCACCTCACAATACAACACATCACTAGAGTCCAGTTCAGTCCAGTTGATAGCCAACAATTTGGCAAATCTTTAAGTGGTCAGCAAGCGAATCTGTTTAAACTATATTTAAAAATAGCAAACTAATAGCGAAATAACTTCAAACGCAACACTTTGTTACACTTCAGCACAACAGAATGCGCAAATTTGTTGTCTTTGTCTTTGTTTTGGTTCTTTTTTCTCCAAATTTTATTTGATGGCATTACGTAATCGTCAGCTCTTGTTATTTTTGCCTGGAAGTGCTATTGAAGTGAGTGCTATCAGTAGTTGTTGTTGTTGTTGTTGTTGTTGTTGTTGTTGTTCTTCCTCTTCTTTTGTTTGCCTCCTTCTTGAATTTGATTCAATTTCGATTTCGATTTAAATTGTTTATGTCAATTCTCATTTGATTGTTGTTGTGTCGTCTTCTTCTAATTATAAACACTAGCTTCGGCAAACGGAAGCATCTTCAACAAATCGGCGTACATTTCAATGTGATTTATGTTAGTTGTTGAGTGTTTTTCGCAATCCATTAAATGTTGTCACCCTCGAGCTGGCAAGATGCGAAGTTAGAGCTGCCTGTGTGTTCCAAGAGCTCAAACTGTTTGATTGTTGATTCATGTCCTTGATTATTGTGTGTGTAGTTTAGGCAGATTCAGATTCATCGCTGTCCATCTCTCTCTCATTTGTTGTTTAGTGTAATAATATGTTTTTCAACTCTCTTTTGTAGCTATGTGTAGCTGTGCCTTTTGATTTAAATTATTACCAGAGCGTAGTCAGATCTCTTGATCGAGTGACGATCTGTGCATTCTGTCTTCCTCTTTCTCCCTCGAACTCAGTTTTGTAGCAGAGTGTACGCTCACTATTACGCTATTTTCCTATAGAAACAGCTAGAAACTAGATTTGTCCACACATTTGCTCTATTTTATTTAATCACTAATCACTCAATTTTGTAGCAGAGTGTATAGTTATAGAATCAATTTATAAATGGTCATTAAATCATTTATTTACAATTGTTATTTATGTCTATGCTTCTCTCTCTCTCTCTCTCTTTCTCCCTCTCTCTCTTTCTCGTTGTCTAACTGAGTTTTGTAGCCTAGTGTCAGCTCTCTATTAAGCAATCTTCTATAGAAACAAATCTGCTTAAGTGCTGAAACTAATGTTTAGTGTTACTACTATATATTGTATTATCTCCAATTCTTTAATGTTTTCCCAACTAAACTCTTAATTTTGTAGCAGAGTGTTTGGTAATAGAAGCAAATTGCCAGCGCTCGCAGTGAGTTTGCTGTTCTTGCCTGAGCGTGTGCTCTAAACTTGTTCTGTTACCACTTTTGGCCTTAACTCTTACATTATATAGATGTGTATATATAGATATAAATATATATCTATATATATATATATTTATATAGGTATTATCGCACCGCAAATGGATATACATGCGGCTCGTAATATAATTAGATGCACTTATTGTCGCCGCTGCGCTGTCAATTGGCTGGAGATTGCGTAATAGCCGTTATAAGTTGATGGCCATAGCCAATTGCTTATTTCGTTAATGGCACGTAGCCCCAAAACGTTGGCACGTCGTCGAAGAAAGTGAAATTACAAAATTCATAGGTTTTGTTTCTTTGTCTTTTTGGCATAGTTACAAGAGAAGGAGAGCGAGCTGTGCGCTGTCTGTTGAAATTATGATAATAAATTGAAATAAATTAAGAAACCGAAAAAACAATAAACTAAAAACTTAAATGAAAATAATGAAAATGCAATTGTAAAGCAGTTCATTCAAGTTGTACAATCGTATTGCGAGCCACGTCTAAGCCAAGTGGTTGACCTGTCTGATTAGAAATGTGAATGAAAATGTATACAATGCAAAGTATATATATATATATAGATATATATATAAATATATATATTAAACATAATATTTAGCTATAGTATATAGTCTAGTATGCCCTATTTATATGACTTGGAGTGTGTGGGGGCCATTGAACGTGTCGTTCCCTTTGTGCACGTGCGACAACGCAAGATGAACCTTTGTGCCGGGCTGAGATTGGTGATTGGTCTCTCACAGTTGATTGATGATGTTGATAAGCTGCTAAAAGTGCATGTCAGTTAATATATATGCTATATTCTATATATATGTACATATTATTACATATATATATATATATATATACATACACTCGCACTATATTAAAGTTAATTTGTATTAAGAAAATTGTTTGTGCCAGCACTTTGTGTGAAATGTATTTGAAAGCTGTTGCTGTCAGCTGTCTGCTGTCTGCTGCTGTCATCTCACTCGCACACGCTCTCTCTCTATCTCTATCTCTATCACTCTCTCTATCTCTCACTCTTTCTGCTTCTTACGCCTGGCGAGTGCATTCAACTCGCGTCGCATCTTGACATTTTGCGCTGACATATGAAAATAATAATAATAATAATAAAAAAGCATAAAAAAATGAAATTTAAACGATTTTGTTTAAAATCGCGCAACGCTTTACAATAAATATAATTCACAATGATGGCACAAAGTAGTAGTCAAAGATCTGCTAAAAAGCGATCTCTGCGCAACCACTTAACACAATTTCAAAGGCACTTAACAACATATAAATCACAGAGACAGAGACACAGTTACAGATACAGATGCACAGATACAGATACAATTACTATATGCACACACAGTTGCACTCACTAATGAGCTACACGTGTATGTTGTTGACTCTGTTGCAAGCGGCAATCCCCAGATTTTGTGGCATTAGTCACCTGTGTGTGCTGTGCTGCTGCTACCTCAACTCATCCATCGTTATTAATAGCTACAGATTCGCATTCTCAAAATATTTATAGAACCAAGAGAGATCTATCTAAACACAACAACATGTGTGGTATGTGTGTGTATGTGTGGGTATATCTGCCACATGCCGAAATACATACAACAGATCGCGTGGGCGCAGCTCAATTATAGCTTGTGTAGGAAATGAAATTGCAATTGACAGATGATTCAGATGGAGTGCTCTGTGTCGAAGCAGAGAGAAAATGTTGGATAAACAACAAACAAACATATAGAACATTTATAATAGTTTATCTGCATCGAATCGACTCGAATCGAATCAAATCGAATCTATAAAAGAAAGCAGCCCCAAAACACCTGACAATATGCCGCGTAATAAGTTCTGTATATGCATATAGTATATATAGCAGCATCAGATGTATTTTATATACATTGTATATTGTGTTTATAAGCTGCAACTGAAACTAGAACAACCACACACACACACACACACACACACACACACTCGATCACTCTTTGTTGATACAACTGCGTTCTTTTTTCGACATTTAGCAATACAGCTGACAGTTTTAATTTCTTTTCTTTTTTTAAGCTGAACTAGAATTCCATTTTATTGATAGTATATACATTTAATTATATATTTTATTTATATATTTTATTTATATATTTTATTTATATATATTTTGTGCATTTTTAAGGTAATTCTGACAATGGGGCAACTAGAAGAGTTTCAGCTGACAATTCTTAGCTTGGGCAATGATTCTGAGTATCTTTGTATCTTTTATATATATAAATTCGTGCTCTTTCTGTTTGCCCCTCTCCCTCTGCCTCTGCCTCTCCCTCTGCCTCTGCCTCTGCCTCTTGCTAATTGTTCTCTGTAACCACACACAGGCGCCACTTGAAAAGGTTTTTGTTTCGATTGTCAAAAGTATCTTTAGCACTTTTGAATCTGATTTGGGGGGTATTAATAGCATAGCTTGCTTTCTTTTAGGTCTCTTTATATATATATATATATAGAGTATTGCTGTTTCTCTCAAATGTCTATAGATTGTTGCTCTCTGTATTTTGTGGAGGCGCCACTTGAAAAGGTTTGCAAAAGTAGCTTTAGTTCTTGGCAGCTACTTTGGCTTATTTATATATATATATATATATATATATTGATTATGCCTCTCCCTCTACCTCTCTCTCTCTCTCTCTTTGTATAGTTTTAATCAACCTAAAGTATCTTTAGTTCTTTGTTGCCACTTTTTAAGCATCTATTTATATATAAATTCGATGGGTTGCTCTATAAAAAGTCGACACGTGCTTGGCATTAGCTACTTGTTGTGTTGTTGTTGCATTGTTTGGTTTGGTTTTTGCAATTGCAATTTCAAGTTAATCCATTTGATACGCAAAACTCAATTCAATTAAGTGATTATATTGCTTATACTATTTTTTTAAACTATTTATTTATTTTGTTCTCTCAGTCTGTGTCTGTGTTTGCATTTAATTGTGTTTTCTTTTGTTTTTTTTTTTTTTTTTTTTTTGTATATATATTTTGTATATTGTGTGTTGTTCTCTTGAAATGGAAATGCCACGTTTATATCGCATTGTTGCTTTTGTTATTGTTTTTAGCGTGACTTGGCGCAAACACAAAAGTCATGCAACACACACAGCTTGTAATTACAGCTATAAGTATCTGTAGCTACGTTTGTAATAATGATCAGCCGAAAGATACATTTTGTATCTGTATCTGCACAGCTACATATTTAATAGTTTTTGCTATTGAAATCAATTAAAATAACATTTATTATCGAAACTCAGATGCGTTTTATAGACCTTGGCAGCTGAGCGAGCGGTAAACATGTTGTTAGGGAAAGGCACAGACTATTTGCCTGTAAATACAGGGTATAACTGAGTAGTAGTGGGCAGACTTTGTAATAGAGTGTATTCACTTTAAACTAGCAGCTCTTGAAGTTATGTTGTTGACTATATTAAGTATACGCCTGCGAGTTTATTAAGTATACGACTTTTATAGGGTAACTCCAAGTTGGGACATTAATTACATGCTTAGTTCTTGCTACGCAATACGTATTACTTGCTGCTGCTTCGCTGTCCTATTTTTTTTATTTTTACTTTTTTTGGTCACATTTGCCACTTGAGACTTTGAATTGTTTTTGCCGATTGTCATGTGTTGTTAGGGGGGGGGGTCGGGCTGGAGCGGAGTAGAGAATGTGGGAATTGTAATTAAAATTGATAAATGATTTCGTGCCACAAATGAGCTGTGCTGCTATCAATTACTTCCTGAGAAAACATCTGCCTGCCTGCCTGCCTGACAAACTATAATAGAATGTTGCAGTTTCAAGTATCGACTGCGGCTGATCGCAGTTGTGCACAACACACTCCTCTATTCATACAAACCATATACACTATCTCAGTCGATCAGGCACTAAAGAGAAGGTTACGTGCTCGTGTTTCCACTTTGCCATTTCACTGAAATAAAATAATAGTATCATGATAACTGCTGATCGTGATAAGCGCACAACTAATCAACGTAATGTACTCTAACAATTCTATATACTAAATTTGTTTTTCTCCACTTTTGGGATGCGGCAATTCGATACTTTTGAGCAGCTGTTTCTTTGCAATTAAAATGCTAATTATTCCAGGTGCAAATATACAAATTAAACACAATAGACAGACAGCTGTTTCAACAGATTTGATAAGAATTTCGTATATATTGACCAAAAAGGAAGAAAAAGCTGAAATTTACTTAGATAATTAGCTGCTTTATGCAACAACATGCTAAGTGCTTAAACCATTTAAGATATAATGAGCTCAAAGTGTGTGCATTCAGTTAGTTCGTTGGGTAGAGATTGTTAACAATTTTCAATTGAAATTGAAAGCAAAAGCTGTTAAGTGAGAAACAACAAATATATAATTATAATATAAATATAAATAATATTTATATACAATAACTAACATTTGACTTATATTTGATTTCTTTTCATTTGCAGGTAAATACACACACACACACAACATCAGGCTTAAATGTTGATTTGCCCTGTCGCCTGGGTAATGTATCATAACATTTGCACAGTCTGTATCTTTCAGATACAAATCTAATCTGTATAGAATGACATACATATATATCACATCATATCATTATTATTCTGCTTTTAATCAACTGCAATTAAATTTAATAATTATTTGAAAGCATTTATTGTGTTAACTTCAGCAATTAGTTGTTAACTTTTTGCTTTCTTTTATTATTATTATAATTAGTATTATATAATTGTCTTTGTTGCCTGTTTTGGGCTTTTGGCTATAGATAGGCAGCGTCATAGCAACAACAACAACAACAACAAATGCAAGAAAAGTAATTTAATTATTTAAATTTCATGTCGTGTTTTTCCTCAGTCGTTCATAGTTGAAGACTCGTGTCCCTCGTTCGATTTATCGCTAGAGACAGAGACAGCAAGCCATGTTACGGCGCACCTTTGCTCTCTCCCTCTCGCTCTCTCGCTCTCTCGCTCTCGCTCTCTCTCTCTCTCTCTCTGCCCCTCGCTCGCGGTCACGTTTTGTCTTGTCGGGTCAAGATTAACTGAAAACTAAAACCAAAATCGAAACTAAAACTGAAAATTAAATACAAAGCAAACCAAAAAAGAAATAAAAAAGCAAAGCAAGGCAAACGAACGTCAATAGCGTCTAAAATCAATACACAGACATACGCATACACTACCTTTCTGGGCTGCCTTTCCCCAGTTCCTTCTCTCTCTCTCTCTCTCTCTCGCTCTCTCTTCCTCTCTCGGTCTGTATGTCTTTCTTCCGCTGTGCCAAAAGTTTTGTTGTTATCAAGGCAAACCATTTCCGTCATCATCAAAGGTTTAACTCCAAATTCTTGCTGCGCTCTGCACTTTCCTTTGCCGTGTCCCCTCGTTACGCTTTCCCTACACATCGCAACCAACCCCCTCCCCCCCACACACACACACACACACACACACACAGTGCGTCTGCATTGGCGTCGACCTCTGTTTGGTATGTGAAACTATGCCAAAAACCGCAAGTGAATCTTGTATTTGTATTGGCCTGGCTAAGCAAGGTTCGACTGTCTGTCTGTCTGCTCTTTATCCCCGTCTCTATTCTCTCTCTCTCTCTCTCTCTATCTCTCTCTTCCCCTCTACCTCTGCCTCTGCCTCTGTCGTGTTGTCTAGTTGTATAATTGAATTGTAGTCGCCGCGCTATGCACGTATTTGAAATGTCGGTCGAACCGGTTTCAATTTGGCACTTGGCGCTCTGTGCTCGGCCCGGCATAATAATTAAGCCTCATTTGCATTGAAGGCGCGCTAGAATTTGTATTTGTATTTGGATTTTGATTTCGATTTCGTTTTTTGGTATTCATATTGGAATTGTAAACGAAATTGGATTTTGTATTCAAATTGGAATTGAAATTTGAATTGGAATTGGAACTTTGTGTTGCACTTTCGTTTGGAAAATGTCTACAAGCCAATAAAGATAAACTTTTGTTCCTTAACTACGACATACCTATGGGTAAAGCATAAAGATACACGATACAAGATACAAGATACAAGATACGTATATACATATATATATGTACACATACAACAGATATGCAGAAAAATAAACTGACAATTTGCGCTTGCGTAGACTTATTAGGTCAGGGTCACACTGATTGACTGACTGACTGACTAACTGACTCGCAAGTCTTGCCAACAGCAACAGCAGCAGCATCATCATCATCATCATCATCAACAGCTACAGCTACAGCTACAAGTGGTTATGGATACAGATACATTTATGTAGTAACAGATACAGATACATTGCCTGCAGAGCTACAATAAATGGCATTAATAATAAAGCGGCAGAGTGGGGAGGGAGGTGGAAGGAGGGCAGCTGTCAGAAACAAGCAAATGCTGCGGCCTCTTTTGTATATGTAATGCAGTGCAGTGTATGTGAGTGTTTGTATCTGCAAGATACATTAGCGCGCTGAAGTTGAAACTGAAGTTTAGTTGTGCTTGCTTTTGTTGTTGTAGTTGTTGTTGTTGTAGGTAAGGGGCATCCATCATAAAGGCTAAAAAATAACATTAATCTTTTTTGGCCACACTGGCAGTCGGAATTGCGTTGCTTGCATGCACAATGGGTGTATGTGTGTGTGTGTGTGTGTGTGTACATTTTGGTTTGTTGTTTTGTGTGTTCGATTTAAGCTGCTGATTAACATTGAACCACAGGCCACAGTCAGGCAGTCAGGCAGACAGGCAACAATAAATGCCCGATCATCGTCGCGTTCTGTGGCATGCAAAATGCCAAAGTAACGGTACATGCTCAGATATCTGTATTTTTAGCTGTATCTGTATCTCTCGCTGGCCCCAAAATACATTTATAAAGCTCTCAATTTATGATTATGACTATTTGCAAAAAATTGAAAGGCCACACCAAACTGCGGTACATAAATAATAAATGAATAATATGCCAATTATTAGGCATATACTATATATGCATATATATAATTATGAAAGCTATGCGTGTGCGTTTGTATGTAGCTTTTTTTTTTTTTGTAAATGCCTGAGCTTTAACTGTTGCATTTATCATTACATAATTGCCGCCTCAATACGAGATCGAAATCAACAACAACAACTGCTACTTTAGAATTCAAAGCTCAGCTGTTGCTTTAAATTTCGTATTTCTTCGTTTGTTGTTGCTTCTTCATCTGCAGGGAGCGAGCGAGCGAGCAAGCAAGCGAGCTTTGAGCTATTTCCTAAACTAAGCGCGTCTCGCTCGACTTGCTTATCAGCAATGTCCACTGTGTGTGGTTATTTGTTTTAACAATAGATGGCGCACAGAGAGTGTGAGAGGGGGACAGGGCATTGGATAATTAGTAAACGAAAAAAAAAAAAACACAGTCTAAAAATAGATTGGACACCACAAAACGGACGGCAAAAGCAAACGTAGCACAAAAAAGAAGTAAAGTATTTAAGCAATTTACGTTGCGGCAACAGTAGCAACAACAACAACAACAATGACGACGACAACCAGCATAGCAAATAGCAACAAATTTTAATAAGTAAAGAAACAACAAATAATGAAATCGAAAACTGGGTATGCAGCAAAAATGCATTACGAATAAGGCATAAAATCAGCTCACACAGATACACACGCACGCACACAAACACAAATACAAATACAAATGTGCATGATCGCTTTATCAGCTGAGCGAGTGAGCAGTGCCCGCATTGCAGCAGTCAACGGACAAACGACCGACATATGAACAGACGGACAAACCGAAGAACCGAACACACAAGCGAATGAACGACCGACTAACCGAACGACCGTCAGAATTACCTGCAACTATGGTATGCTTATGCTTGCCCTTCTAAAAACACACACACACATGCACGAAACTAACTCAAGTCTCTCTCACACACACACTCGCTCTTTAAGTCACTCAAAAGACATTCACTCAACGCGCGCGCGCTCAGTCACTCAGTGAACCGCCTGTGTATGGTGGGCACGCTGGCAGCGCGTTGTGACGTCAGCTGCTAAAGCTTTTTGTGCTGCCACCGCCGCCGCTGTCGCTGCGCTGCGCTGACTCGCGAATATTCTAATAAGCATTTCAATTTCATTTGGTTTTCAAACGCGCAACGCAACGCAACACACGACGCTAGCAAACGGAACGCGCGGCGCATTAGTTTCAACTAAAATTTCAAAAAGCATCTATTGTGTTTGTGTTTGTGTCTGTGCGCAATATTGTTGTGTTTGGTGCGGTGTTGTGGCCAATTGTGTGAAATACATATAAAAAGATACTCGTAAACCATATAATTTAATTCAAATACGTATTGTTTAATTGAAATTGAAAGATATTAAAAAAAAAAAAAAAAAAACGAACAAAACAAATCAAAGCTACATTTGCAGTCGCAGTCGCGGGTGCGTCGTCTTCGCCTGTTTAACGGTAATGCTGCTACCTCTACCCCCACTCCCTATTTACGTACATACTTCTTCTATACGGAATCCATATTTGTTTTTGCGTTTTGGACATCACACACATACACATACACATGCATACGTACTACACATGTATATACATAGATGGAGCCAGCTGCTAAGTTACACTTGTTTGAGCTTTGCTTTGCGCAGACTTTCTGCCACTGTTTGCTGTTATTGTTGTTGTTGTTGCGTTTTTCTCTTTCTTTTTTTTCGTTTTTGCTGCGCCTGAAAGCAAAAAAAAACAAAAACGATTTTCACTTTTATTTGAGACCAGTCTCAGTCCCCAGTCCGAGTCTGTCTAGGCCAACAGGCAGGCACGCCATAGACCAATACACCTGTTAGCGTGTGGTATGCGAGTGCATGTGTGTGTGTGTGTGAGTTGCTATGCAACAACTGCAACATAATCATCATCATTATTATCATGATAATACATAATGATGTTTATTCATTGCGGTGTAGTATGAGCAACAAAATAAATGCTCAGATGAAATTGGTGAAAATTGCAGCGTTAATTTATTATTTGTGGAAAAAGTACACACACACACATACACACACACGCCGAGTACTCACACCTCACACCTCTCACACTCTCACACTCACATTGTGAAATTCACAGTAAAACAACAAAAATGTGGCAAATGCCAAATGGCAAAATGAATAAAAAAAAATAACATAAAATAATAAATAAATATATATTTTATCACAATGTTTGCCAATTAAAGGAAAAAATATAACAAACAATGGGCTACAGCACGACTAGCAGTTACCCTATATGCAGTTATGTATATCTACAAGTGTACAGGGTATACAGCAGTTATTATGCAAGGAAGTTTCTAGTAAAAAACTAAACTAAACTACAGGGTATTAGAAAGTGTATGCCTGCCAACGCATAATGTTCTTATCAACAATCAAAGCCAATGTAAATTTAATTAAAAATTGTTATAATTTTTCAATGTTTTTTTTTGGCTTTTTTTTTGGCAGCCAAACAATGTGAGAAATGGTGTCAAGAAGCAGCAACAACAATAACAAAAACAATAACAATAGCAATAACAATAAAATGAGTGCATTTAATTAGTTAAAGAAATTAAGAAAAGTGTTAATTTTAGTTTAATTGAATTATGTATGCGACAGGAGAAAGTCAAATTTCAAATTTCAAATTGTAGCCAGCTGACACACATACACACACATACACACGGATATCTATATAGATGTAAATGCGTTTACATAGTGTATGAATTGATGAAAAGTTATGAAAGATATTAACGAGAAATTGTTGTAAAAAAACACAAACAAACTGCAAGTGTTGTGTATGTGTGTGTGTGTTTGTTGCTTCATGAAACTGCAATAACATTAATAATTGCAATTATAATTACACTTACAATAACAATAACAATAACAATAATAACAATCGCAGACACTTTAGCAACAATTTGCAGTGGCAATTAATAAATAATAAATGGCAAATAATTGCAAAAGCAACAAATCATTTAAAAGTGTTTCTTCTCTCGTTATAAACTATTAAACTATAAACAATTCCAATTCAAACTGTGCTTAGTTCTCAGCATAAAACGTTTACACGTGCCTAAAAACAGAGAAGAGTGTTGATCAGGAATTTATGTAACTGATTAAATATATGTTTTACAGTGAATTCATGCAGTATGTATGCATACTGTCTCTCTTAGACATATGTATATGCATATATGTCTATATATATATAATCTTATATCTTTCTCTTATAACTTTGTTATATTGTTAACAACGAGTTTTGTGAATTAAACATGAAATGAGTCACACTTTTATTGCTTTTCCACGCTACTGTTTGCCCTTTCGCTTTTTGCATTTTATTTTATTGTATTTGTATTTATCTTAGATAACATTTATTAGGCCGCTATAACACGATAAGTTGTTGTTCCGTTGCAAGAAAAGAAAGTAATTAAGCGTTAATTTTGTAGAGTATTGTCGCAGAGTGATAAAAGGCAAAGCCCCAAGCAGCGATAACATATACACATATACATATATACATATATACATATACACATTATCATGTATAGCGCACATCGTGTAAACGTTGCTAAATCTTCAAGATTGTGAATCATTCGCATCGCTAGCGGCACGCAAGAATCTATTTGTATTAGTTTACAGCACTCGGAATATTTGCACGCAGTGCTAAGCTCATGCAGAAAGGGATAGATAGATAGATAGATAGATAGATAGAGAGAGAGAGGAAGGGAGAGAGAGATACACACAATACGCTTTCAAATGCCAGAAAATTCAATTGTGAAACGCACAAACAAGATGATAAATAATAATAATAATAAAAAGCAAGACAAAAAAACACAGAGAGCATAGAAAGAGACGCATGCCACGCAGTTACAGAAAGTTGGTGTAAACGATATGAAAATACCCTAACATACATATTTAGAAATGACAACTTGTGCGATCAGGTCGTTTGTGCTAGAATTTTCATGAAAATAATAGTTTTGACAACTGAAACATAAAAAACATACATTGACTCAAGAAGATTATATAAGTAAGAACTACTCAAGATCAATTCGCATATTTAATGAGCCGAAATCAGCGTAGCAACAATTGCCAGAGCTAGAGATAAGGCAAGGGAAACAGAAGAACAAGCAGAACCATATGCTGATGTCTATGCTGGTACACAAGTAACAGTAAGCAGTAACAGTAAACCAAAAGCAACAGAAGCAGGAGCAGCAGAAGCAGAGGCAGAAGTAGAGGCAAAAGTAGAAGCAGTGGCAGAGGCAGCAGTAGGAGCAGAGGCAGAAGCAGAAGCAGAAGCAGAAGCAGTGGCAGGAGCAGAGGCAAAAGCAGGGGCAAAGAAGTAATCGCAAAGCGATAGATAAACGAACAAGACATATTCGGGTTTGGTGACTAAAACAGAAATAAAACTTCCTCAAAGGCCAAAAAAGACAAAAAGTGGAAACGGTGAGACGTTAATAATAATAAACAAATTAATTAATAAAAAAAAAAATTAGAAAAAAGAGAAACAACAAAAACAATAACAAAAAAATTAAGGGAAATAAACAACAAATAAACAACGCATTAAATGTGGGAGAAAAAAAAAACATAGAAAATTATAGAACATACGCGTATGTAGGCGGCAACAGAGAGAGATAGACTGGGAGAGAGAGAGAGACAGGGTGAGAGAGAGGCGACACATGCGAAATTGAGCAAATTTAAAGCAAATTAATTAATTAAAGCAGCCAGACCCCGGGCGGCAATTTGTTGGCATTGGTGGCAATAAAATGCCAAAAAAAAAAAAAAAACTACAAAAACAAAAGCAAACTAAATAAAATGAAATGATAAATGTATAAATGAATACACTAGACAACAAAATAATGTGCGAAGGCAGCAGCTGATAGTGTATAAATAATAAAATAAGTGCAATTAAATGGTATTTTAATTGTAAAGCGCATTAAATTGTGAGAATAACAGTTAAATAAAAGCAGCTGATAGCTGACAGCTGACGTTTGAAAGCTTCTTCTGCTGACAGCAAGCAGCTGAAAAGCTTCCCTTGCATGCAAGAACTTGACACTACACACTGTTTACTTTGCTTCTCTTCTTTACACACTTAATAGCCAACAGATACTGATATTTACATACATAGATACTGATATTTACATAAATAAATAAGCTTTCAAAAGCAGCTAAAAGCTCTCGTTTTAAGCAAGCTTTACTTTGGCATTCAAATGGCATACACTTCTTCAGTTGAACGATACACTTCACTTTTATTGAGAAATGTACTTTTAAAAGCAGCTAAAAGCTTAGCGTTGAATTAACTTGATTTTAAGCTGCTGAAAGCTCTGCTGCCTTTAAGCAAACTTTACTATGAACATTTCTTCTGTTCTGCTTCACACACACTACTAGAAGCTTCCACACAGTAGTAGCTAGAAAAGTTGTCCAAAAGCAGCTGAAAGCTTCGCTCTTCTGCTCTCTCATATTATATAATATAATTAACGACTTTTCCCTTTGCCTTTGCCTTTGCAGTGCGGGACACTAGACGGAGCCGCCGAACCGTTATTTCATCAGCAACGCAACAACAGAATGGACGTCTATCAGATCGATGATGGTTTCCACTCGGATGGCGGCACTGAGACACCGCCACCATCGCCTAGTTCGGGCTCATCGATA
>JAEIFK010000682.1:1290000-1590000 GCA_018901825.1 Drosophila funebris
TTTATATATATATGCTATGTTTTCCAAGCCACAACAAAACAACATAACAACCGATAATTCACAAGACAATTTTTTGAAAACTTTGCTCACAACTGGCTGCTTGATATATTATTGAAAAGAAAACGAAAAGGAAAACTATATAGCATATATTATATATATAATATATATATATACATATGCACAACATCTGCATATATTACTAGTTAAAATAGGGTATAGTGCAAGTAGGAAGAATGATTGAAGTTGATTGATAACATAGAGCGAATAGTCTGTAAGTGTGTAGAGAAAAATGGACATTTTTTGAAACATAGCCTGTAATTTTAAATGTATACAATAATAAATACAAAAAAAAAAAAAAAAAAACAATACAGCTACAGAGTTATAATTATAAATCAAAAATGAATTCAAAACAAATCAAATCAAATCAAATCAATCAACAATCTATTGAGATTTGTACATAATATAATAATTATGCCTAATTATACTATACTACTTATATATGTATGTACGTATAACCAATTAATACACTCACACACACACACACACTAAACACCTACACACCTACACACACACAACCACACATCCACACACACACACTTTACATATATATATATATATATATATACTTATTACATTATATAAATATTAATCTTAATTATTATGTGTATCTACAACAACAATTTACCATATACATATTACTTCTGTGCGCTTCTTGCGATCTAAGGAATTTCAATAAAAACAAACAAAAAATACCTAAAAAGTATAAAACCAACGAAAAATACATCCAAAAAAAAACCAAAAAAAAAAAACAAAAAAACAAAAATATTAATACAATGCATTTATGTATTTTCCTTATCGATGGGGTCAACATTTACAATCTCTCTTTGCTTTGGCCAGTGGCCATTGGCCATTGACGTTGTGTTTCCTCCTTTCCAATTCTCTGTGAGCAAACATCTGCTGCTGATTATGACAGAGTCGAGTGTCGTGCCACATACAACACTCTAAACTGGACAACTCTATGATGAATTGCAATGGCAACTTCAGCTTCCAGCTTCCAGCTGCAACTGCAACTGCATCTTCATCTGTTAACTGCAACTGGACAACTTTCGCTTGCATTTTGCGCCAGATGGTTTCACTCTTAGCACAATATTTAATTCGTTGATTTTTTTTCCTTTATTGTATAATATTTGAAGAGAGCCGCAGAAATCAAGCAGCGAACTGTTGTCCGTGTCATAGATGTGCGGACTTCGGCTTGAACCCGGCTGTGTTGATAACGATGGGTAAATATAAAATATGACAAATCTTCTGTTGCCGCGAGCATGATTTGTGATTTATGCATTTTGATTAAGCTGTGTTGTCAAACGCTATAAAAAACGATACATGTTCATAGATATTTTTGGGCAGCGTGCGTATGTGCAGCAGGTGTTGAATTTGCTGCATAAGTATAATAAGAGAAACATTGTTTAATAAATATATTCGGCTACCAGTTACTAAGTACAATTTTGCATTTTTTATTTAAATGTTCAATTTGATGTTATCAGAGAATTCAAACTTTGCGCCAAATGCTTTGCCGCTTACGCATTTCGCATACAGCAGTTAGCTTTTGCCACAGAGCAGTGAGTTAGATTAGGCTGCCATATGCGTTTGATGAAACAATATTAATGTGACCGTTTTTCTTTTATGATATCAGTACGGTATATATGACTTTAGCTTGGGGTTTTTCACTTATGTTGCGGCTGTTCACACTGGTGGAAATTAAAAAGAGTACCAATTTTGGTACCAAAAAGTACCAAGTGTGGCAACCGTCTAAGCTCAGAAAAGGGAAGCTTTTAGTGTCGAACGTGAATTCGTGACGAGCGGTGGGTCGGAAGCGAAGAGCTTGCAGAGCCAGTTAACTTGCAACACACACACAAAACACAAACACACATAAACACAAAATTCTGAAAAGTGCACAACGTAAAGTAAAGCAATTAAGCAACATAGTGAGACACAAAGAGAAGACAACAAAGTAACTGGGCCTACAGAGCTGGGAAGAGTGCGATAACTGTAAATCGAGTTGGATTCATTGAGAAAAGTGTGTAAAAAAAGCTAAAAAGCAGTCAAGTTTTCATTTTAAGCAATACCAACACACACGCACACACACGCACACACATACGCAAACTGTTACATACATATACACGCTCGTAGAGTTACCTGACACACAACGCGCCTATCACCGACTACCGCATTTTCCTTTTACCCAAACTCACACACCCACTACGAATGTGTGTATTTGTATGTGCGCTTGTGTGAGAGTGAATTTTTGATGGTGCTGGGTTTTCTTTGGTGTTTTCATTTTGTTAAAGTCGCTAAAGTCGTGCGTGGAGATTGAAATTCTATACGAGTTGATAAATAAATGCTATAGATTGCAATTAAAGATATTAACTGCCAACTGAAACAACAACAACAATACTTATCAGCCAGCTGTGCTTTAATTTCAGTTATACAATACCAAATTTTTGTTTGGTTCAATAAGCAAAATAGCCAAAGCGCGTTCTTTACTTAAGCTGTGAGAGTAACCGTTACATACATACACATACATATATAGACATTTGAATTACTGTGAGACTCAGACATATGTACATACATACATACATATCTGTGTTGGTAACGTATCAAAAGTAACCTTCAAAGCTTGTGCAACGTTTTGCTGTCAAACTCTGCAGCCGCAGCAGCAGCGCCGTCAGCGTAGTCAGCAGCAGCATCAGAAAGAGAGACAAAAATAACAAACTAACTGTAAGTGGAAGCCATTGAGTGTGCGAATTGAGGTTGTGGGTGTTCTATGCTCTGCTGTTCAAGTCTGAACGTATCTGCAGCTGCAGTAAAATGCATTAAAATGCATATGCATATGCATATGTATGTGCATAAATAAGTAATTGTTGTTGTTGCTATAGTATTAAAATCAACTTTTTAACGTTTGGTTAGTTTGTTAGTTGAGGTATAAGCCAAAATGCCAACCAAGGCCAACAAATATCGTATTCATTTGTAAATACCCAGGTGCATGTGTTCAGGGCAAAACTGCAAAGTGCACAACACACAAGCACACACACACACACACACACAACCACGCAAGAGGACAAACTCCCATCGAGGGACTGATTAACTGTCAGAATGAGACAAGCTCTAACTTCCCCTCATCCCCCTCCCCCTCCCATGCCATTAGACTGTGCACACATGTGCATTGTATACCTATTATTATCGTGTGTATCTGAGTCTCCTTTTGAAAGTGGAAAGTGTGTCTCTAACTCAGTTAGCAACTGCTTTTAACCTGATGTACATAGTTCGCAGAGTAATTTATCGATAGAAAGATATCCGTTAATAAGTCCATTAGCAAAGCTCATTTGTTTATTTGCTCTGCACAGTGGTCTGAAAGTGTCGTTTAGCATAAGTGCATTTAATAATTATAATTAATATACTCATTATTACTATAATATGTGTGTTTGGCCCACTGTACAAGCTCAATACATTATTTTTTATAATACATATAATGCTTATTAATAATAATGTGAACTTTTCCATAGAAATATGTAATTTTCTATCAATTATCGTTTAATTAAGCGATATATTGAAATGTGTATAGGATATCTGTATGTGTTCCATGCACATTCACCTGAGAGTATAATATATAAATGCAATTTGTCTAATTCACCAGCGATTAAATGCCCACAAATTGCTGCAATTTCAATTGTTTTTTTTTTTTTTTTTTTTTTTTTTTTTAATTTTATTGCCCCTAAAGTGACATCAGGTGGAGGCCTCGATAGGTATGCTTACAATGCCAGATGATAGGTCCGACTTTTGGGTTAGCTTTACGAGGTGCACGTAATACAGAGATTGTTTTTTTTTTTTTTTTTTTGTTTTCGACTGGCGGGGGGCTCAAAGAACCGGAGACCGAGCCCACAAAGCGCAACGAATGACGCATTCAAAATAAATATAAACAGAATGACAGAACAGCAACAACAACGACAAAAATAACAATAACAAGAATAATAAGAATAATAATAACAACAAAGAAATTAAATGCTTGACGTTGGCGTTAAGCGTCGAATGCTCAAAGATACACAAATCGAACACAAATCGCTGACTGGTACTGAACCGAAAAGTTACCTTAGCTTTTTCATTTGGCCAAAAGATCAAAAAGCTAAGGACAATGCCAAGCTAACGTATACGAATACGTAATGGCCAATGCTTGTATCGTGCCAAGCTCAGTTACCACATACAAGCATATTAAGGTATATAACTTTAGCTCAGCCATACATAAATACATATGTTATAGTCTGTGTGTGTCTGTGTGTGTGTGTGTGTGTGTGTGTGTGTGTGTGTGTGTGTGGCACACGACAAAACGACCCAGGAGCGCCACGACATGGCAGCTTGGCAGTCGCTGGAGTCCTTGGCAGTCCTTGGCATGTGGGCGAAAAATTTCGCATTGATTATGCAACAGTTTGGCGGATTGAGCGTGTAGCGTAAACAAACGCGACAACCAGGAGTCGTCTTCCAGCACACGTAAGAGTTGGCTGAACTCCAAGAAACAGCCCAGAAAAGCAGAGTGTGATCGACACACCAGTTACTCTGTATGCAATGCAAAAGATGTTTGTTTAGAAAAACAAACTCTTTAGTATCGTGTTTTCATTGTTGTTTTTGCAACTAAATACAAACAAAGCAGATACTTCATATGCAAACAACACAAATGATTTCAAAATAAAATAAAGCAAAGCTTAAATTGTTATTACCTTTAAAATAATCAAAACAATTCAAATATTCTTAGCAATTTAATTGGGTATTTTATGTGCAATTCTCTTAAGTGTTAAACAAAAGCCAATTCCTTCAGGTATTTAGGTTAAATATGCAAATCTATTCATTAATAATCATAATAAATGATTCAAACTTGCATTTAATATGATTTCCAGATATTTTGAATCAAAGTCCATTTTCTAAACAAAATCTCAATTGTAATTGAAAGTAAGATTACAAATTCATTTGATTTACACAATTTGCATACTTATTAAATATATTTACTAAGCAATTATACAGTTAACAATTACTAGATGCATTCATCAGAGGGGAAACACAGTATAACTTGCAGTTGAAGTCAAATGACTGGAGCAGTTAGAGGAAAGTACAAGTAGAAAACATGACATGCAGTTCGTTGAAGTAATACAAGTCATAGTCATCGTATAATTGACTGAAGCACGTCAACAGCAACAACAACAACAGCAGCAGCAACAACAACAACAACATGTTCCTCCTCCACGTTGTGTGTCAGTCAAAGTTGTCGCTGGGTTATTGCTCGAAGCACAACGATAGCTAATGCTAAAGTCTGTTAAATTTCCAGCCAATGATAGTTGATAGTTGGTGGAGAGGGAGAGGGAGTAAAAGGTGTATGCAGTGGCATTTACTCGTTGATTGCTCATATTTAATGCATTTGACAGTAATAACTGCTTCCACATTGCGTATACGTAATATCTATTGGCTGCAATTTGGATTGCAATCCAAGTAAATCTTTGGCAGCGCAGTTAGTTACTTTTGGGCTAAGTAGACGATGATGTGAGCGTCTGACGCACGTTCACACACACACACACACACAGTTACACATACACACACACACCCACATGCCCGCATAGAACTAGTAAAGTACGTACAAGATTGTTGTTTATGGCATTTATTTGCGTTTGTTGTTGTCAGGCTGTGCAACTAAGGCCAGTGTCAGGCAATTAAATGTCTCCGTGCCAAGTTAAGACGTAATTTACTGAAAAGTCAACACACACACACACACGCACACACATACACATATGCAAAGCGAGTCTGCTTTGGCAACTAGTTACTCATCTAGGCAAGAGTACAATTTGCGGCTCATTAACAGCTACAACATTGGACAGACACACACACACATACACACATACACAACACCTGGCCATAGAGCATAACCATTCTATTTCTCTTTCTCTCTATAACCTCTTCATCTCTGTCTCTGTCTCTCTCACAGTCTCTCTCTCTCTTTGACAATTTTTGTGATCGAACAGACCAGCTTAACTTGTATACAGGGTGCGCTGCGAAGCGTCGTCAAAACAACTAAACAAACTACACAAACAAATCACGTAATGAGCAACAAATTATCCAGCATTTGAATATAGTATTCCTTAATAAGATTTATTGACATCGTGACTGAGTGGTTCGACAACTTTATTTAGCTGTAATAGAACTGTGTTGCGACTGCGATCTTTTGATTAGCAGCATCATCTACTAGCCTTTTGTATACCCTCACCTGAGCAACATTCTAAAGAGCATAATTTATGGCCAGCTTGGCAAATGGGACCAACATGTTGTAGTTGACATCAAGTCAAAGAGCAGAGACTGACACAATACGTGTGTACATCACAGTCGGACAGTGATGGATGTCAACTGACACTGAGGGCAAATATTCCAGACGGTAACTGAGCCATGGGAAGCAACAGATCAGCAAGTGCAAACACACGAGCAAAGACTTTTAAATAAAAAATATAAAAATATATAAATGGATTATTCTTAATTAGATAATTGCAAAAATATATATAAAAATATATTTAAATACAAAGAACGCGAACTTTAAATTAACATAAATAAGTAAATTTATTAAATTCAATTCAAACAATAATTAATATGCAAATCTATTGTCTATAATAGTTTGTTATTGATAGAGGGAGCAATAGAGAGAAAGGGAAAGCGAGACATCCGGTTGTATTAGCTGTGCAGCTGAGCAGCAGTTTATGTATCTTATAGATACATCTATAGAGTATCTGCTTCAGCTTAAAATGAACTGAAAGTTAGATATTCTTTATATCATTATATGCTTTGAAATACAACCAAAAATACTCTCTATTCCGGTTGATAGTGTTAAACCCACAGATTCTTCTCACCTGTAGTCATTGTTATAATAATGCTTATTAAAATGCAAACACTTGAAAGTATTCGGTAATTCATATACGCTTACGTAACGCAGATACGAATAGGTGAATACGAGTTACTCTGAATATTCGCACTCACTTCGAATATGTTTGCACACATGTGCAAATTCAAAGTTTTTTCCATTGTGGCTGCGCTTTTGTTATCAACAGGCACTCGATGGTGGCACCTTGAGCCAGATTATGGAAAGCAATTTAGGCCAGTGTTGCAAGCTTATATAGACACTTGCAGCATTGTTGCTAGCTACCTGTGCAAAGAGCAAAGTTCAGCTGTGGCAATTAAGAAGCCAACTGCAGTTGCGGTTTCTGCAGCAGCCAAAAAAAGACGCAGCAGAAGAGAAACGCCTTTGTCTTTCACCTGCCATTCAACTCGTGACGCAGTTGCCACAAATGGAGGCAGCCAGTGGAGCTGTGCTTTCATGCCACACTCGTGCCATGCATATGAATACGAGCTGAGACACTCTACATTGTTTTGTGGAGAACAATGATTCAATATACCCTAAGAGAGACTATGCAGATTTACAGATTCAAGTCGAAGCAGAGTCTCTAGATGTATATATATTATATATATACATATATACTATATACATTCCCAATATTTGTACAAATCAGTCCACGACAATAGACTTGTTTCCACTTAGCTGATTGTGTTATCTGCTATTGAATATAATCGTTCAGAGTATCTACGCTTCGGCATCTCATAGATAAACGTGTTTGTTTCGTCTCTTCTTTCTGTCGATCTTTTTTTTTTTTAATATTTACTTGCAAATTAAGCAACAACTTTTGTTGTTTGTTTGCTTTTGTGGCCTAAGTTAGCTCTACTATGTAAATTTTTCATTTGTGCATTTCGCTGAATTGTCTAGACTCTAGAGCCTCAACTGGCGAAACAGGTCTAACAAAATCAGTTCGTTGACGTTCCACACTCCGCATACCACACACCATACACCACACAACAGTGGTTAGTGTGTGGATTATTGTGTCTGAGTCAGAGCAGAGTCTGGTAGGATTGAGATAAGCGCACATTGCTGGCATACTTTGTTTCGGTGTTGGACCAGTTTCATGTAGGTGACAGCTGACTGTACTGATTAGTCAGTTGAGGGAGTCTTGCAACTTTAACCCAAATGTTTAAGCTCTCAACCAACCAAGATCAACATAATAAATACGTTAATGTGAACTTTCTTTCATGGTTGTTTTCTCTGCCCAATGAGGTCACGTTTACTGCCGATGGCACAACAAACAGTTTTGTTGATATTTATTTCAATTATCTTAATTATCTTGCAGCGCAATGCGTCTCGATACGAACTCAAATGTGGACTTCAAAGCGTTCGATTCCAGTTCCAGTTCCAGTTCCAGTTCCAGTTCCAACTCATGCGTAAGTCTTTCATTCTGTTCCAGCTAGTAATTGATATGCTCTTTAACGCATCTCTTGTGTGTTCTCATAGATTGTGAAATTGGACAATTTGGCTACCTGGGGTGGCTCACAAAAGACGGATACACGGCTGCCTATAACGGACTATTCCACACTTGGCGGACCGAGGCACAATTGCAGTCCCTTTCCCTTATCCAAAGATGTCAACAATCGTCTAGTGATTTGGTAAACATCATTTCGATCATTATAATCCCAAGCTAATTATCTTTATTGACGCAGGGATGGCGACATGACCACATTGGATGTGGACGCCATCACGAACAGCAGCGATGAGACCCTGACTGAAAGCAATATCATATCGGAGCGCATTATCGCCGTTGCGGGCAATCAGCTCAAAGAGGAACTAAGCACAACTGTGAAGGGTAAGCACAACTAGACAGTTCGCATACACAGACACCTTATTATTCCCTCTGTCAATCCAATTTCCCTTAGAATGCCGCATTGGAGATGTGCGTGTGACGCGTGGATACAATCTGCCAGCCAAGTATGTTCTGCACACTGTTGCACCCGCCTACAAGGAGAAGCTCAAGACAGCCGCCGAGAATGCACTGCACTGTTGCTACAGGTAAGCCTGACTATAGTTCATACACAATATGCACTATGCTAATCACTGTCATTCCCATTCCGCGACAGAAACGTGCTCTGCAAGGCCAAGGAGCTCAATCTACGCACAATTGCCGTGTGCAACATCAGTGGCAATCAGAAGACTTTTCCAGCCGACGTGGCAGCGCACATCGCTCTGCGTGAGTAATAATTAAATGCAATCTACAAACTGATTAAGAGTATTTGATACAGAGCATGATTACGCAAGTAATCATTGCCTATTCGAAGTAGCTGCGTCTGCTTCTAATCTTTAGTTTTCCAACTACTTTAAGTGATATACTATGATAACATTGTTGTTTTCTATTTATAATACCTTACTCAAGATGATTTCTCTGCATTTTATCTTAAATTTATTATCTGCTTGATATCTATTGCATTGTTTTAGAATGTAGATTATATATTTATATTTATTATGCATTACTCAAGCAGATTTCTCTGAATTCCAAAAGATTAATATTTTATCTATTACATTTCTAATATCTATTGAGTTTTATGACTCAATAGGGAATTCTCTGCATTTATTCTTTAGTTATCTAACAGCTTTCAATTGCGTACTGTAATATCTATTCCATTCTATTAGATATCTGTAAACTCAACTCAAGAGGATCATTAGGATCATTATCTTTTTTATATGTTATACCATGCAATCTATTGCATATACTTACATATCTAATATAGTATATTACAAATCAAAAAGACGTATCTGCTTCTAATCTTAAGTTATCTAAATACTTGACATGATATACTATCATCTATTACAACACTGTAGATCTCTTTTAATTCATGCATTATCTCATCTCTTGCAGGCACCATTCGTCGCTATCTGGACAAGTTTACACTGCAGGTTGTGATACTGTGCGTCAATAGCAGCGAGCGAGGCACTTATGAGGTTCTGGCGCCGCTGTACTTTCCCCGCGATCAGCTGGAGGAGCGCAGTGCTCTGTGGCAGCTGCCCAAGGATACGGGCGGTGAGCTGGGTGAGCCTCAGCATCCGGATCCTGATCGTCAGATACGCATCATACGCAATCCACAGCACAGTCATAGTGTGCACATGCGTCACCAACAGGGTGAGTGCTATCGATGACGTATGTAGCTATCGAAATTGTTTTTATCAGCTATCGCTTATCTGTTATCAGCTATCAGCTATCAAGTTCTACTTTGTGGTGATTTTGACATTGTTTCGTTTGTGTTTGTGTGTTTGCTTCTTTGTTTAGTCCCTCAAC
Source organism: Drosophila funebris (assembly GCA_018901825.1). Classification (NCBI taxonomy): domain Eukaryota; kingdom Metazoa; phylum Arthropoda; class Insecta; order Diptera; family Drosophilidae; genus Drosophila; species Drosophila funebris. Next base: position 1,300,230 of record JAEIFK010000682.1, read on the forward strand.
ATCTGCCGATAATGTCGATGTTGATAAGATTAGACCAGCACATACACACACACACACACACACACACACACACTTGATATATGTACACATATGCTTGTGCGTTGTACCGAGTCCCAAACGGAATCCGAATGTGAATCCGCGTTCGTCAAATTGCCTCCATACATACATTTCAATGGCTTCAGTTACGTTTCAAAGACGCTTTCGTGTAGTTACAAACGGCAGTTTCATTAATTGTTAGCAATTGCTATCGTTTTGCCAATTTTTTACAATTGATTTAACAATTTGCGTTCTAATTCGCACAATTTTGAAATACGCGTAATTAATTACAGTTCTAAGCATATTTTGTAAGTGAATATTTGCGAAACACTCATAAATCTATTCATATTCATTATTATTTTGTAATGTGAATAGCAGCAATCAATTGCTTTAAATAACAATAACAAATTCGTGTGAATAATTCGGGCAATTTCCTCTGCTGATGTCACCGTCGTTTATTAAAAATTGTTGCATACCTTTAGGCAGCAAGAAATAAAGACAAAGTACTGCGTAAAGAAAGGGAAATTTTAAGGGGAAATTATTGCATTTTGAATAGTTGGGAAATTACAAATATTATTTGCCATTGATAATTTTAGAAATTTAATATGCTAAATAAATTAATAATATAAGATAATAATATTCATAAATACAAATATTAAGCAGACATAGAACAAAACGATAAATAGTAAAAATGTAATTAAATAACATTGTTGAATATAATGTGATTAAAACAGGTACTTCTATGGCCACCCTCGCACATTTCTGAAGTTGCTGCTCTAATTCTGTCTTATTAACATGCAATATAACTCTGCTCCTACGATATTTATGAATAATAATTCGTAACTAGGATTGTTAATGTGATGAAGTCTCATTTGATGTGTGATATTATTTACAGCGACAATAATATCCGCCTTTCTTACATATATTAATCAATGGTAGCTTGAGCTTTGACAATGCTCTGTTAGCAAGGAGTTGGACACTCCACTTCAGTCCGCTGATGATGTTCTCACTTGGCCAGAAGCTGCTGTTTGGGGGGCTTTAGGCAAGTTAATCAGAAAGTCGTAGGCAAACATTTAAATGAACTGCTCGGCTTATCGTGACAGTTAGTTAAGATGAACGTCAGGCATGTTTTTCGCTGATTCTGTTGTTGGTAAAGTTCTTCTTGGCTCGCTTAAATCATGTCAACGTTTGAAAACAACGCAACTCGCTTATCATTTCATCTTTCGCCCACTCGCCCTGACTCACTCTCCCTCTCTGTCTCTTTGTCTCTCTCTCTCTCTCTCTCGCTCCTCCCTGAGCAGTTGCTGTTGCTCGGGAGGTTGGCGGGCGTCGCGTTGCCTCCTTCAGTTGACTGCTCTCGCGTCGCTGCCGCTGTCGCTGTTGCTGCTGCTGCAGTTGACAAAAGCAGCGACCAAAAGCGAATGACGCCGGCGTCGCATTCAGTTGATATCAAATTTCGCAGCGCTAAAGTTGGGATAAGAGCAAAACATTTGCGAAGCTGATCAACGCATTGTGTTGATAATACAACAACAACAACAACAGCAACAACAGAACAACAACAAACATGATAAACAACTCATTCGAGTTCTCATGTAAATGCATTGGCATATAAGAATTATACATTTACTAGCATAACTAACTCTCTCTTTTTATCAACTTCTCTCTCTCTCTATCTCTCTCTCTCTCTCTGTTTGTCTCTCTCTCTTCATCATACGCTCAGCTGACGACGATTCAGACGTTAGTCCACACGACATGGAGGGCAACAGCTCGGATCTGGAATATGGCGCCAGGGACATGAATGGCCTTAGCCTCAATTCCTACAGCAGCGGACTGCAGGCGCAGTTACAGGTGAGTGAAAACCCCCTCAAGAGGCTTTCTTAACCCAACATAAACCTGATCTAAACCCGCTTCTTAATGTAGCGCGATCTGGACAGGCAGCATCTGCTCAGCGATCGGCCCCGAACTGGTGTCTATGAGAGCGTCGTAGCTGAAGGGATTGAGGGCATGGAGCATCAAGAGAGGTAAGCGTTTAGCTAAGCTTAAAGCTTATCAAAGGCTATTCCAAGAAGTTAGGCAGTTGAAAGCTATAAATGACTTGGATCTACTTGATCAGCTAGTGTAGCTAAGCTTAAAGCTGCGCCAAAAGCTATATGCATCTACTACTGTAGCTTATACTATAGGAATAATTCAATTGAAGTTTGCAAATGTATTCATGTCTTAGCTTTACCGTTTATTATTATTGTTGTTTGTTTGCTTCTTTTGTTTGTTGGCTGCCTTCATTACGCAATGCAATCATCACGCACGTAAACAGTCGCAGTCATATCAGGTGTCCGATTGCGTCATTAAATTACGTTTACATTTATAGCTACTGGTTCGTCTGCAGTTCATAAAACTGTCCCAGGATTGCCCCCCTTTCTCTAACCCTTCCACTTACCCTTCCCTTCTCTGTTGATTTTTGGCCCACATCGTTGTCCATTTGTTGGACAGGCACATAAACACAATTGTAATACTCGTAATACTCGTTGATAAATAAATAGATTCATATATTTTGTGGCCGCGTGCCGGAAATATCTTAAGCGTCTAACAAATGACTTCTTTGGCTTCTTTCCCACCTCCTCGCACTCCCTTCGCTCCCTTTGTCCGCCCTCCTAACCGGACACTTGGTTGGCTATGCAAATTTTACAGTACATTGTCACGCGAACGCCTTCCATGCAATTGAAGTCCGTTTCTCCACCCTGACCTCAACTACGTCATCGTCCTGTGTTGCCTACGTCATCGTTTGCATGTCCAAATATAAATTCATTTAGCATTTTTGTTGTAGAGTTTCCTAAAAATACACAACACTGTGACCAACTGGGAATAGAAATTGCTGCAAGAATGCCAAGCTAAAGATAGTAAATAGAAACAATATTATTTATGCTTACGAGGGCGGCTCAAGCAGTTGCAAACGTATTAGAAATGCGATTAACTGAGAAAACCTGAGGCAAAGTAGACAAAAGTAAGCTTAGCTTATTTCAAAGTGAACGCTTTAGTTATTTCTCAGAAATTTATGTTTATTTCGGAATTGGAAATGTTATTTATTTAATTATTTATTAGTTAGTCAAGGATAATTGAAATGTTCTTAAGGATAAATGAAAACTTATGTAAATACTTAAATTTATATTTATATATATTTCTCTACTCTAAATCGCATTAGACTGCCCTCGCTTAAGCTTGTATTCACAGTTAGCCTTTATCTTTATTATCTTAATTTACATTTCACCAATCCACTCCCAATCATAACTTAATCGCATTAAATTAAATGCCAGTTACCGTTCAATGTCGAATTCTCCATTGCAATGTTGAATTTTTGTTTTTTTGTTAACTTAATTATGCGCTAATGATCATTGCAATGTCTGCCTCAATTCAGCTGGACTCTTTTCCCCCTTCATTTGCCCCTTCCCGAAATCATAAGCACATTTGTATGTGGGCAATTGAAACTTGAATGTTGCAGTTCATTGAATGCAACCGCAAAAAAAAATGTTGTTTCATTTGCTCCGAGTTCAAGTATCGTGTGTCATCGCATTTTGTAGGCATTTAAATCTTAATAAATTTAATTTATATACTCGTAAGTAATCGGGAGTCAGGCCGTCAGTCTGTCAGACTGTCAGACTGTCACACGTTTGGTTCAATGCATTTAAGCCGCCGGGTTCACACAGTGTGAGTTTAGGTAGTTATTTGCATTTGTTAAAGTGGCAAGAAAATAGCGCATACGTCACGTTGTGCTGTCCAAAATGTGGCACGAACGCTCGAAATTTGACGAACTTAACTGATTCTTTGGACAGGTTAAAGGCAAGGGCGTGGAGGAGGCGAGAGAACAGTGGAGAGAGGACAGAGGAGATATGGCATTTGCATTATGCGATTGGCGGCTGTCAGGTAAAAACTTGGCATGTCCTTGGACAATATCCTGTCCTCCCTCAACTACTGTTGCAGTTGTTGTTCTTACTTGTTCATGTTCATGTTGATGTCATTGTACAGCCAAAAAGGGCGCAGACGCAAGAGAGTCACACAGCTAGAGAGTGTGACAGAGAGCAGCAGAGAGAGAGCGAGAGAGAGAGAGGGAGAGTGAGAGCGAGAGCATGCACTTCCTGACGATGAGTCTCTTGGTGTACACACGTATAGTTGTGTCGTGTGGGCTGATTGAGATTCGTTGTGGGGTCTTGGGGCTTTTATGGGCTTTGGGGCATCGGACTGAGCATTCAAGAGCAGCCGCCGATTCAGTCGAGAAACGCAGCTCGTTGCGAACGGTCGTGTGTGTTTGCATTCAAACGTTAAGAATAATAGATTGACAAATAGTATTTATATAAACTCAACACATATACTACTTACAATATATAGTATATACACTCTATGCTATAATTTCTCAAATCATTCAGAAATTTTTTTAGTATTTCGTTAATAATATAATCACATCTCTCGCGGCTTCCGTACGCAACGCAAAAGTCTGGCCAAAATAGCTGCCACATTAAGAATAATAAAAATAAAAAAAAAAATCAAATAAATAAATAAAAAAAAACAAAGAGAAAATACTGAAAATATCTATTTATAAAAGCAAAACGTCTGTGCCATTTGCGTCAATTGGGGAAAAGTGCAATTGGAAATTGGAAATTGGAAAATAAGCAATTTCCATACAGTTCGATCGATAATCTTGTAAAGCCAACAACAGCAACAACAACAACAAAATAATTGAACTAGAACTAGCAAAAGCGAAGCAAATACAAAAAAAAAAGGGCAACAAATACCGAGCAACCCACCCAAGCAACCACATAACCACACACACACACAGACAGACATACACACACACACACGCAATGACAATGCTCGAGGGCATGACGTCCATAGACTTGGGCTCCAGTCCCATGCAGGAGACCACCGGGGACATGATGGCAGCCGATGAGCTCATGGAGACGCCGGAAGAGAGGTAAACATGCTCAAGAAATCAATTGGCAGCGTCATTCAGTTACTCAGTCATTCAGTCAGTCAATTCAAATTCATTGTACTACAGTTGTCTTAACTTTTGATGACGTCCCTTCACTTTTACTTCTCGAACTATTTTCAATTTGAATTGCGTGACGTCATTCGCTTTGACCCACTGCCAAAATGATTTGTTGTGCGATTCACACACACACACCCACACACACCCACACTTGTGTAATTGCCCATAACTTCAACTAGTTGTTGTCGTCGTCGTCGTCGTCGTCTATTTATAGCGACAATGTCGATAAAAAGTCCTTTAGACAGCTCATCAGTAGTTATGCATTATAAAAAGCATATAAGACCCTGGGAAAGGGGCACCACCCAACCACCCCACCACACAACCAATTCAGCAACCAAATTGCCAATTCAATTGAACAATGGCATGCAATTTGCGGGTGGCAGGAGCGAGTAAATCCAAATAAAATCATAGCTACAGTCAAGACTGGCTAAACAATAATGTTAGCTCTTCAGCTAAACAACTACTAAGATAATTGTAGTTACTACTAAGTATTTGACTGTTAATCAAATACAATTTGTGAATGTTATCCCACCAAGGCAATCTCCACTGTACATTCAGACACGTTCCAGAAAGCGCACGCGTTGCAGTTGAATTAAAACTGCATTTTAATTTTGATCAGTTACAATTTCACACGCTAATTGTTAGTTGATGTGCTCCAGTGTTAGGGTATACTCAAGTCCATCAAGATGAAGTCCATCGCTTTATTTACAGACTGCGTCACAATGCGTCGCATTTGGTTGAGAGATATCATCTTATGTTTTGCGGCATGTCTTATCTTAATCTGTGTTTTTTTTTGGGGGGGGATGCAGATGCTGTCGCTTCTGTTATCAGTGGGGATATTTTGTTATCGTTGACCAGCTGCTACCGCAGTTACGTTGACTGCGCACTGCGTCATTTTGCATTCAGCATTCAACACAAAGCACACACAGCCGCACACACCCGCACACTTGGAAAGTGTTATACAAATAAATATAATAAACATATGCAGCATCAACAATTGGCACAGCGTGTGTCAGAGATTTAAACCATTAAAATATATAAAAAAAAAAAACTGGTTGATTAACACCAGTTGGCACATGTATTAGTGCGAATATCCAAGTCATGAATAACCAAATCGGACTTGCAGTCAGGCAAATGATGGCTTAAACTTGTTAACATGCCCAAGAATATTAAAAATATAGATAATAATAATAATAAGTTAGTTGTCTGCACAAGTCTGTTGACAAATTGTTCGTTTCGTCAACGTGTCAAAGTCTTAACAGTCCCTGGCGCTGTTATTCCTTAACAGTGGCGTGCAATTTTAACAGTTCTCTGTTAACATGAGATTTGTTAATGAAACGTTGCCTGGCATTGCATTTGAAATAATATATACAAGTATTAATTAGTTAATAATCAGTTTTAATTACGGAAATCGCTTTTGCGCTTATTTCACAATTATTTGCGCTCATTTTAGCACGAAAATTATAGCAAAAAAAAGCCAACTCGTAAACTCTGTGTACACCTTTCAAAATATATAATGAGCCAGACAAATAAATACGAGTACTAATAAATGTGATGAGAATTTTAAACAGTTAGCGAGGTAAACACAACAGCATTTTTACGGTTACTCGTGCTCCTCATTGATGTCAGCTTCTGATATTTATTTTTTTATTATTGTTGATTTGACTGGCAGGCAAATAAACAATAAGTCTGTACATTACGAGAGTTTCATTGTTAGACTCCTCTCTACGTATGTAGTTAGTTGCCTGATCGATCTACTTAGTTAGCAATGCTATTAGCACATTATTTAGTTCAATAACAATTGTTAAGCGCATCTTAAATGGAAGAATAGAATTGGAAATTAATCCAAATTATTCCATTTATTTATTTGCAGATACGAGCGTCTACTGCAGCGCGCACAAGTTGAGGATCTGAATGAAGTATCGGGCATTGGATGTCTATATCAGAGCGGTGTGGATCGTTTGGGTCGACCTGTGATTGTATTCTGCGGCAAATGGTTTCCAGCCCAGAATCTTGACTTGGAGAAGGTGAGTTCAACCTCTGGGAACTTGGGAAATTTAACTAATCTGGAAATATGTATTTTAGGCGCTGTTGTATCTGATAAAATTGCTCGATCCAATTGTGAAAGGCGACTATGTCATCGCTTACTTCCATACCCTCACATCCACCAGCAACTATCCATCGCTGCATTGGCTGCGTGAGGTCTACAGTGTCTTGCCATACAAGTGAGTTACCCTGGATGTAACCAGTACAGATCCTTATACTGATTGATCTTTCGCTCTCTTCATGCAGATACAAGAAGAATCTGAAGGCCTTTTATATTGTGCATCCCACGTTCTGGACTAAAATGATGACCTGGTGGTTCACCACATTCATGGCGCCAGCCATCAAAGCCAAGGTACACTCGCTGCCCGGTGTGGAGCATCTGTACTCGGCAATAACAAAGGATCAGCTGGAGATACCCGCCTATATTACGGAATACGATATGGCGGTGAGTATTTCAATGAACCCTCATCAATTTCATATATTATTCTATCGTATTTCCTTTCATTTCTCTAGACCAATGGCCTGCATTATTTTAACCCCGTGCCGACTGCCTCGTAGATGGCGGCCATTGTAGCTGTCTAGGCAGCTGAAACCACCCTAAACAAATATTATACTTATATATACATATATATACACATACATACAGACACATACAGTCACACAGACAAGTATAATGAAATTTTTTATAAATTTTATAGAATATTGTACTCATGTTTTCTTTGTTAATTATAAGTAATATTTTTTGTTCACTTGCGTGCAATTAATGGAGACGCAAGAATTGTTGAATTATATTTGAGTATCGTGTAGTAGGTCTATTGGATAGTATGGAACGCGATCGGATCATGTGTAGAACAGGAAAGGACAACCCGATAATGATGTAAAACATTCTTATGAAGTGCATGAAATTAAATGAATGCTATGAATTGTTAATTTGCAACTGCAACAATTGATAACCAAAAAAATAGTAAACGTTTAGGCATTTTTTAGGCAAGTTTAGGCAAACGAGCTAAATTACTAGCATGCTGAACAAATTGAGATTTCGATTAGAGAGAAATTTAATTTGATAACATTAAACATTGTTGTAGTCATCACTGACAAGTTGACAAATTCTGAAATTGTGTTACGGTTAGTACTTACATATATACATGTATGATCCCCCGCATTGTATTATTGTGGTATGTTGAGCAGCGTATGCAGTTGAAGATCCTCCCTCTGTTACCCATTACCCCCCCAAAAAAAGAAAAAAACAGATACGTACGTATATTATAAATTCAATTGTAATTATACAAAAAAAAAAAGAACTAAATTATACATATATATATATATATACGATATATTAAATTTACACACTGAAAACCAAATAAATAAATACTTATTGTGCATATGTGGAGACATATGTTGCAATTAATAAACAAACAAAAAAAAAGGAATTAAATATATTTTGAACTTGTTAAAGGCAGTCAGGAGTAAATAACCTTTTGTAGATACATACTTACATAATGAATTGATTAATTAATTAACTAAATAAACTTAATTAGAGCTCACCGTAAGGCCCGCAATTGAAACACCAATAATGAGAAAAAAGAGAAACAACCTAACGAGTATTCCACTACGGAGTAATAAATGTTCAATGTTAAAATGATAATAAGTATGTTAATATACACATACACACTCACTTACAAACACACTCACACACACACATCCACACACACTGACACTCTCACACTCACACTAATTCCTTGTTAATCTTCCATGCACATTTTACGCTCAAAAACGATCAAATTACAAAATTACCAAACGTTTTTTCTCCACTTAACTAAAGCACCACACACAAAGCCACATTTTGAACTCAATTGGTAACAAAAAAAAAAAAAAAAAAAAAAACAAAAACAAAAATATAACGAAAAATGTAAAGAATTCGTATCTAAATGTAGTTAATGAATAACTGTTTCAATTAAGGCACACGCGCGCTACCAAATCTCGATAAACGACAACCGAATCAATTCTAAAACGCTGAACAACTAGAAACACCATAAACAATTACAACAAGCAAACACCAAAAATAAATCAAGCAGCAATAAAAAGCAGAACCTTATAAAAAAAAAATAGGGGAAAAATAACACAAAACAAAAAAAAAGATGATTAAAAATGCACTCAGGGATTGATTTAAAGCAACCAAAGTAAAAACAAAAAAAAAAAACAAAATAAGAATAAAAATATAAAAAAAAAAAGAAGAAAACAAAATACAAAATACAATGAAATTTAGATAAAAGACATACGCTTTTTTGGAACCACAGCAAATATCGTAAGCCTTTTGCATTGTTGCGCCCATTCTCAAGTCGGCTGCCTGGCTAGTACCTAAACCGTAGTAATAAATTAAATTGAATGAAAGAGCTAGCATTTAAATGATATGATATATGATATGATATGATATGAAATTAGCAAATGTTTTTAGGCTCTTTACTAATTGATAGATTACTAATTGACAAACGAAAAACTTTGAAATCTTTGAAACCGCATCGTCGAACATACATTAACATATAAACATATAAATTATGCCAAAAAGTAACTTAAAACATTTTTGTATTGCTAAACCAATTAATCAAATTATATTTATATAGTTGAAATGTATAGCAATTCAATTGCCTATACGTAGTATATATATATATATATAAGTATATATATATATATATAAATATATATATTTTTGTCACCCACACACGCATAACTAGATTACCCAACTAGGCCCTGAAGTATTCAAGAATACAAAAAAGTGAGAAACTATTGGACTAGCTGCAATTCGAGTGTACTAAATGCTTGAATAGAAATCCTATACAGTGTAAGCAGAGCCCACAGAATATATAATTTTTACAACAATTACAGAGATAATCAAACTAACATACTACTATACTAGACTATACACTATAATTGATTCAACTTCAAATCTACTTGTGTGCATAACAAGAACAACAAGAACAACAACTACAGCAATGCATTTTCTAACAACCATCTATTACCAAATCCCAGCCCAGTTATGCCAAGTGTTCAAGAACTTTTCCAGAATTTCCTAATACATTTGTATTGTATCTCTTTGGCTTTGTGTTCCTTTATATTGTAGATAATATTTATGTTTTACTATTTGCAGCCAACTACAATTAATTAGGCAATTATCTATTATATTTTACATTGATTTTTGTTGTTGTCCTCCCAATATTGCTTTGGAGAATATTCTAAGAAGGTGATTTGTTGCTAAATAAAAATAAATTAATTGTACCTTACTCGAAAAATTCTGCGATTGAATTTATTGTAGCATATAATATTGTATTTTTAAAAATTCCTTATATACATAGTTGTTAAACCAAAATTCTATATAATACTTAACTAATAATAACGACAAATTAAAATTGAAAAAAAAAGAAAGGAAATTCACGGCACAAGCGCAAAAAGCAAAAAGCAAACAAAAATGAAAATTTAGTTAAGTTTTCCAATATGAAATTCAACTCCTCCCTTTCCTTTTGTATATAATATTTATGTACGAAGTAACAAATTTAATTGGTAAATTAACATTAATAATAATAAAAAAAAACATACGCTTTCGTTAACATTAACCAACTTACTTTTATTACTGTGTAACTAAGTGCTTATTAAATATTACATTTAATTATGATTATGATTACAGCGAACAGCGTGATTCCCATCTGGTATTATGGCTTGACACCTTTCAGAATAAGCAGCTTTGGCATTCAGTACGGCATTCAGTTGACAAGGTGACTAGTTAAAGACCAGCTTCGTTTTTCTTGAGTTTGACATGTATTCATCCTTATATTTGTCAAACAATTGCTCCAATGCCACCATTACCTTTCCGTGCACCTCATCCACATAGTCTGCTGCAGGTTCAGTGCTCTGTATCACATCAATTGGGGCGCCAACTAAGCGGGGAATATAACAAGTATGAGGAACGAATCCAGATTACTTTGCAGCCGTATGCAGAACTTACCAACTTGTACAATCGGTCGGCGATAAGGAAGGAATCCAAACGTGTAGTTAAAGAAACCACGACCCACGGGTATCAACGGTGAAATGCCGGTCAATTTCTTTACCAACGTTTGCAGGCGACGCAGCAACGAATCGGGCGGATTGTCCACTTGATCAAAGATATCAACTTCACCAAATGAAATGCTGGGCACAATTGAGGAACTGGACAAGGCAAACAATTATATCTGAGCTGCTGCCTGATTTGAATTCAACGCACCCGGTCCGTATGGCCAATCTTACAAAGCCCTTGCGATTCTTGAGCGTCAGAATGTATTGGCCGGGATGAGAATCCAGTGCCTCTTGGGCACCACCGACCAAAATGGCAACTGCATTGGATGTGAAACCATCGCGATTGTTTGGATCTTTCGGGTCATTTGACTTTGTCAGATGATGCACTAAGGAGCCCTTTGAGACCGAAATCAATCCCCACCAGCGCAGCAAGTCCCGAAGAAACGGTATCACGAAATGCTGATCAAGTGTTCCCACCTTTGGACGGACGTGGGGAAACAGTTTCAGCCACTGGCTGATTTCAAGGCCCATGTTGATGCAAATGCCCGTGCTGCAGTCAGAAAGAAATAAAAGAAACGAAAGAATTTATATTTAGTTCGAGAGATAAGATACATGTGTGTCGAACTTACCCAAGAATGCCGTGTGGAAAGCTAGCTAGTATATAGTTTCTATTGGGCGGCAGATCGGCGGTCTTCACCAATGAAACAGGAAAGTAGTTGCGATAGACGCGATTCAAAGGATTTGTGCGATTGATCATCCAGCTATAGAAATAGATATAGAATTAGTTTTGACTCGAGGAACTTCCCTGGGGAACTATAATGCCTACCCATTGCCATCCATGGCTGAGTAGTTGCGTTTGTGCTCCACGACTAAATAGACTATGTAGATCAAGACGAGGGAGCGTATAACAAGACCGCCATAAAACTGCAGAGAATGCGATGAACATCATTACGAAGATAATTATTACTTAAATATAGTGCTTACCAGAAGTAATGCAACAGCTGCAAGTGATATGAGAGGCAACGAGAAAAAGAATAACGTGAAGATTCCCGTTACAAGTGTCTCGAAACGCCGCTTCAGCGGAACTCTAGCTGGAGCCCATTCGATCTTCATTGTTGTTGCTCTTGAAAAGAATCCGTTGATCAGCAGAAAAATCTCAACTGTCTGAGTAGACGACCCTTCAACGACTAAACACAGTCGGACAAATGAAATTCCAATATGAATACTTGTGCTTTCTTATCCTTATCGCTAGCCAAGCCTCATGTTGAGCAGCAACCATCGAAAATCGCTGTTAACAGTCGAAGAACTAAAATTCAGTGATTACTAACCCAGCGATAAGTTATTGTTGATAAGGAAAAGAGCTAGACAAACTCAAACACTATCTGCAATTACATTTGTAATTCTTTATAGCCATTGGGAAAGAAACCAGAGGCCTGTCTGGAGTCTTTAATAGTTCACTTAATAGTCACCTTAAGAGTTAACTATTCAGGTCGTTTAACTATTGTTGTTAGGGCTGTTTATCATCTTATTATGCCATACACTTAGTTTTGGTAGTTTACGATTAGAGTGCAAAGTATTAAACATTCAGAGAACATACATATATGCGTCACTTATTTTATGCATGTATACCCACTTAGTCTTGACCTTTAGAATGATACTCTTTCGGAACTCTTTCAATATTCTCAGTTCGCAACAGTCTAGTGCGTCGCCGAATTGTGTTATTTGTGGTCTTTGGGTTCTGATAAGCGGTTCAACCCATAGTTTCTATGTTAAGTAGTATTTTGTTGGACATAGTACGACCCAAGTCTTATCTTCCACCTTCTGTATGTAAATTTCCTACACTGTTGTGTTCTGTTCTAATTTGCTCGCTTACTCATCTTGTGTGTCGATTATTTCACGCTTTATCATGTAAACAATAATAGTATACAAATATATACATATATATATATAGTTGTATACGTAAAAAGTTGTCTTTACACGCGACTTTGTAGTGTTTGCATACTTGTTGTACTTGATATAAACACTATTGCACTTGGCTAACCACTGACCACTTGACTTATTACATCAAGTTATTAATGAGATTTGCAACTAGAAAATAGATTAACCACTTTAAGTTTACTGCCCTGTATATAATATATGCTATTAGTAATGCTTTTTATGGAGCAGGTACAGCTCAATAGTAAATTGTTTTTTTTTTCCACTTATCGTTTCAGCTGGGACGCAAATTTGCATGTAAACTTACTTTATTGGGTGCAAATGGCACGCTAAATCCTTTTTCATATGTTTAACTCTCGTATTACAGCTTACAGATATGAAATGTTAATTAAGTTGCACTCATATCTAAAATTGGTTAATGACTGACATAATAAAAACAAGAAGTGCTCTTAAGGCAGGGCAAATTAAAAGCCATAACACATTTGAATACTACGTGCATATAAATAATTTTAGAATCAGTATGAATCACTTTGCCTGCCAATCATAGTGCGCGCTGAGACGAAGCTGAAGCTGAGGAACCAACGACGAAGATGAAGGCGAAAAACTGTGCAGGGCGAATTCACTTGCATGTGTTCGCAGTGCAAGCGAAGACGGAGTCAATTAATTGGGTGAATACGTTTTGAGGCTTTCCTTTTAAATTTTAGGGTTATAATCAAAATCTCTTGTTAGATTATCATCTTAGATCATTTTCGGATGACGAATTTCATTGTAGCTGCCAAAATAGCGCAGCTATGCACACTTGTCTGCTTATTCGCCTTCAACTTCAGCTTCTTCTAGCGCGCACTATGATGATTGCAGCCTGAATTACTTTGCGCTTAGTTTTTTATTCAACCCGGTACGCTTCACACACACACGACCGTTGAAAACGTACTGATGTTGTCGACAACACACGATTGCGACTTTATGAAATTATTTGTAACCAGAAGGAACTTGGAACAAAACGTCTGTCTGCGGAATGCGTCGATCTCAGCAATTAGAAGAGCTAGAGACACCAAATTGCGAACGAACGTTCCCGATAACCCTCTCCAGATCGAGTGTATGCTAGATGTTCGATACCTCAGCTCCTACCCCAATAAATTAGCAGTTCGAAGAGGCGATTTGAACGGTAAATAAAAAATATTCTAGACAATGGCTAATTTAAAAAAAAAACGGCGAAATACAAAAAATTAGTGTGGACGTTTTCCTAGCTATTTATTTAATTTTACTGTAGTGGTCACACTTTTGTTTACAAATTGAGTAGTGTTGAGCAACGTTAAGCGATACAGTGGTGTTCAAAATAATGTGAATCGACACACCGATTTAAAGCAGAAACATGGCCACTGAGGAGCATCAACGTCTGGCCAATATTGTGAAGAGCTGTCACGATAATTTGCGGCAACTCACAAAAAATACGGCGCACAGCGCGCGTGGCAGGAACACACTGGACCACAAAATGCGGAGAAACTGGCGGAATATGCGGATGCAATGCAACAACTTGCTGGCATATGGGAGACGAACACCAATAAGACAGACTTGCAAGCACGCAGCCGTATCAAGTGGACAATTGACTACATTAACAAATACTTCTTTACCGGGAGCATCTACTTGCAAAAGCGACAGCGAGAACAGCGCTTGCTGGCATCGTACGATGAATTGGCGAGTGCTGAATGCACGTACATGGATGAAACGCCAGATAGGCTGCATGTGCTAGACGTGGGCAGCTGTTTCAATCCCTTTGGCAACATTCCGCACATGGAAGTAACAGCTATCGATCTCTGCCCAGCCCAAGGTGCTCATGTGTTGCAGGCAGACTTCCTAAATGTTGCCGTGGATGCCGCACTTACAGAACCTGAGATTTGGGAACAAACTGTGAGGAAGTTACCTGCTAACTATTACGATTGTGTCATATTCAGTCTGCTGCTGGAGTATATGCCCAGTGCCGAGCAGCGATTGCTTTGCTGCCAAAAGGCCTATGAGCTGCTCCGTTCCGAAGGAATTCTAGTTATCATCACACCTGATTCGCAGCACGTGGGCAAGAATGCCAGCCTAATGAAGAACTGGCGTTTCGCATTGGCCAAGCTAGGTCTGCTACGTGTTTGCTTCGAGAAGTTGCCACATATAACATGCATGGTATTCCGCAGAGCCATCAGTCAGCAGCTGTCACAGCACTGGGCCAGCGTACACCGCGCGGAGGGGATTTGTGATGCTATTCAAATACCACAGGACAACCATTAGTTAACTTTAAATATCTTTAAGTTTATCTTTAATCTAAGAATGTACTTCTGTGCGGAATATATATTATTATATATATCGAGTTCGTGGTTTATCCTATTGTGTTATAAATATTAAATACTATTGCAGTTGAGGCTCCTGTTTGTGGGCATCCGCAGCAGGCTCAGCGGTTTGTGTAAATAGTCCAAGGCCGATGGCTTGTCGTTTCTTTATTGCCGACGAGGCTTGCTTCATTATGTTGGGCGGCAGCGGTTTCTTGCGATCCGCCTCCCATTCAGCGCGATGCAATCGCTGCCGATGCTTGTACATGTTGGCATTGGAAAAGAATGTCTGCGGACAGTTGGGACAGGTGTACAACACTTCGCCCGTATGCGTAGATGTGTGCTCCTGCAACGATACTATATTGATTAGCAAGTGCCGTTCCATTTGAGTAGTATTAGGTATATGCTTACTCTTAAATCCTGTGGCCTCTTAAAGGCTTTCTCACACATGGTACAGCGGAACTTTCTTTCGCATTGATGGTTATGGTAAATGTGTCGTTTAAGTGCTCGCGCATTCGTGGATTTCTTGTCGCAGATGGGACAACGATGCTCGGTTCCGGGTGGCTCGTGAACGGTGCTCATGTGCTGCTTGAGGCCGGACATATGGCGTAGCCATGTACCGCATATCTCGCATTGCACGGGGTCTGGTTTGGGACGTGGCGCATCGGAATGTTCCAGTTCGTGGTGTTTCTTCAGATTCGCCTGAGTGCGCAACGTTTTGCCACACTTATCGCAGATTATGGCACTCTCCGGATCGTGCATATAGCGCAAATGCTGTTTTAATTTACGAGCCGTAGGCATCCTGTAAGAAAGCAAGACAAGATTTGGAAAAGCTGTCAATCAACAATTGTTATTGCTTACTTCTTGTTGCACTCGGGACAGGTGTACTGAAAGTCTGACTTGGGTACATGCTTGGATACATTGTGATACTCGAAAGCAGCTTTTGTGGTGAAAGACTTGGGACACTTTTCACATTGGAAAGTGGGCTTATCTGTCTTCGTATCTGTCTGAGGATTAACGTGCGTTTGCTCGTGCGTCTCAAGGGTTTTTGAGTCCTGGAAAACCCGACCGCATTGGGCGCACATAAAGTGCTCAGGATTCTTGTGGACCAGCACATGCTCAGCCAGACCTTTACGTATATGGAATTTGCGACCACAGCAAGATATAAACCCACTTTCAATATTGTGGGACAAGCGTAGATGGCGTCGCATATCTCCAAAACTCGGCACCAACAGATTGCATATGTGGCATGGCAGTTTCTTAAAGAAGTCAAATATAATCTCATCATATTCGGTTTGCTGTGCTTTACGTTTTTCGATTTCTTCACGACTCATGCGCACGGGTGGCACCAACGGTTTGGGACGTTTTCGATACTTTTTGGGCTTGACTACAACGCGTTTGGGAATCTCTGCGTAGCGCTCCTCTGGCTCGACGTCGGGCAAACTGTCCCCAGAATCGGTATCGCTGCTTTCGCTAGAGCTCTCACTGTCATCGGTGCCTAACACTGCCTCAGGCGTTACGAAATCTGTATCATTATCATTATCAAGCTCCTCGTCGCTCACGTACTCCTTCTTTAAATTTCTTGAGGGTGATTCTGGCAGTGTTTTCGCTCTGCAGCCACGGCGAGAGCTCCTACGCAGTTGTCTGTCCCGTAATGCTGAAGGTTTTCTATTGTTCTTCAGGTCAAGGAACTCAGATAATGGTCTATCCCCATCGGAGTCACTGGTGGCCACTATTTGCTCCTTTTTAATGCGTCGCTTTGCAATTTCTGGATATTCGGCACAGGCGCGTTTTGTGGCTTTCGTTTCCTCAAGCACGGGCTCCTCGAGCATTTCCAGCTTGGGCAACGGTTCCAGCTCGTTCACCTCTACCTTGACGTTATCAGATGCAAAGAAATCCTCTGCCAGTGCATCCAATTCAGCACCAAAGGCAAGTGGATTAGCCGCCTCCGTATCGACACAGAATTCGATGGGCACATTCTTGATTTCCCGCCGCTCCTGATGCACATTGTAGACGCGCTGGTAAAATATATTGAAGCTGCTCACACATTCCCAGCACTGATGGCAAATTTCCTCACGTTCGCCCCCAGCGCTGCTCAGCTGCAAAATAAGGAATGTTATCAATATCAGTTTTCTACAGAGTACGTCCCCTTACCTCAAGCCAAAAATGTTTGTTTATTGTTTTGCAAATATTCAGCCGCAAGCCTGCCTCCGAAAATATCTTATAGGACTCGCCGACTTTGCAGCATCCAAAACAAAGCACACAGGCGGCCATGTCCTATTCAATTGCGTTATGCTCGATGCAAAGTTAAGTAGTCGACATTTGTTAATAAATGGTAAATAAAAATTAGTTTAAAAAAAATTGCTTGCAAGTTTGTTTGGCAGTCGAATGATTTGTGGAGGTGGGATGATAGCAAAACCATCGATAGTCCGGGCATTGTCGCCACTTGAATAATCGATTAAATATCTATGAAATACGAGCACACTGATTTAAATTCAAATTTCACCAATTTCGATACGATAACTTAAACGAGCGCGCATTTTAAATTTTTAATTTGCTTTTTATTTCGAAGTTTTTTGGAAAATCCAGCCACTGCCTAGAATAGTTTTTATTTATCGTTTAAATCGCCTCCTCAAAATGAATAAGAAACACTAAAAAAAGATAAATGTAAGCGTACATATACAAAATGTGGGCGTTATAAATTTTGTTTCGGTATGTTTAGTGTGGGAGGGGGTAACGTATCGAAATTCAAACATATACTCGGTCTGGAGTGGGTATTAAGGAACCTTCACTCCAAATTTTGTATCTCTAGCTCCTCTAGTTGCTGAGATCGACGCATTCATGCAGACAGACCTTTTTTTCCAAGTTCTCTGGTTGCAAAAGTGTTCATGAAGCGGCAACCGTGAGGCGTCGACAACATCAGTTCGTTTTCAACAGTCGTGCGGTATGGACGTAGTGCGGATAGTCGGCGCATAATATTTAAAAGACAGTTTTTTGTAAGAAATTGAACAAACAGACGCAGAGAACGCGATGCGCGCACAGCAAACAAACATGTAAACAAAACAATGTAACAAGTAAACAATGTACAACAAGTTGATAAACAACATAATTTTGCAATTGCTGTGGCCTCTGAACAATTTTCAGCCAACTATTATAGCAATTTGAATGAATCGTTTGAGGTCTTTTGTTTGTTTTACTGCTGTTCGTTAGTCTGCAAAATTAACACTTTTTTCTCGGTGTTTTTGGGTGGCAATTTGGATGCTTGGTTGGCCAACTGTCAATTTTTGTATATTATTATTAAATGAATAATAGTTTGAGTGCTATTACAAAACGCTGAAAAGAAAAACATCTGTGGACTTCCTCCATTTAAAGGAAATTCAATTTTCTTTCAATATGCACTTGTGTTTACACACGTGTAAGCATTGCTCTTTGTTTAACCAACAGTCGGCTGTTGTTTTAGTTTAGTTTACTTGAACTTGAGACATCTACATCTGGTTTGCAATGCAGCCGCAGTAGAAATGGCAGCTGACTTCCTTTATTAGACCTTTTACTTTTGTTTATGAATGAATGTGTGCAATGTGCATTTTCCTGCTGCACTCAACTTCACTCACCCATTCACTAACCAGTCGCGGTTGCAAGTTGCAAGTTGCAAGCTGCGAAAGGGGATTGGGGACTGGGGAATCTACTCGATTCGTATGCGGCAGCCGGTTCGTGTCTGGTCTGGTTTTGGCTTTTCCTTTACGTAACGCCTAGTCAGGCACGAGCCAACCTAGTTAACAAAGTATATATTTTGAAGCCCGATAAGTGCCAGTGCACGAGCCCGAGCTAGAGCCCGAGCCCGTTTCATTTTCACTAGTCAGCCAGTCAACCACCCAAGTCCAAGCCCAGGCCCAAGACCAATTTTAGCCAAACCCATCAAAACCGAGCAAAACGCGAGTCAGAGCAGCACGTTTTTATTATCGCACATTTCTTATGTGGAATATTAATAGGTAGATCGAGTGGCAACAAACATTACAAGTAACTAAACCCAAACAAAACCAAACAACACCAAATTAAAACTCCCAACGTTTCGCCTTTGAGGAAATGGAAGACCAACAACGCCTCTGTGCATTGACCAACTGACATCCAAAGCGGAAGTTCCACTGTGCATAATTAAGTGAAGTGACTGCAATTACAAATTCTACACAGAACACAGCATATACATATACATATATACATAAACTGTGCCAATCCTCTCCAGTGTTGTCAGTGTTGTCGACCTCTCAATATGACGGAACATAAGCTGTGCGTAATCTTGCGAATTTCTCTATTGTCATCGGTTTTATTATTGCCCTATGTGGGCCAGACGACGGCTTATGGATTTGGACGTTGCCCGAACTATCCATCGATGCCAAAGTTTAATATGAGTCGAGTAAGTTCCCAATCTTAACCCTGTAAACTGTGAATAAACTACAAATTAATGGGACTTCAAGGTAAAGCAATAAAGATTTATGAATATATATTTTGGCACAGCAACAACAAGATACTCTTTGTCAAATTTTCCATTAATTAGTACAAGGCGTCGGCTAAAACATTTTTTATAGATTGTGCATAAAGATGAACTTGAACTAATTTAAAGACATCGGACAATGTAAAAATGCAAACCAGTTTACAGCGAAGGAGACATAACCACTTTGTAACTTCATAAACAGCACTGTCTGCAGCTGACGTCCAATGACAAACAATCCACTTCTGTTCACATTCAAGAAGCCATCAACCCATTCCAAGTCAACACCAGCCAAGGACAAAAGACCAAACAGCTCTCGGAGTAGCTGGACCAATTAGAAAATTGATTTAATCAAATTAGCAGCTCAATTGCATTAATTATGTATATGCAATAATCACATTGAGCTCAACTCAGGGCAGTTTGAGCCTTGGAAAACCGTTTAGTGCTTTTATTTGCGCAAAATGAAAACGAAATTCATAAGCAGGAGATAGCTAGAGCGAGAGCGAGAGGGAAACTGTTAGAGATGAACGCGTGAAGAATGCGTGTTGAATTGAGAACACTTTCCGCGATAGACTGCTTTCGATAGAGTGGCATTCTCATTGGAATAACTGCGATGCTTGCTTATTAGAAACATCATCTTTCATTTTGTACTACATTTGAAAACTTCGTACTCCATCATGGTCTGGCCTTAAGCAATTTCGATAATCAATGCCGAATTGATCACGGTTTAACCTTTAAGTTGATTCTGTAATGCATTCAATGCAATGTACCAACGAATAATATACGTACCAGTCTTACAACTGTACCATAATTGGCATTCGTGGTCACGCGTTCACCTCTAGCTGCGAGTGAATGCAGCTGCATGGGCATCTACAATCTCCAATTGGATAAATCTTCTATCCAATTGAGTTGTTGACAGCTGTGAGCGAGGAGGGCAAAGACCCGACCCCAAGAATAATAATAATTATCAACAACTGAGAGTTTAATGACGTTAAGCTAACAGTGGCTGCAAATGATATTCGCCACTGGGCAGACGATGATGACGTTGATGATGCCTCGACTGTTGACTGCCAGCAGTGAAACCAGTTTACCCAAAAATGCTTAAAATGTTTATGTTTTACCGATTTTTTTGTTTATTTTTTTGGTTTTGGTGTGGCTTTGTATAATAGTAACCCAGTTAATTGCTTACTCATCGTCACAGAGAGAAACGCGACATCGATCGATTCGATCTTTAAGAGAAGCCTCTAATTTACTATGCATCCATTTAATTATGATCATTTCAGGTACTCGGCCATTGGTATGAGGTGGAACGTTCTTTCTATTTGCCAGAAATCGCCTCGGGCTGCACCACTTTCGAGTTTCAGCCCTATAACAAAGCGGATCTCTCCAAGTTTAACAATTTTAAGCTCGAGGTGGCCATAAAAACCGTCAATCGCATGTGGGTGACACGATTACAGCTTTTACTATCGATCTAGTTAATTTATTATGCCTTCTTTTGCTTTTAGCACTGGCAATCCCAATGTTAACCTTGGCTATGCCACGCCAGAAAACAGCAAATCCTCCATTATGGACTTTAAGGTGAGCTCATCATATCCAAGTACCTAAGTACCAGAGACTAACTACTATATTCGATTTGATACTCAGTTCAACACGCGTTTCCCAGAGGTGATTTCTCGCCTGTTGCCTGGATCCGGGAAATACCAGGTGCTCTACACGGACTACGACAACTTTGCCATATTGTGGTCATGTGGTAGCATTGGCTCCCTTGGCTATGCCGATCAAATTTGGATATTGGGCCGCGACACAGACTTTGTTTTGGAGATTCGTGAGAAGATCTACGATGTGCTCAAGCGACTCTCATTAGATCCAGATCGATTGGTGCTCAGTAAAAACAACAATTGCCCCAAAAATGCACTGAAATGATGCCCTTATTTATATCACATTGTTTAAGTATAATATTGAATCTATTGTTTAGGTTTTAGGTTCCTGTGATATCGCAAAACAAATATATATATATGCGAAAAATTATACAATGTGGGGAATTTTACTTGCTTACTTGCGGCGTCATTATCAATTATTATGCTTACTCTAATTAATTTGTCAGATCCAGAAGAACGCAAGATTTGGCACTGTCTCGATTAGTCTCTACACGAAAACAGTTCGACGTGGAACACTTTTGGAAATGTCGAACCTGTGGATAATATTGATAGTCGCTTTGTTGCTCAACTGCCTGGAGTTGTCAACGGCTCGTGGCGGAGGAGGGCATGGCGGAGGCGGAGGACACGGTGGAGGAGGTCACGGCGGTGGACACGGCTTTGGAGGTGGCCATGGCTTTGGCGGAGGACCTGGTGGCTTTGGGGGTGGACGCCCTGGAGGCTTTAGAGGAGGACGCCCTGGCGGCTATGGACCACCACGAGGCGGAGGCTTTGGGTATGGCGGATATAGACCATATAGACACGGTGGCATAGGAGTCGGTGTGTTGCCTCTACCTGTGCCCGTGCCTTATCCATGTAGAAGTCCTTACCCCTATAGCTATAGCTATTACGACAGTTATTATTGCTAAAGGAATGCAGAAGCACTTCAAGAGGATTAGTTTCGATTATGTAAAGTATATTATACAAATTACAGTAACATTTTTTGATACAAGATTATTATGTAAATGTCCTAAGAAATTGAGGCTGTAGACAGTTCTCTAAATATTTCATATTTCAATATATCATTCATAATTTATCATTTATCAATATGTTTTATTGTTTTGATGGTCATCGGTGTTTGTGATTCGTTTCCAAGAGTGTTGTGTGCATCTCTTTAGTGATATTTCAAGACCGGCTCACCGTTTTGCCGGCGTTTGCAATGCTTAAACCTAGTAAAAACCGATTGGAATCTAATCCAAATTACATATATATGTATGTATATATATATATATATATATATAAGTTTATATAGATGTACATATTTATATGCATATTTGTATATGAGTGTGTTATTATAATTTAAACTTATGTTCACTACGGACTAGATATGAGAGTACGAATACCAATAAAATGGCTGACTTGTTTTGTTCTGTTCGTTGTGGAAAGTAAGATAATATCATAATAATCATATTGTTTGTATATGCTAAAGTTCGGGTTCCTACTACCAAACAATAAAGCAACTCAACTCTAAGCGTCTCAGTTCTCATTAATGAAATGAACTTCAAACGATGTCATACGGAAGTTGAAACTGATATAGATATAGAATTTAATATTAGAACTGACTTCTCTATATGTATATATATATATATATGTATTAATATATATACTAAATGCATTTGGTAGCTAGCCCATGGTTTGTTGCTTTGATTTATGCTTTGTGCGTCTGCTCCGGAAGACAATTGGAGAGCATTCATTCAGATTTCGGATACGGATTCATTTAATGTGGCTGAAACGTGACGGAATTATTTCGATTTGAATTTCGATTTTGTTCTTTGTTTGCAACACCAGGATGTTGTGTATCCTAAAGCATCGCCTTGCACTCGCATTCAGCGATGCTATGCTGTATGCAATGATTGATCTCTGCAAACCCGGGACGCTCGCTGGGCTTACGGTTCCAGCAGCGACGCATCAGGGCGTAAACGGAGAGCGGCGTATTGTCCGGACAACCGAGCACGTTGCCCTCCTTGATGTACTTGATAACCTCCTCGTGTGTGAGACCATAGTAGGGCTGCAGGGCAAAGGAGAAGATCTCCCAGAGACAGATGCCAAAGGCCCAGACATCCGATTCCAGGGAGAACTTGTTGTATAGAATGCTCTCAATTGGCATCCAGCGTATGGGAATGACGTCGTTCTCATCTCCCTTATAATAATCCTGCAGATAAATCTTATGGGACAGTCCAAAGTCTGCAATCTTCACCTGCATCTGTTCGTTGATGAGACAGTTGCGTGTGGCCAAATCGCGATGCACGAACTTTCGCTCGGACAAATACAACATGCCCGAGGCAACATTCGAGGCCATGTGAAGCAGCTGCAGCTCGTCCAGATGCTGACGATTGCGCGGCTGGGCCTGGTGTGTTGCATACGGCGAGCAGGCACGCAGGAATTCGCTGAGATCTCCTGGCGACATGTACTCAAACAGCAGACACATGGGGCGACCTAAAGCGCAGACACCCAGCAGCTTCACAATATTGGGATGATCGAATTCGGCCAGTAAGCAGGCCTCCCGCTCAAAGTCCGTTTGCATCTGGTCACTGGCATCATCCTTTAGCATCTTGACGGCCACAAGCAGATCTTCCTTGCCCGATACGAGACCAGGCGCCCTGGCCTGAAAGACACGTCCAAATGCCCCCTGACCCAATGATCTCACGTAGACAATCTCGCCACGCGGATACTCCAGCTTCTCCAGGCGTGCATTCAGCTTGGTCTTCGGTTCCTGTACAGCTGCTGTTGTTGTTAACATGATGCAGTTGCTGTGTATTGTCGCCGTGCTGCGTATAGTCCCGCACTTGGCATTCGTCGGTGCGAAGCCAGTCGAGCCGAGTGTCTCTCGGCTGGCAGATAGATTGCAATCAGCACGCACTGAGGCA
This sequence comes from Drosophila funebris, assembly GCA_018901825.1. Taxonomy (NCBI): domain Eukaryota; kingdom Metazoa; phylum Arthropoda; class Insecta; order Diptera; family Drosophilidae; genus Drosophila; species Drosophila funebris. The sequence continues at coordinate 1,324,685 of JAEIFK010000682.1, forward strand.
TTGCAGTCCCCGTGAGATGCCTGGGATGGCTGCGTGTAATCCTTGTGCTTGGACAGCTTGTAGGCCAGCAATATAATTAGATGTAAAGCCACAATTCCAATGAAGCCAATGCCAGCGAGTAGAAATATCATCGATGGTGTGAAGAATTCCTCCATTTTAATGGGTGTGTTTAGATCTTTTGCATTGGGATCCACATAGTCAGCTGGCAATCGAAAGTCAAGGTTTATTTGTTGCATCCAGTACGGGGAAATACTCATTAAACTTACGACAAATGGGTATATCGCAGTGCTGCCAGCGCACGGATTCATCGAGGGTATAACACCAAGGCTGCGGTTCCTCTCCGCCCGCATTGCGACAGTAATTCTCGCCCTCGAGCAGCTGTTGGAAGACCAGAGGCGGTTGTATGTGCTTGTGTGGATGCTGCGTGTCCCAGCGCTGACAGGGTATACCCGATTTGGTGACATTCATGGTGCCCAGATAGAAACGCCCATTGCCATTGCGGCAATCATCTAGCAGCAGAGAAGAGTAAGGTATTAACAACTGTCATGCCAAGTCTCTCCTGTTAAATACTTACAGCTAACCTCCGACTCCTTGATCTCGGTGAGGCCAATGTACGAGCAGCTGGGACGTCGCATGCTGGCATCGTAATGCGGCAACGCTGTGCAATTTGGCAGCCTAAAGTGAGCACGATTCTTGAGGAACATATTACGCTCCCGCTTCTCCTCAATCAACACCCAATCGTTGTAACAGAACTGCAGATGCGTTGCCTGGCAATCCTCGAAGCACAGAGGCGCCTTTATGGAGCGTCCATTCTCAACGTGACAGCGTGGAAACGCATAAGCACAAAGCATTTTCTGTAAGTGACACAGAATGAGTCTATAATGATAATAAATAGTATAAAAAGTAATACTACCTCGGCCGCGTCACGACATAGACCCGTCAAATCGACAATTAACTCATCCCAGAGGGCCGTTGTAACCTGTTCGTTGCGCCAGCCACCACTTGGATCCTCCAGGCTGTACCACACGGGGCCACTGATGAACTGCTTGCATATTTTACCATTATACGGAGCACAGTAGCCCTTCTCCTCTCGGTCCCGTTCCCGTTCCCGCTCATGGTCGTTGTCCGTATGATGTCGTTGGTGGTGACGTCGTGCCGGCTCTTCCATGTCGATGGCATTCGCCGAACTGCCGTCCGCTTCGCATGTAAACAATAACACGCAAAGCCCAAGGGCAACAACAACTATACATACAAAAGTTTGACTTTCCCATCCCCTGGCAGACCCCCATCCGGCTGCCATAACTGCTTTCCCTGTGTGTCTGTATATAGTTATGGCAGAAGTGTACGTTTCTTCCGTTTCCGTTTTATTCAAGGGAATTTCTAGATGTCTAGTTTTAGGCGCCTTTTAACAGAATCTCACTCATTTTCACGATTTCTTTCACTCAGTGTGTGGGCAAATATCGTATCACTAATTTAATTGATAATATTTTAGCGGAACTTGCTTATGGAAATATAGACACATTGAATTCTCTACTCGGCGCTGTGCGTTGTGCGCTCTGCACTCGCCTCTGTCGACGCCTTTTTCAGAATACCACAAAGTTGACAACCCAATTGGGGGAAGCGTCCCCATAGGGGTGGTTTTCCACACAAACAAAAGAACAGGGTTGTTCGTTGCGCGGCAAACGTCGGGAAGAGTTGAGTTTATTCTAGTTGTTTATGGTGAAGCATCCACAAATACAATACAATTTAACATTTGATCTATTTATTTACATAATACACTCCGTATTCAATTATCATCCTTATTTTCATTTGGATCTTCATCTTCAATATTCTCAAGACCCTGTAAAGAAATACGCTTTATAGTTTTGGAAATCGTTTTAACGAGAGATCTGTAATCAAGTCCTAACAAATACAACCATCATTTCAATATCGAATTGTAAATTTATTCACTTTTTGCACTTAAGCTTAATCAAATTTCAACTTTACTTTTTGCCCTCATCTGGTATGGCATGGAGTCCCTGTAAAAGACGTAGACGTTTTCTCAATTTCGGATAATAGAAGCGGAATTAATGAGCATGCAGATAGCTTGGGATTCCATGCAAGATAGTAATTTAAATGAAGAGCGAATAGTTCTTAAGATTGATTATTAAGCAAATGCAAAATGAATTAATGATTTTATCAGTTTACAACTGCAGGCACCAATGATGTTAGAGAATAAAACTTAATGGAAGAATAATAGGAAAACAATATCTGCATTCCCACTCACATTCATAATGTATGGATTATCGGTCAGTCGGTAATCGCGTTGGTACATAACACGGGAGAAACGCTCGTCCATGTTCCGACGATAGGCCTGTGGGAGAAGTGAAGCACATTAAAGCAAAATTATCATTGAAATAAGTGTGCTACGATTAATGTACAAAGTGGACGCGTTTGAAGTTTTGGCATTTTATTGCAAGCGCGTTTAAATCATGTTTAACAAATTTCGGTTGGTGGCCACACAAAGAGGATTATATAAGAAGTGTATATTGTTAAACCAAACACTTACGTTGCCCAGCGTCAGCTTTTGCAGGCCGTACATTGCGTATATGGGCACGGACAGTGCCACGGTGATGATTGCAGCGCTAGGTAGGATTTCGAACCACATTTCGTTTTTGACACAAAAATTCTTATTTTTGCTACAAAAAAAACACGGCCAGGTGACAGAACGACAGACAGCTGTTGTGGACCTTTCTCGACTATCGATGTATCGATAGAAGTAGACTGAATTGGCGATGTTTTGGAATGAAACAATAGAATAAGGGCTTATTTCCTTATAAGTATCATAGCAATAGTACTTAATTTGCAAACCATCTATTAATTTGTGCTGAAAATAAATAAATAAATTGAAAATAACAACTGGGCAGGCGTTGCCACGCCGTTTAATATAAGCAGCTGCACGAATAATAAGTGTGGCAACGCTACGGCTCACAAATATATAGACGTATGCAACGGGAGATTTACCGCAATTCATTCTAATTAAAGGTGCAACAAGCGTAGACCGCAGGAGCCAGTCTACATACCAGTCACGCAAAATTAAGGAGATAATTCTGGGAGCTCGCATAGACGAACTACCAAGTGCAAGGAACATTCTAAAGGAAGCTAGCGACGGCAATAAGTTTGACGAAATGGCGAGCGATTTAAGCGGCATTGTCGAGTCATCGTTTCCCACGGGTGCCCTGGTACATATACATATTCAAATGAGTGTGTAGGAGTCTCTCACTGAAGTATTTTCTCATACCCAAGGTACCAAAGGCTGAGACGGGTGTGCTGAACTTCTTGCAAAAGTATCCGGACTACGATGGCCGAGATGTGACCATCGCCATTTTCGATTCAGGTGTTGATCCGCGGGCCACGGGTCTTGAGGTGCGTTGCGGACTTCCTTTTGATTCGCCTGGATTAAATAAGTTTTATTCCTCATCTTTTGTAGACGCTTTGCGATGGCAAAACTTTAAAAGTTATTGAGCGCTTTGACTGCTCTGGGTGTGGGGATGTGGATATGAGCAAGAAGCTAACGCCTGATGAGAAGGGCAGCTTCAAAGGCTTGTCCGGCCGCACACTGAAACTCAGTCCAGAGTTAGCTGCACTGAACACCGATAAAGATGGTGCCGTTCGTGTGGGCCTGAAAAGTTTCAACGATTTGGTGCCGCCAAAGGTCCGTGACAACATTGTTGCCCAGGCCAAGCTGAAGAGCTGGGACAAGCCACACAAAGTGGCTACGGCGAATGCCAGTCGCAAGATTGTAGAGTTTGAATCTCAGAATCCTGGTACGTAATATCGAACTCAGATTGTTGTCTGCTGAACTACAATGTTATCTCTTGCAGGAGAGACGCCAAAGCTGCCCTGGGACAAGAAGATTATTAAGGAAAACCTAGACTTTGAACTAGAAATGCTCAACGGCTACGAGAAGCTGTACAATGATATCAAGACTTCCTACGACTGTGTGCTCTTCCCCACGGACAACGGCTGGTTGACCATCATCGATACAACTGAAGTCGGAGACTTGGAGAAGGCGTTGCGCATTGGCGAGTACTCCAAGACGCATGAGACTAAGAATGTCGATGATTTCCTCTCGATTTCTGTCAATGTTCATGACGATGGCAATGTTCTCGAAGTGGTCGGCATGTGCTGTAAGTAGACATGTAACCAGTTTTAGTTGATTAAACTGATATATTCTCAAATGATTACAGCTCCACATGGAACTCATGTGGCTTCGATTGCGAGTGGCAATCACAGTTCTCGAGACATTGATGGTGTTGCGCCCAATGCAAAGATTGTGTCTCTAACAATTGGAGATGGTCGCTTGGGCTCAATGGAAACGGGCACCGCATTGATACGTGGCATAATGAAAGTTATGGATCTGTGCCGCGAGGGTCGCCGCATCGATGTTATTAACATGAGCTACGGCGAGCATTCCAACTGGTCGAATTCTGGGTAAGCTACAACTAAACAGCGCCTGTAGTTGTGACTGTGTACTGCAAGAGAACATGACAATTGTGATTTTAGACAGTTTGATGCACTCACATCGTCTGCCGATAAAAAGCGTAGAGTAATAAAGATTAGAGGTCCGAGGTAAATTGAATGGGATACCCAGTAGATACGTCGTTAACCCCAATGTACTTTCAAAGCAATTCCCTTCCCATGGATCTCAATTCTTTGTTTCCTTTTTATCTCAGACAAGTCCCCAATTTGATTCTACAGATAAAGATATGTTAGATTAACCCTCCAACTGTTTAATATTACAGTCGCATTGGTGAACTGATGAACGAGGTTGTCAATAAGTATGGCGTGGTGTGGGTTGCCTCAGCGGGTAATCACGGGCCAGCCCTGAGCACTGTGGGCACACCGCCCGACATCAGCCAGCCCAGTTTAATAGGTGTGGGTGCGTACGTATCGCCGCAGATGATGGAGGCAGAGTATGCAATGCGCGAGAAGCTGCCTGGAAATGTTTACACATGGACGTCCCGTGATCCCTGCATAGATGGCGGACAAGGTGTGACAGTGTGCGCACCTGGAGGCGCCATTACATCTGTGCCACAGTTCACCATGAGCAAATCTCAGTTAATGAACGGCACAAGCATGGCAGCGCCTCACGTAGCCGGTGCAGTGGCATTGCTCATCTCTGGATTGAAACAGCAGAGCATTGCCTATTCGCCGTATAGTATAAAGCGCGCCATTAGCGTTACTGCCACCAAACTGGGCTATGTGGATCCCTATGCACAAGGACATGGCCTGCTCAACGTGGAGAAGGCCTTCGAACATTTGGTGGAGCACCGCCAATCGAAAGACAACATGCTGCGGTAAGTGAGATCATCACTCGGAATATGAAGGATTATAAATCAATTTTGCGTTTCTTCTGCTGCAGTTTCTCGGTACGCGTAGGTGCCAACCATGAGAAGGGCATTCATCTGCGTGAGGGCGTTCAGCGAAAGTTCGTTGACTTCAACGTAAACATTGAACCCGTGTTCTTCAATGACAAGGAAGCAGGTCAGTTAAAAAGATTGTAATCTTTAAGATTTACAGATTAAACAACTGATTATGTCCACAGATCCGAAGGACAAGTTCAATTTTAATGTGCGCCTTAGCCTTATTCCCTCTCAGACATGGGTGCAATGCGGTTCTTTCCTGGACCTGAGCTATGGGGTACGCTCTATTGTAGTCAGAATCGATCCGACAGGTCTGCAGCCTGGCGTACACAGTGCCGTGTAAGTAAACCTTTAATATTATCTGGATTTGCACTTTAACTTTAAATGTGGTGCACAATTGCAGTGTTAAAGCCTACGACACGGAGTGCGTGCAGAAGGGTCCATTGTTTGAGATACCTGTCACTGTGGTGCAGCCCCATGTGTTGGAGAATGGTCACAACACGCCCATTTTTGAGCCAACTACCAATAGAGCCGACAAAAGCGTTGAATTTCAGCCCAATACCATTCAAAGGGACTTTATTCTTGTTCCAGACAAGGCCACTTGGGCAGGTGAGTGTCTTGGACAGCCTTAATTAGATTCAAAGCAAATAGAATACAATAATTCGTTCATGTTTTAGTTCTACGTTTGCGCCTTACGGATCCTAATCGGGGCAACGACATTGGCAAATTCTTTTTGCACACGAATCAGCTGCTGCCACATCAATCTTGTCGCAAGCTGGAAACCATGAAGATAATTGGTGTCAACTCGGAATTTGAAGCCACGGCCACATTCCCCGTTAAGGTGAAATACATTATTTTGTGGCTTGCTCTCCGCTTGCTAACGCTTCTTTTTGCAGGCTAACAAGATACTTGAATTGTGCATAGCTAAGTACTGGTCCAATCACGGCCAGAGTCACTTGAAGTATAGCCTCGAATTCCGAGGCGTCGCTGCACAAAATCCGAATGCATGTAAATATGTCATTAGCTTTAGTTTTTTGTGATTGTTTCTAAAATTGTCATTTTAATTTGCTACAGATGTAATGCACGCTGGACGTGGCATTCACCGGCTGGAGATTGGCGTGTTGGTATCGGAGGAGATTCAACCGTTGTTGCAGCTGAAGAATGCCGCAATTGTGCTCAAGCCGAGCGAAGCAAAGATCTCGCCATTGAGTGCCACACGCGATGTCATACCCGAGGGCAGACAGATCTATCAGAATATGCTGGTGTACAATCTAATCGTGGCCAAGGCGGCTGAGGTGGCGTTGTATGCACCACTGTTTAACGATTTGTTGTATGAGTCGGAGTTTGAGTCTCAGATGTGGATGCTGTTCGATGTGAACAAGTCGCTGGTGGCAACCGGTGATGCACACTCCCACAACTTCTTCACGAAGCTGGAAAAGGGCGAGTACACGGTGCGCTTGCAGGTGCGGCATGAAAAGCGGGAGATGCTGGAGAAGATCGCAGAGGCAAATCTTATTGCAGCCTATAAGCTTCCGAATATGCTGGCCATGGACTTCTACGACAGCTACAATCAATGCATTGTCAGTGGCCGCAAGTTTACTTCCGCCAAAGTCCGTGAGACAAACAAGATGCTCTACATTGCGCCCATTGCTCAGGATCGTATTACCAAGGCCAATCTACCGGCGCAGTGCGCATGGCTGAGCGGCAATCTTGTCTTTCCTAAGGACGAAGCCGGCCGTCGCATTGCCATTCATCCCTTCACCTACATACTTAATCCGGCCGAAAAGAAAGCGGCTTCCAATGGCGCTTCTAATGGTGCTAGCTCCAATAACGCCAGTCCTGCCGCAGCAGCCGCTGTTAACGCTAACGCTGCCAAGCCGAAGACACAAGCCACAGCACAGGGAGTAACTAACACTGCAAATTCTGCTGGCGGCGATGGCGTCACATTGCAAAGTGAAGTGCCAGCCAATGGAGGCGGCGGTGCACCCAGTTCGCCTCAAAAGGGAAAGACCAGCGCTGATGACTATGCGGAGAGTTTGCGCGACTTCCAATGCTCGCATATTGCCAAGTGCGGTAAGTTTCCTATGGAATTTCGATAAAACTGAACTTGTCTTACGTTCGCCAATTCTTAATTCAGAGCTGGAGAAAGCAGAGAAAATATACAACGATGTGGTTGCTGCACATCCCAAGCATTTGCCGGCCCATTTGCAGTTTATCCAAAACATTGAGTCGACTGAGTTAAAGACGCAGCTGCCCTTGGCGTTTGTTGCCGCACACCAGAAAAGAAGCTCAGAAGGCGATGAAGCAAGCGTGGACAAGCAACGAGACGACCGTCAGAAGCAACGTGCCGCCTTGGAACGCATTGTTAAACTTGCGGATTTAGTAATTAAAGAAACCGATACTGATGCGCTGTTATCCTACTATGGACTCAAGAATGATACGCGCCCGGATGCCACTAAAATCAAAACGTAAGTTAATCATTGTCGATTCCGAACTCCATCTCAATCGAATTCAATCTATCAACTTCAGCAACATGGACAAGCAGAAGAATAACCTCATCGAGGCCTTGAGCAAGAAAGGCATTGCTGTGGCCAAGCTCTGTGTGCTGGATGATAATCTGAAGGATCATGTGGCCGAGCTGAACGACATATACACAGAGGTTATCAAATTCGTTGATGCTAATGATAACAAGGCAATACAATTCGCAATGTGGCATGCTTATGCGCACAATCACTATGGACGCATGTACAAGTATGTCTCCAAGATGATTGAGGACAAACGCACACGCGAGCACTTTGAGGAGCTGGCGGCCATCAACAGTGCGCTGGGCTATGACCACACCAAGGCCGTAATTGACCGTATGACCGTTACTGCTTTTCCAAATAGCTTCCGTTTATTCTAAAATAGCATTCGCAGTTTCTTTTTAATCACTTTGCCGAGGATACTGCACTTTATCTCTTTATCACTGTTTAATTTGTATTACAATCTGAAGTAAACCATTATAATTATGTATGTGAATCCTGTTTGCTTCCGATTCAAGCGGGCGACCGTGAATACCCTGTAAGTGTTCTAAATTAGGATTACAAAAGGTGTGCTGTCCGCAATCAGCGAAGCGCAAGCGATTCCTGACCGTCTGCGTTGGGCAGGGGGAGGTATCCACACTGGATCTGTATAGGGTATACAGGAACCTTCATGCCCTCTAGCTCTGATAGTAGCTGGGATCGGCAGACGGACGGGCAGGCAGACAACCAACACAGGCAGACGGACATGGCCAATCGACGCGCCTACTGATGCTGCCACGCCTCCTTCCGCCCGTTACATATACCTGCACACAGCTAATATACCCTGTACAGGGTATCACTTAGTCTGTGCGCTTGTTGTTGTTGTTGCTGGCTGCGTTCTCACGTTACGCGTTACGTTAATTGCCCGCACTACGTAACGCCGCACTGCCGTTGATTACGTACTGACAAGGTTGCCACACTTCATGAACCAGGCGACTTGAAAAAAAAAAGGACGTCGGCAAGAATGCGTCGTTCTCCGCAACCAGAAGAGCTAGGGGCACCAAATTTGGACTGAAGGTTCCTGAATGGCCCCTCCAGATCGAGAGGGTGTTAGATTTTCGATACCCCGCCCCCCTCCTCCGTAAATCGCAGCTAAACACAAAACTTACACCGCCCACACCATCCATCGTAGACGCTTCTAACTTGGCAGGTGTATAGAGAACACCACGCGGAACCAATACTGCTAGTTTCATCACGATCGGTCCACAAATAACGAAGAAATCGGAAAAAGAAAACCGAAAAAAACTTCCGTTACTCGTTTTTTTGCCCCGCCCCTTTTCGAAAAATGCTCCTTTTTTAGCGCTTTTTGTTCAGTTTAAAATGGCGGTTCCAACGGTACAAAAAACGTATTCTACGCGGCGCCTGGTTTTTTCAAAAAACCGCGAAATAAAAAAAAATTTTGAATTTGAAAAGCGCGCTAACCCCGTTAATGTGGCCGTTTTGTCGCTTAACATAGTGGAATAGACCAGGACTGTTAGCTAACAGCTCGTTAAGAGCGCTGTAAATGCGACTGTGGCTCGGCGTTTTTCACTTATGTTGCGGGCGTCCACACTGGCGAAGATGCACTGCTTCCAAACAATGCAGTACACGCAACAACAACAACAACAACAAAATGGGTGAGAATTGAAATAAAAACGGCAAATCTGTGTTAAAAAGTGAGATAAACGCGTAAATAATTGAATGCTGCAGTGCGGAACAGTGGAGAGTTGATGTAAAAGAAGGGAACAGAGGTGTTTTCAGTAAGGGAAAAACTGTATCTGCTACGCAAAAGTAGCGTCCGTGTGCTATGAGGGCGGTGTGTGCTGGCCTATGTGTGTGTGTGTGTGTGTGTATTGGCCGATCGATTTTATTTTGCAATTTCAAGGACAACTGGAATCCTGCGGGATAGCTTCGGCGATTTAGTTGAATTTGACGCAACTGGCAAGTGCACAGACGCACACACACAAGCAGACGTCGCAGTTGGTGCAACTGCAATAACAAACAACCAGGCGGATGTGGTCTGTTTCCATGGAAATTTATTATCTCAATGAATGTCGAATGCCGCGCTTGATGACTCAAATTGCAAATCCAGAGGTTTAACGGACATTATCAGGCAATCTGTGTACACACAAAGCGCAAACCTGTATGCAACTACTATGTGTGTGTACATGTGTTGCGTTGTTTCCTTTTTACAAAGGCAAACAAAAACACGACAATGACAAATGCTACGGGTTGGAGAGGAGGCAGCACGAAGAACATAAGCAAGCAAAGGCAATCAGAATATTGTGTTGTGCGTATCTGTTTGTGTGTGCGTGTGCGTGTGTGTTTGCACTGGGGAGCGGGAGATAAAGATATTGAAATGAAAATATTTTAAGGCTGCCACATGAGGGCGCCGCTGCTGCCAGTGAATGGAAATTAAGTCAAACAAATGTGTTGGCGTTATTGGTTGCGGGTGTAGAAATCTATACCACCCACACACACACGCACCAACACACACACTACATTCAATATTATGGACTGCAGCTGTTGTTCTTCTGATACGCCGCATGCATACTTAAGTTAAAAACGCATTTTTATTATATACTCGTATTTATTTATATATTTTTCTGTATCTTCCAGAGTGCCCACAGATTGATTTATATGAATTCCTCACCGAGTCCGAGCTGCCGCAGTACTACAATGCCATCAAGTAAGTTGTGTGACCTACATTGACCAAAAGACTGATGAGTATCTCTAACTAGTACTACTAACTAGAACTTATGCATAGTGATGATCAGCCACTCGATTCACTCACATTTTCCCCTATCTCTCTCCCCATATAGAAACGAATTAAAAATAACAAATGCAGCTCAATTTAAATATGCAGCGGATGAGGATTTGCGTTTCATTGGCCTATCGCGGCCGGAAATCCGAAGACTGCGTAAATTCTATGAGAAGCACTTCCCCCACAGTTACCTCAGCAAAATCAAGCGGCTTCTTCAAGCGCCCGCCACCATAGTGAAGCGTGAGGATGGCGTGGGCGGACAAGCTACAAGTGAGAGCAGCACCGCTGCAGCAACCACAACGGCCACAAGGAATGGGGCCAGCTCACCGGGCAGCAAGGTGCCCAACAATAAGCATATTATTCCTGCTGATTCCATTAGCGTCAATAAGCAGCTGGGGATTGGGGAGTTTGGCATTGTGCAGCAGGGTGTCTGGACAAATGGCAGCGAGCGGGTGAGTCAACCTCTCTTACAGTGCATACAGTTTCCGGTTGACTTGAGTAATTAATACTGACTGTTGTGTAGATTCAAGTGGCCATCAAGTGCCTGTGCCGCGAGCGTATGCAATCGAATCCCATGGAATTTCTCAAGGAGGCGGCGATAATGCATTCAATTGAGCACGAGAATATTGTGCGTCTTTATGGCGTGGTGCTGGCCACCGATTCTCTGATGCTCGTGACAGAGCTGGCACATCTACGCTCCTTACTCGAGTGCCTTAAGGATTCTGGGTTGCGCGTTAGCTTCCTAACGATACCCACACTCTGTGAGTTTGCGCTGCAGATATGCAATGGTATGCGATACTTGGAACAAAAGCGACTCATTCACAGGGACTTGGCTGCCAGGAATATCCTTGTCTTTAGCAAGGATAAAGTGAAAATCTCTGACTTTGGTCTGTCGCGTGCATTGGGCGTGGGCAAGGACTACTACAAGACAAACTTCAATGTAAATCTAAAGCTGCCGATTGCTTGGTGTGCTCCTGAGTGCATCAACTACTTGCGTTTCACCAACGCCTCCGATGTGTGGGCCTACGGCGTTTGCCTCTGGGAGATGTTCTCGTATGGCTTTCAACCCTGGGCAGCTCTGACAGGCCTGCAGATACTGGAAGCCATCGATGCCCCCAATTATCAACGCCTGGAACAGCCAGACTGCTGTCCGCGTGAGTATCATACATTGATGATGAAGTGCTGGCAGGATGACGCAGCCAAGCGTCCAAAGTTTAGCGAAATCTACGAACAGCTGCCCGACATGAAGCCTGAGCAACTCAAGGCTGTTGTCAACTGCGTGGAGCCGAAGAAGGATCATTTGCTGTATCGCCAGGGTGATATTATCAGTGTTCTTGATCGCAACACCGGAACACCCTTTTGGAAGGGCGTTCTCATTACTGGCAAGACGGGTTACTTCAATCCCTCGAATACGGTTGCCTTTTTGGAGGGCTTGCCCTGTTCCAATCGGGATTCCTTCAGTCGTGTGGGCGATCATCGCATTAGCAAACGCAAGCTGCGAACGGAGATGATTTCCAAGCCGCAGAATGACTTCAAGCATACCGGACATGTGGGCATCGATGGCGCCACCTTTGGCGACATTGCCTTCCTCGGCAGCTCTCAAAATGTAAGCCAAACACATCACTTTTGCATGTAGATACTGATTCCCTGCATATTACAGTATAATCATGTTCCCAAGCAAATTGTGACGCCATACAAACCGTCGGAGGATATTGAACAGACGCCGTTGCTTCTACCGCCAACTCCAACCAGTCCTGACTCTCTACAAACGGCCAGTGGTTACTTTCCTGAGGGTGCTGGCACCTCAATGAATCCCACGTTTATTCCCTCCACGGAGCACACGCCCAAATTGATACCCAGCAATGGTCAAAGCTCGTTTGACTTTGCCGGATCAAATCCATTTGCCTCCCACAAACTGGACGAGGAGCAGCTCGCCTACGCCCTGCAGAACAACAACTATGGCGTCGATGGAAAGAGCATTCACTCCGAGACGAACTGGCGTGCCAGCTCACGTAATACGACCGATGATCTTCACGAATATCATGAGATATCTGATGATGAAATCACCGGCGATAAACTGGACTTTGGTCCATCGCTTCTGGATGAAATAAACTCGATGTTTGGTTCGATAAGCGGCGCCTCTGGCAGCCAGCCAAAGTCACCCGATTTCGATCGTGTGAACACAAAGAATGAATTCGCTGAGTTGTCAGCAAAGTATGGTCACAAGACTGGCGACACCAATGGCAATAAACATGGCCTGCTGTCGAAGAAGAAAACTGCCACTGGGACTGTGAAGCCCATTTCAGTCAAGGATGAGAAGATACTGAATCATGCCATTGAGATTGCCAATGAGATCAGTGCCAGGTGAGTCATCAATGACTAAAGCACTCCACTTTGAGTTTATCGCTTAACAATTTCCGGTTTCTCGCAACAATCAAAGATCGATGATTGACTTGGTCTCGGATCACACACCAGCCATGCACAGTCCCAAGCGCAAGTTCAGCTTTCGTTTTCCCCATCTGAGCAGCGGTGGCAATGATAAGACGAGCAGCGTTGTCGGAGGCGCAGCTGGCAACTCGGCACTTACGCCCTCCCATGGCAATGCGTCGCCCTTCTCGAAGAAGAAGAACTTTACGGAGGAACTGCAGAGCATTCCCGATATCCAGGTAAGCAGGCAGAGAGATAAACTATGATTGAATTTATATTTGAATATGTAGTGCTAGTTATGTATGTTAGTTGATCTCTGGTCGTTTTCTAATTCTGAGGTCTTTTTTGTCTTCACTCTCTCTCTTTCTCTCATTTCTCCTTTCCCACATTCGCGTTGTGCTTCCGTTCATTCCCTTTGCTTTATTTTGATTGTTCGTTTTTTGCGTTGGCTTTCGTTTCGTTCCGTTACTTATTCCCCACTTAAACACACACACACACACACACCTTCGCATGTGTGTGCACCCACATCAAGCAGCGATTTCGTTCACTGAGCGAGATCAAGAACAACTCTGAGCTGCGCATACCCATCTTTGACAAGGAGAGCTCTGACTTTCTGTTCGAGAAATCTCGTGAAATCCTCAGCCGACCATTGAACAGAGAGCGAGGCAACGAGGAGGCAAGAGATCTAGATCGAGAGCCAAAGAGCATCAATGATAACATCATGGACATTGAGAACACTCTGAAGGCCCTCAACTTGGATTTTATGCACACATACACCGAATTAGATAAGAGCGACTCCAACGATACCATTTTGAATGATCAGCTGCCACAGTTGTTGGGCTCCTTGGACGATGGCATCAGCAGTGCCAACGGCAGCCTGAAGTCGGCTGTCTACAGTTACAGCAACGGTGTCCAGACCATGTTCGATTTCAATGCGGCCACTAGTCACCTGGACAAGCATCTGCAGTACATGCACAACCAGGCACAGTTGCACAGCCAACAAATGGCGGGCACAACAGAACAGAAGCTGCTTGAGGATAAGCGGAGTAGCACTCCGGATACAGGATTCGCCTCACGGGATACGAACATCTCGTTGTCGCGTCGCAGCAGCCAGAAGAGCAGCTATAGTCCACAGGAGAGCTACTTTCCCATCAAGGCGGAGCCACTGTACAGTGCTCCTCCTGTGGTGATGAGCAGCGGCTACGAGAGGTTTGGCAATGGCCACACCAAGCAACTCCTGGCCAGCGCATCGCCAGTGAAGTCTTCTTGCCTGAACGGCAGCAGCAGCACAGTTTATGCGGTGGCAGCCAAAAGCTATCGCCAACGTTCCACATCCTTCAATGAGAGCTTCCAGCCCATTTCTCCCGTGCTGTCGGATGCCAAGCAGCGTCCATTCAGACAGGATCCACAGCAACCACAACAGGTGCCATTGCCCAGACGCTCTGCATCCTATAAGCCACGTTCGATCCGTGCACGCACATTGCGTCGTCTCAGTTATAATCCCATGACACTGGACTCGAGCAGCTCCTCCAGCGGCGGCGAGGAGTCCCGCAAACCCAATTTGGCACGGTCTGAGTGCGATATACGTGCCCGGGTTGCCGTCAGTTCGAGCAGCTCTTTGTGTCGTCGTCGTCGGACGGGTCTTAATCGGCAGGTGCAGTCCGCCTGCCAGGATGAGCGCGATACCATCATCTCGCCACGTCAACTCTATGGCTCCAACTCCAGCATTAAGTCGGCTCCGCATTATAATCTGGGCGGCAATCGGCGTAGTTTCCATCGACCTGGCGCTGGCTACGAGCAATTCCATTACGATGAACGCATCTATGATTTTGGTGGACGTGGACCGGGCAACAATTATACAGCACAACTGGCACAGCATGCGCTGTTGGCGCCAACGCAGTCACAGAAACTTAGCTCCGGCTCTGGCTCCTCGTCAGCTGCCTCCTCGGCTGTGGCCACCTATCGAACTGCCACGGCTGCGGCGCCTCCGCGTCCCGTTAGCGGCTCAACGTTGCATGAATTCGATATCAGTCGACTCACTGGCAAAAGTCCCACGTCAACCAACTTCGTCGGCAGTTCACCCGATGAGAGCAAGCAGCAGCGGCAACTGTCCAACAGTTCTCAGCAGTCGCAGCATGTGGTGAAGCCGCAACGTCCCACAGAGTTCCATTGGCCAGAGAAGATACATGTGTCGGCAGTGAAGCAACATGAGATGCATTGGCGGCAACTCCAACAACAACAACAACAACAGCAGCAGCAGCAGCAACAACAACAGCTTCCATTGGTGATACCTGCTAGAGATTCCAGTGATAGCAGCTCATCTTCCAGCACTGAGAGCGGAGATGAGTTTCAATTTCGACGTGAATTCATTGCGCCCCGCATTCCGCCCAGTCCGGCTCCATAACTAAGGAAAATGCTGAAATATGTTCTCAATTTACTATTCGGACATGTGCTGTCGGATTAATCCACAGAGATTAAGAAGGTGTTGTGCGTGTGGCGTGGCGTGGCGTGGCGTGGTGTGGTATGGTGTGTTAGGTTGTAGTGTGGTGTGTTACGTGACGTCGTGGTGTGTTGTGTCGAAAAGTAAATTGTAGAAAATATTTACAGCCTCCCCAAAATATTAGCATACGTATATTTTTTATGGATTTGCATTTGTTGAGAGTGTGCCTTATTTGGAAACACGGAAGACCTCTCAGAACGGATAATAATACTTGTAAAGTGCACAATTTGCACATTTGATTTTTGTCAGATACAATGTCAGTTGCAGACACAGATACAGATATAGATACAGATACCGACAAAGATACAGACAAAGATACAGATACATTTCAATTGAATTGAGAATTACAATAAGCAATATTAAACAAAACTAGTTCAGGGCCCTTAATGAAGAATCAATTCTAAAACACAGCTCAATAATGTTATAGCAAAAGCAATATTAATTAAACATATTTAGTAGCAAAACGAAAAGAGAGAGACTCGTTAATACTCAACAAGTTTAACTTAAGCAAACAGTCGACAAGGCTTCCAAGACAAAAAGACAGAAGAAAGTTTTTAAAGGCGACTCTCACGACGCTGACAACACATATAAACGAGATTTCCTATCAGAGCAACATCATCTACATTCTTATATTCAAAAAAAGAAAACAGAGCTTCTAGTTGTCGGTGTCGTCGCATCAGTCAATCAAACAATCAATCAATCAATCAGTATACATCAGCTTAGAAATATCAGTATTAAACACTTGACATTGATATAAACGAGAACACCTCATACATACTTATATATATTTAAATACAGGGTATAAACAAACACACACAGACACGACAACGACAGTCATCGACAAACATGCACACACACACCTAACAAAGAGACACATTTACACACACACACACACACAAGTTCATCGCCAACAACATAAACAAAAAAAAAAAAGGAAATTAAAAACGAAAAGAAAATTGTGTCCGAAAAACTCGTACATATGCAAACAATGTGTATTATGTGCCATATCCTTACGCTTGCATTTTTAATATATAAAAAAACCAAATATATATATTATATATAATATATATTATTACTGAGCAAAACCGTCAGAAGGGTCAACATTTAGTTATATGTACAACTACGAATAACGAATACGTTTGCATGGAAATTATCTCGAATTACTTGTAGATCTTACGTGTAAGAAAATTGTATTTTCATCTTCTAAATACGATTGTAAACCGAGTTGATTCCCAGCGCAACTTAAGCGCTTAAGTTTCTACATTTTTTTATAGAGCTCAGATGATTGAAAAAGATATATATACTATATATATAAATATGGGATATTTGAATATTCTTCATATGAAAGATTTGTCGCATTCTATGCATTTATTGATATTGATTAACGAAATGGAAAAACTAAACAAGTAAACGAAAGAATAAATATAAAATTACTTATATACAAAGTTTATATACACAACATAACTTAATATTAAATGTTCATACAATTCATATCTATTTCATAGCATTACTTAAACGATTACACTACAAATTGATATATTGATATTCTAAAATATGCGTTCGAAGCGTTTCACAAACAAAACAAACACTAAACTTAACTAAACTAAACCTTTTTCCAAGTAATATATAGATATATATACAAAGTTTGCATTCTAAGAACCAAACAAAAACAAACAAACAAACCAATTGGTAATCAAAAATGTTGTGTATATTATTTAAAGGGATTTAATAAAGCAAAATAAGAACCTCAGCAAATTTCCCCACTTGAATGTATTAACATTTCCCCATAACTCGAGCTGCACAGTGCACCGGCTTTAACATTTCTCTGTTAGGAATGTATCTTAGATGCTGCTTACATTAGCTACTCCCCCACTTATGCCTAACAGCGCGTTGATATTAACATTTACCTGTTACATTTACTTTCATTTCTGTACATTTTCTGTTATTTTTATTTATTTTCATATTTGCTTTGTCCCTGGTTTATCATTTCCGTTTCGCACAGTCGCTGATTGGAGAAGAGGGTCGCGAGGCCTACAACAGCCTCATCGAGAGGAAGGGCATGCTGGACATTGGGATCAGTCCAGCGGCTACGCTGCTGCGGCACATGGATACGGATGAGTTCGAGCTGATGAATGCCAAGACGCTGCCGCGTCGGTTGGGAAGTCAGCTCAGTCATCCTGCAAATGCTGCCTTGGAGCCACTGGCAACCATCAGTTCATCGGAATGTGCACGATCCTTGCAGCAACAACAACAGCCACCGCGTCCCATGACGCTGCCTACACGTGGAGCAGCACAGCGCGTGCGCAGAGCGGAGCTGGCGAGCGAACGTGGGGAACGGCAGAACGATGAGAATCGCAATTCATTGGGGCCAAACGAATCCTGCGAGAGTCCCAGCTACATGACGCATACCAGCTACAAGTTTCCCGAGCCGCACGAGGCGAATCCCTTGCCATTGCCATCGCGCGAAGGCAAAAAGCAGGTGAAGACCAGCACCAAGCGTCATGTGCGCAAATATCCATTGATTATACCAGCCAACGGCGTGCAGCGCACGCTTAACAAGCTTGCTGATTTCGGTGAGGATTCGACAACCAGGAATGGTGGAACATCGCCACAGCAGCATCAGCAGCCGGCACGTTCCATTGAGGTGGTAGCCGCCGTGCGATCCAATAGCATCTGCCGACGATCGGAGTTCAGGGAATATGAGAATATGCCGGCTGTCGCAGAAGGAGATGGAGCATCAGGGCACACGTATCAAAATCTGGAGAAACTAACGCCAGCCGATGCTGCCGGATTGACGGACAGTGCATCGCTGCAGTTTGAATCCATACTAGAGGCGGACATGAGCAAGGACGGTGTACTGCAGTCCCCAGACGTGACCGATGGCTTCTACAACTTCTCCATTCAGAAGGAGCATTATAACAAAAGCAAGGATGTGGGCTTCGAACCCGCTCAAGTTTCAGGTCTCTATGTTAACGATGATGAGCTGCGCAATTTGGACAAACCATTGGGGTCCAGCAGCAGCTCAACCACATTAGACTCCGTTGCAGTTCCTCAAGAGATGGCGCCCACTGCAGCGACGGCAGTAGCTGCAGCTGAAGCAGCCGCAACAATTGCACCAGAGGCGCCTCAAGAGAGTACAGGCTCGCGACGCCTTGGTTGCGTGGACAATGAACTGGCTGCCAATGCGCTTTTCAAGAAGGTTCGTGCCTCCGTCAATATGGCCATGAATCGCAGCTCCATAAACGGCAGCGAAAACAACAACGCTGTATCATCAAGTGGAACAACAGCGACGCCACCACAGAAACCACAAACGGAGGCAGAGTATTTTGCGGCCACCGCGGCACGCTTGGCCGACTCGAATTCAGTCAGCTGTGAGGATTTGCTGGAGTTCTCTGATAAGAAACCACGGGGATGCGAGCGCGGCGTCGACTCGGATGAGGTGCGCATAATGGTCAAAGTGCTGGGCAAGGATGTGAGTAAAATATACATTTCTGTAAGGTCCATTAACCAAATCAGTGCATATTCTTACACAGAGTACGCCAACACGTTGCCTGAGCGCGCTGGAGTTCATCAATTGGGATGTACACAAGTCCATTAAGCTGATTAAACTGCAGAACATACTCTCGGAGTCGGAGCTGAGTTTGTCAGCGGCATTTGAGGCGTTGCAGCAACAGGAATGGGATCTACACACCACGGCCGTAAAGCTGAAGGGCATCAAACTCTGAATGAAGATTGATGGGATTACTCACACAAACCATGTGCCTGTTCAAAACAAACTCCCTGGCCTTATCATCTACATTTACATAATTGTATTTTAAGCATTTCAAGTTCGTTCATAGCATCTAAGACATCCTCAACTCAATCACTGCTCAAAATGTTTCTAACATAATTCATACGCCTCCTCTCACAATGTATGAACGAATCTCAGCATGTACTTATCCAATAATGCAACTTTTCTAGTTCTTAATTAATTCTATATATACATATATATATATAAATCATATATGCTACTCATAAAAGTAGTTCGCCAGTTTCAACCAAGCATGCAATCAAAAACAGATACAAAATAAATACATTCTGTAAAATCAAAATCAACAATATGTGTATTAATTGGAAGCGTAAGGAATGTAGAAGTGGTTCATTGTCCCGCAGCTGGCAAATCAATTAAAAGTCCTTTCAGACTTGATTGCCATTTGATAAAGCATAACTCTGTAGCTGGGGGAATTATCCTAACAATTTGCAACAACTTTTTCATTGTTTATGTTTTAATTAATAATATTTAAACACGACTACACAATATACATAGAATTCACAAGGGAAAACATTGGAACTCGAGAAATATTACAAAAGTACGATGAACTTATAGCCAAGAACACAAAAAAACAAATACACATTAAAATTAATTTAATTACTGAGAAGTAGCAATTTGATCCATAGAGTGGGTGCTACGGCAAGGGGGGAATGGTGGAAGAGTTCTACTTGCGACGTGTGCGAGTAGACCTGGATGAGGGGGAATCGGAAGCTGAAGGGGTAGAAGTTGCTGTTGTGTTTGCTCGGGTTTCTCGCGTTGCTGTGGCTTTGCTTGCGCTTCTTGTGTTTTTGGAGCTAGACCTGGAGCTGCTATTGGCTGCTGAACGAATCGATTTATCCAGCGGCACTCGCTTTGGTGTGGACACCTTGAGATGCCCGTCGGTCAGGCTCATCTCAAGCGACATTCGTTTGCGGGTCATGCACATGGTGTTAATCCTCAATTTGCGTGCTGACTGCCTCGTTATCACCCGAGGCGTACTGCTATTTGACTGGCTTGCGAATGGCAATGTGTTCTCCTTAACGGATGAGGTGGTGCTGCCTGTCGGACTGCTTGTGATCTTATCATTCACGATTGCGGCAACGCTGCTTTGCCTTGTGGGCGTTGTGACATCCAAGCGTTGCTGTTTCCTCAGCGGTGAAATACGTTGCGAGGATGTCCCCGAATCGGAGGATTGCGAAAGCACCGACTTGCGCAGAACCCTTTTGCGTCCGTTGCGCACCGGTGTCTGGATCTCAAGGTGTAGAACTTTGCGCTGCTGCAACAAAACGGAAGAAAAATTAAAGAAAAAAACAAAACCCAAAAAGAATTAAGTAAGCAAAGATAAGGCAGGAAGATTTATCGCTAAGTAAGTACGCAACGAACTATATAAACTACATAGAATGTATTAGTAATTGTGGGAGCATATTTTACACTGGACTACAAAGTGGAAAGAAAACAACGTTTTGATTTTATATGTGTTCTTCAAGTTTTTAAAACACTCAGTTATTCATTTTTTTTTTTTGTTATTGCTTTTTCTCTAATGCAAATTTTAAATTGTTACTTAAAAATGTTTAGGTTTTGTCATAATAATCATAATTTTCATTCTCAATCTTTTGTTTTGATTTGCTCTCTTTTTAGCGCGTCCTTGGCGCTTTAAAGGTGAAGGTGGGCGGATCACTGCTTGTCTGCCCGCCTGCTGTGCCTCAGTGTGTATTCATGCCTAGGGCTGCAAGCGCATGCCTGAACGTGTACTCACTTTACTGCCCCCCGTTGGTGAACTGCGAGCTGCGCCAGTTGTGGCCTTCTTGCGCAAGGAGCGCATTCGCAGCCGACTCGCATTATGTGTAGTGTTTCTCTTCGGAGTTGCGGCTGTGGGCGACGCCTCAATTACATCCGAATCATTTTGCTGAACCAAGAAGATAAATGTTGTCAGTATTCAAGTTTGCAGATAACATTTACATTATTTATGCAACTTACCGATTCGACATCGGGCGTTTGAGGAGTTTCTCTTCTCTTTTCAGGCGTTACCTTTTTCTTCTCAGGCTTCTTTAACACAGGCTCCATCACCTGTACCTGAGGCTGTTGTGTTTTCTCTCGAGGCTGATTTCTTTTACTTAATTCACTGACTTCAGAGTCTCGTGCCGGGGATTGTGAGCCGCATATACTGTCTCCATCCGATTGACTAATCGAATTGTGCAATGATCGTCGCAAGAAAGGTATTCCCACTCGATTATGTGTCCCATAGGTGGTCAGAACTGGCTCCTCGGGCTCAGCTGAAATGGGTGCTGATGGTTCTGTTTCTGCTGCTGCCTCTGTTTCTGCTGCTGCTTCAGTTTCTGCTGCTGCTGGAGGTGTTGCTGGCAATTCTGAGACTTCGCCAGACTCTTCAGTTATTGCAATTGTTGTCATTATCGTTCTAGGCGTCGCCTCAGCAGCTGAAGCTGTTTGTGCTGCTCCCTTTGCTATGGATGCTGTGGTGGCGGTACCACTCTCACACTCCTCGCCATCGTCATCGCTTTCACTGCTCTCTGCGTTGCGTGTGGGAGGACTAAAGCTCCCATTAAGCATACTCTTAAAGTCAAGAATGTTCCGACTAATACGTGGCTCAAGCTCGCTCTGGAAATAGTTAATGAATGATTAGGAAACGCATTCGATGATATGACTTGCATTTACTTACATTGATTAGATTGTCGGCCAGTTCGTGCATCTGATCTTTTAGTTGTGTGCAGTTGAGTACATTCAGCTTCAGCAAAGTGAGATCCTTGGCGAGAAGGCGACACATTTCCTTGCGTTCCGTGTAATAGTTTTGGATATATTGTAGAAAGCTGAGCGCTATTTCATTGTGGATATTGTTTTCAGGCGTGCTCTTTTCCTGGGTTGTCAGATCGATGAAGAACTTGGTAACATGCCCGGGAACAACGTCGCGCAGCGGCGAGTCGTAGCTGCTGTTCATAATAAACCACACAATGGGCAGCAGACAAGGCTGTAGAATACTCTGTAGTTTCCGGTCCACAATGTTCTCAAAGAATAACCCAAGCACCTGGCTAACGATGGCTTCTGCTCGTAATTATAATTAGTTGAATCATTAAATAATCAAGTAATATGTCATCTGTTGCTCGTCACTTACCCGTATTCGGATTGAAGTATCGCATGAGCAGCTTCTCGAGCACATCGGAGCGATTGTCGAGCTGGCCGCGTAAAACCAATCGGCAAAGACCACGCACTATGGCCAAGAGAATGCCCTTATCGCCCACCTTTTCGACAAAGAAACC
The DNA here is from genome assembly GCA_018901825.1 of Drosophila funebris. Classification (NCBI taxonomy): domain Eukaryota; kingdom Metazoa; phylum Arthropoda; class Insecta; order Diptera; family Drosophilidae; genus Drosophila; species Drosophila funebris. The sequence continues at coordinate 1,347,383 of JAEIFK010000682.1, forward strand.
CATCATTCCAATAATGTCCATGTTTTGATCGCTGTTTTGTGATTGACATCTATCTTCCTCGCCATCGTAAAAATCCTGCATGGTGTACAACATGCGGCGTTTCGATTTGGGCGCCTGCCCCGGCCCCGTGACCAATTGATGGGCATCAATGAAATAGTCAACACCATAGTGATCCATTAGCTCGAATAGACAATCTGCTGCAGTCTCGAATAATCGTAAATTGTTGTCCTTGTAGAACTGATCGACGACCACATCAAATACCTCCTTTGCGTATGCTTCATAGATCATGCTGAAAGTGGTTCCGCACTTGATAGCCCATTCCAGTATGTCCAGATCCGTGGATGCCAAATGACGACAGATGAAATCCTGTAATATCAAAGAATTTCAATTAGTGAATGTCTATGACTTGATTCCAGATATTTACCTTGTAGAGCTTGCAAGTGCTGAAAGTTAGGGAAGTCACATGTTCGGAGGCAACCATGTGAAACGATATGTACAGGCCCTTGAGCACACGTTCCTGCTTGGACAGCTTGGGTCGTGTAGGCAGGTCCAGCACGCCATTCTTTTCCAGCAGTGGTTGCATTAGCTCTGTGTATTCTTCTGTCACGGCAGCCTTCTCATCATTCACAGCCTGCGCTTGGAAGTATTCCTTTTGCCGTACAAAGTTCTCCTCCAATTCCTCCAGCTCAAGTATTTTCACCTTCAGCGAATTGAGATGCATGACCAGCGAAGTGTCCTCATCGCCAAGCAATTTATCAATCAAACTTCGATCATGAACCAAATCGTTTTGTTTGGTATTGAGCTCGCAAATATCATAAATGATCTCAATGAAGAACTGCATCCGAGCACTCACATTGGTTATTAGCTGTTCCATGCAGCGCACTAGGACGCCGACAATCTTATGATTCAGCAGGCATTCCTTCAGCAGTTGCCCTATCAGATCCTTCAAAGAGTCACGCCCAATCTCATCGCCCAAATCGTATGTCTGCAGTATTTCCACCAAGGAAAGCAGCATGGCCTGAAACTCGATCTGTGCGAACTTATCCATATGCGGTTTCTGGATCTGGTAGAATCTGTAGCACAGTTTAGGGTAAATGAGAATGATTGTAATAACGATTACTTTGAATATCACTTACTGTTTTACATATGTGCAGAATACGCTCAGCTCGGGGAGAATCAGTTCGAATTCTTCGGCGAGCGTATCCTGCAAATATTCACTCAGGCATTGCCAGTAGAGCAGCAGTTCAACGGTGAGTGCCTCGTGGGGTACACAGCGATGCAGATCGCAGTCCTCGGACAACGGCAGCTGGGTGAGCAGATCTTCATTATTGCGCTTTTTAAAGATAACCAGCAGCATCTGGCGGGCGACACGTCGAAAGCGGATAATCTCCTCCTCATCGGAGTCGAGTTTGAGGGCAGCCGTTAGCTGTATGTAGTTGTTGTCGTAGGATTCAATCCATGCTTTCAGCATGTATTTAATGACATTATTGCGCACAGTTTCGGAGGGATCGTTGAGTCCACGCTCAATAATTGTGAGACGCTGGGACACCTTGTAGGATCGCACTGGATAGGTGCATATGTTTAAGAATGTGTGACGTCGCACCTTCTCATCTACATCCCACAGTCGCTCCAGTATGGATGGCAGTGTCTGATGGTTTCGCCCCATGCTGGAGATAATGCACTGTCGCACACTCGACGATGGATCCGAGCTTAAGTGATACCGATAAGCACAAATAACTGGATCATTTGGATTATCTGGCATCTGTAGACGCTGCATGGCCAACACAGCCTCCTTGCGAACCTTTGGCGAAATGTCCTTCAGTCGGTCCAGCATGTAGTGTAATATCTTATCGCACAGTGTGTCATCCAATGCCGCATTTGGTCCCAGATGTTTCAGTATCAGATTGACAAAGAAGCAAACACGATACCGAATGTGTGGATTTTTGAAAATTGACTGTTAAGAATAATACGAAGCTCAATAAATAAGCAAGAGGGCGAGGGAAATACAGAGCAATGAAGAGAGAGAAGAAAGTACAGTATGAACATACCGATAGCAACCAGGAAAATGTTTCGGCAAGAATAGGATGTGTTTTCTCCAGTTCGAAACTGGTGACGAACTTGGCGCTGAATGTGAGCGCCATATTTCCACACTCGTTGGTCTCATCCGCCTCCAGCATTGTTTTAAACATTTCGATGAACGTCAACATGAATTCATCGTGGTTCACCTTCAAGAGGACAACAATAATAACATAACTGTACTCCAAACAATAACAAACATGTATATATACACGTACCTGAGAGTACAGTTGGTGCATCTCTTTAATGTACCGTTTGTGGAAGATTTCATTAATTTGTGCGTTCGATAAAATAGTGAACATTGGCATATGGGCTGCCGTTCGCCTTCGTTTGTCGGCTAAAACAATCTCATCGTTGGCCTGCAACTCTACATTATCTTTTTTTGCCGCTTTTTTAATGCGCTTGGTGCTGGGCTTTGGCTTGGCCATTTTTATTTTAATGTTTGTTGAATATTTTTGGACGCGGTATCACTTAAACGTTTGCTAATATTTGTTCTTGCTTATTTCAATTTTGTTTTATATTTGTTTACTTGTTAATTATTCAACTAGTGCGCATCGCATTTATTTTTCCACCCAGCTTCCAGCGAAATAAACACATTAGTTGCTTTGTGCAGCTTCGTTATGCACTCCGTTTTACCCTATTCGCTTTGCGTTTATTTGAGTTTGGAGCCGCCAACTCGTTTAAAATTATGTGATTACAAATGTTTGACTATCGATAAAAAGTTCATAGCAACCATTTAATTTAGAGCCGATGTTTTTAATAAATGGTTATCACAATAAACAATAAAATATAATTTAAAATAATAATTGTATTCTTTTTTAGCGTAAAATTATTTTGATCTCTTAAAACATCCATAACATACAGTACACATTGCTGTGTGACAAATGCTAAGAGCTATAAAACGTTTTCGAATTATTTGAATTTAAATTATTTTAACCGATCTCAACTAGTACGCTGCTTTTTAAGTCACGTAAATAGTAAAATATATTTATAAAAATTGTGATTATTAAAGAAAATTAAACACGAATGGCGGCCGCAACGAAGCGCATTTATGAGCCACGCGTCAAATATCCAGATCGAACCAAATCCAATGAGAATTCATTTTCGGGCTTAAATGTTGTCATTAATAAACTGGACACAGCTCTTTTGTTGCTGAGTTCGAAGGAAGATAGCGTTCTGCAGACTGTACTCAATAACATAACGGAATTTGCACGTAAATGGGATGACAACATATTGGAGTTAAAGGAAAACCGTTTATTGGAATTGTTACTGGAGAAAGAGTTCTTTATTAATTCAAATAATGTGATTATTCGACGTTTTGCCTTATACCTCATCACTGCCATATTGGATAATACGGAACTGGGCGAATATGAAACGGAGAAAACGTCAGAATTACTAGAAGTGAGCTACCGCTATTATCTGAAGGATAACGATGACTTCTGCATCGAATATTTGACGTATATAATCAATTTAAGTCTGCGTGATCCACAAGTGGCACAGAATATACTCGAAAATATTGAATTTCTGGAAAAGTTTAAGAACATATTCATTAACTCGGATAATCCCGATACCGTGTACAATTCAATTGAAGCCTTGCACAAGATATTACAGGTTCAGAGTGCGGAAGAGTTGTTGCAATTTACCACACTTCCAGGATTTCCGGTCGATCGCATTATCTGTGAGTTGACTAACGAGTTCCTAGAGATTCGCTTGGCCGCACTGAAGGTGCTGAAGACTCTGTTGGCCGACACCAGCGATGAGAGTGTCTTTGAGCCACTGCATCGTTGTTTCTTTGTGCTGCAGCAGCTGGTCAAGGCGTTCTGTGACAATCCACAGGCACCCGATGCCCTTGGCATCATCGAGGTCCTTTCAACGGCTCTGCGCTCCGAGAAAATGACAAAGCTCTTCTTTGAGCAAAATCTTTTCGAACAGATTGTGGAGCAACTAAAGGTCGACATGGACATCCTGCGTCCCGATGTCGTTTGTAGTATCATTTCCATATTTGCTGAGACGGCCAAGTATCAAACGTATCTGGCACGTATGCACAGTGCTGACATAACAGGGATGTTCATCAACTGTCTGATGAAGAGTAAACCGGAACCTGCTCCCTATGTCATCATGGGACTCAATCGCATGATTGAGCATCCCGAGGCGCTGCGTATCGTTGTCGCCGAGTATGAAAAGGGTGCATTAACACACCTGGTGAACCTCATTCGATCGCCACAAGTCACAATCAAAACACGGGAACAAGCCGCCGAATTCGTTGCACATTTGTTGACCAGCTCCTTCCGAGTCACCGCCGAGAAGCTGATGCAAATGGACATTGGCGCAGGATTGGCCAAGACCATACAACAGGGATTGCCAGAGCTGTCCATAGATTTGATATTGTCAATACTATTGATTATTGAGGGTCTTGCAAACAATGATGAGTATCGCTCTATTCTGGGCGCATATACTCCACTCACCGAGCAAATTGCTCAGCTCCTTATGGTAATGTCAGCAGACAGCTGAGAATTTGTCCGATTAATGACTCTTTCTCGTACAGCGCTCCTATGCCCATGCCATCCTAGTCCACAACATATTCCGCTGCCTGTGCACCATCATAGATGAGGAGCCTGCTCGATTGACATTGCTCAATAATTTTATTGTGTCCTCAATTAAGCGTGCTCTGAAATCTCTCTCCAATCTTGTGAAGACGGCCGTGACCAACTTTATACTGCAGACAACACGCTTTAATGAATTCGTGGATGCTTACATAGATCGTGGTGTACTTGAAGTGTAAGTTGGATAGCGGGAGGGGATCAGCAGTATTGCAGTTGTCATCTTATCTAAATTACAGACTTATGATGTTCCAGAAGCATGCCTTCTGTGTGTCCACCTGGGGACCAGCTATTGAGAGCATATTGTCCAAGTGCCCAACCATGAAGTTTTGCATCCGTAATTGTCTTACGTTTACGGACATTACGGCTGGCAAGGATTTCTATGTGTCGAAGCATAAGTTCCAAGATTTTCGCCATTTTCAGTGTCTCTTGCGCTCCGATTGCTCCCCTCTGGAGCCTGTGCTCGTGGTGAACTTTGATCGACCCGTTGTCGATGAAAATGATGTGATTTGTGTGCCGGAGTATTGCCTGCATGGGCTTGATGGTTCGGGGGATAGCAAGTGGCACTACTGCAAGCGTCCCGCCGATGCCAAACTGCCCGAATATCTGGAGGCTCTCAATCAGACATTGGCTGTGAGTATTGAAGGGAATCTTTTAATTATTACTGTCTCCTGTATATCATTTTCAGCTGCATGGTCTAGTGGAGAATCCTGACAGAATCAGACGCAGCATTGACTTTGATAACGTAGCCAAGCGTTGCACCATCATTGCCGAGGCCGTCAACAGCGTGATGTCCGAGAACATCAAGATACTCGATCTGAACACCACCGAGGAGTGTTCTCGCCACACAGTACGTTGCCACCTGGAGGAGCTACGTTATGTCTACCACACCAACTTTATACCACTTGGCGTGTTGCGCAGTGGTTGTCAATTTGAACGTGCCATACTCTTCAAGTGCTTTGCCGATCAGATCGGCTTGCCCTGCACCCTGCAGCGTAGTGTTGATGGTCGTATGTTGTACAATGAGGTGCCGCTTCCCCTCGAGTTGGAGAAGGACGTACACTGCGATAAGAAGACCCTCAAATTTATGCCCTGGCGCATGCTGCGTCCCACACATATCGTTGATCTCATGTACAACATTGGCGAGCTCTATCCTATGCAGAGTCGTCAGGCTCTTCAGTATCTGCGACTCTACTAAGTATTCAATGTTTCTGTTTAAAGATTATTCTAAATTTCTCTGTTAAAGGAAATAAATAATTTAATTAACTGAACTTGTGTGCGCAAGAAGCAGTAGTAATATAGCATTCAGCATTTAACATACAATGCTAAATTGTTTCTGTTTTGCAACACTATTATCAATGACATATCGATATGCAAGGTTTAAATAATATATCGATATGCAACTCGAGAATCAAATTGCTAAGCGCGCGTATTGGGAGGATACAGCGCATGTCCTTAGCGTCTGCATCTATTCTGACATTCGTTGGCATATAAACAAAGGTCGCCAGCGTCAGGGTCCTTTTGCGTTTGCCAGCTTTTGTTTGTAGTTCAGCTGGTTTGCAAATTGTTAGTTTGCCCAGTTGGCGGACCCATCATGTCCAGAGCTCTGTTGACACTAGCCTACATTGTGTTTATATCCTGTTCTATTGTGTTCACTGCTTGCATCAACAACGGTAAGTGGACGACCTTCGGCTGAATGGAAAATCAATAAACTAATGTATTTTAACAGTAACTGGTACGGGCACCAGCTCGCCTGGAGGATCAGGGCCCAGTTCAAGCGGCAGCCTTAGCAATTCCTTGACCAGCGGCGGGCACATTCATCGCACAGCGGCGGCAATTGAACGGGTGAACAAACTCTGGTGTTATGCCTGCGATACCATGGATGACGGCCAGGCCTGCGTGGATGTCGTTACACGCAATGATACGGCGCTGATGAAGAAGTGCCAAGGCGAGGAGTTCATTTGCATGGTGAGGAGGCGTACTTTCCTCTCGGAGGCAATTATACTTAATTGGAATCTTTGCAGGTTAAGCGCTTCTCCTACACCACGAGCACGGAGAACTCGACTAGTTCGCCAAAGATGTGGTCTTTGGATCGTCGCTGCACTGCAAATTGTGAGCCCGGCTGCATCATCATTGGCGAGCGCACGAAGCTGTATGCCTGCACATCATGCTGTGAGGAATCCTTTTGCAATACGGGACGCGGTGCCGCCTCTGGCATCTTTTATCGCGAGGCAACAGGGATTGGCACACGCATATTTTGGCTAGCTGCCCCCTTCCTGGTGAACATATCCCTTATGTTATACAAAAACCATGCCAGACATGTCTTCCCCAATTTGCAATAGTCTTCCGATGCATAACAGTGAATCGAAGCATTTGTACCTCAATGAATTTACATTCGAAACGAACTAAACTCGGTCTCTCTTTCTCTTGCTCTCTTATGTTGCTCAAATCTGTTTAACTTGCCAAATGAAAGAGTTGATCTCCTTTACCTTTTACCTACGTTGTAGACACATCCTAACGTGTACGAATGTAGATAGCCAATTACCATGGTGTGATAATAAATAAATGATACTCCTACTTTACAATCGTCTCTGAATTTCTATACGCAATTTGGAACCATTGAATCTCATGATAGTCCGTCACATATTTAATCCTTTAACCGATTAGAACAGAAGAAGATTCAAGCATTAAAGCGCTCATTTGTTTTCGTGAATTGCATTACATTTCCGCTTTTGAGGATGTCTGTTCGACTGACTCTGAGCCTGCATTCCCCGCATACGCATCTGCAATCACAATCATCCATATCCCATTTCGACCACTCGAGGCTTAACTGGGCGGCATTTCCGTGCAGACATCTTACGTGCAGCATGAATTATTTATTGGACAGCATCCAAAGTATTCATAAGCAGAGAGTGTGGTTTCATACGTTGTAGGGAGGCGGAAGCAGGAGTAGCCTCCTTGTGTCATTCGCAACTAATAAAGCTGCCATTAGGGCCAGATACTTGGCCACATATGTGCATTGTTTGCATGGAAAGGGGGCGTAGTTAAGCCCTAGCACGCCCACTCATTTGATGGCCAGTAGTAGAGGCCCAATTTGTTTTCATAAAGCTAAGAAGGGAAATGTCTCCTGGGTCTAGTTTTCTGCTTTTCGACTGCGTGTGAGTTATGGCCAACTTTGGCTACAACTTGGCTAATAAACACGAGACAAATCTGCTCATTTTGTTGCTTAATTTACATAAATGGAGCCTACTTGAGGGAGTCAGAAGGGGTAGGGTTATCGTCTTGGTTGCCACTGTGCATCCATCATGTAAAGGTGGCAGGAGGTTGGAGCGGCGGGTGGTTGAATACTCTGCCTCCAGTCTATTGGCTATTTGCTTTATGTGTTTTGTATTTTGGCTTTTATTTTGCGGCTTTCATGTCGTAAATCTTCATCAGACGGCAAATTACGTGGTTTGCCAGCCAGGCAGTCAGCCAGCCGGCCGACGGCTCTTCAGCTCTTGGCCACTTTCCTACAGGCAAATGGCAACAGGCCACTGGCAACTGGCAACTGTGGTGGCCATATCCGGCAAACAATAAAGTGACCGCAATGCCAGTCGGTGGGAGGTAAAACAATAAAGCGGTGACAAAAACCAAACAGCCAGGAAGCGACAACAACAACGGCTACAACAACAACAATAACAGATCCCATTGACAACAGTTTCATTTATGAAAAATAATAGCTGAAGCTGCAGCAATATGCGAAATTTATTATTATATTTGCGTTGTGCCGCAAAAATGTTTCTGCCCCTCAACATTGACACCCGAACCTCGTGGAGCAGCTGCAAAAACAAAAAAGCAAACAACAGTTGTTGTTGCAGTTACAGCGGTTGTAGTTGCTGTTGTTGTTGCTGTTGTAGGGCTTGTACGTTTTATTCATTCATTATTATTGCTGTTTTGTTGTTGTTCACGTTGTTCGTGATGTTCTCTTGTCGTTTGTTTTTTGATTGCAGGCGACACGTTGCTGTTGTTGTTGTTGTTCTTGTTGTAGTTCCGCTCTCTCGTTAGTGTCGCAGTTTTGTTGTTGTTGTTGCTGCTGCTGCCAAGTTTACAAAGAAATTTCAATTTAAATGCAACAATGCCGCACTCCATCATCAGCGCCGACAAACTGACAAACCGCGCACATTCCCCTCACATTGCTGGGTAGTGGGACTCAACCAGCCAACAAACCACTCAACCACCCACACGCCAGCAGCCAGAAACCCCCCACAAAACTGCAACGGCAACCGATATCATGGTGAACTTTTAGTGGGTTGCTTGATCACTTTGCAGTTATCAATAAACAGAAATGTAGCATTGACTAAAAAGGTAATAAACAAATCAGAATTAATTTAAAATTATCAATAACTGTTTTTATGCTCGCAAAATAACAAATAATAATAACTAAAATATCGCATTAATTGTCTCAAAGTTTACAATTAATAATTTTATTAAAATGTGAAATATATGAAATGATACTGTTTTCATGATTAATAAAATTAATACTGTCATTTCATGATTAATAAAATTAATAATTTGGATGATCCCTTGACATCATTCAGTGGTTTGCATTGATGCATGTTTTTGATTGCATTGATTAAAGTCTTATTTTAAAAACATTACACACAACAACTTGAGCAGCCCTCGCGGTAGACTTACTGTTCTTATTGTTGTTGTGCGTCTGCTCGGGGTGATAAATCTTTGTCGCCAAGTAAATACGAAACAACGGTGCTTTGCATGCAGTTGAAACAACTACGAGAGTGTTGCGGAGGGTGAGCGGAAAGAGAGCGTGAGCGGACAAGGTGGAACCAGAGCCAAGGCCAACAGGCGTAACTTTCTCTACTGTTTTGGCACGCCGAAAATGTTGATGCCCCATGTACCTGCAGGCAATTCCCTTATCCCCAATTCACAATACTCCATTCTCAATTCCCCAGCCTATGTACAGCGAACGTGTAATTAAAACTTTGAGCAACAGCCACAAAACTACAACTACAATTGACTGACGACTGACTGCCGGCTTCGTTGCCTGCCTGGCTGTCTGGTGTCGTGGAGATGGTAGCCTAAGCTGTCGCTATCGCTGTCAGTTTGGCGCCATTTTCGGGTGCGAACCATTTTGCTGGTTTTTAATAAAGTTTTGCAGCTCCCCTTTAATTGGATCAAATTCAATGCAGCTGACACTGACGGAGCCTGTCCTTCGCCTGAAAGGACTGTGTTCCATTTATATTGGTGCGCGGATGCGTTGTGCGATTTGCGTAAATGATTTTGATAGATTTGATGGGATTTACGCGCGTTTTTATGCGAACTTGCAAATGAAAATGGGCAAATGGCTTTCTGGGCAACCGAGCTCTCAAGCTGATTACCGCAGCTCATGGTCTGCCAGTCTCTGCAAATATATATACGTATATATATGTGTGTGTGTGTGGTTGGTTAAGCTCCACTTTTCTTTACTTTTGCTTTAATTCTCAGCATTTCCGGACATGCGACATGAAAATGCACTACACACAAATTAGAGAAAGTGCGAAAGAGAGGGATAAGAGTTGAGCGCGTGTTGTAAATTGATTTTTTGTGTCTGCTGCTTTTGCTTGTTGTTGTTTCTGTTGTTGCTCCATCTTTTGCCACTTGTTTCCGTCTCGCGCGTAATCTCTGCTCAAAGCGTTGCTTTCACTCGTCCTTTCTCTCCTCCATTCTACATGTATTTGCATACTAATCTGCCCAAAAGCAGCAGCAACAAAATTACATGAAACTACACATTTTGGTTTGTCACCTCGGCAAGGCGCAGTAATCAGCTCTGCCACTGTATGTGTATGTTGTTCGCTGTTTTCGGCAATTGCGTGGCTCCTCGTCGCTTTCTCCCTAAATATATGCAAATGAGCAGCAACGCAGAGAGGGAGAAAGCGGATGGCGCCAGCTGCTCTCAAGGCGACTTAACGCCTGCTTAATGAACATAAATTAGTCACCAGGTGTCGCTGTGTCATAGGTGGCGTGTCGCGCTGGTTTGTGGGCGGTGTGCGGGAGATTAAAGTTAGAGCCCACTGTGCGTTTATATTTCAATTTGTGTCCTGATGTTGCTGCTTTACAGTCTTAACTATCTCAAATACTTACGGCGTGCGAGGTACTTCAGTTAATTTTAATTTATAAATAATAATTTTTCGTTGTAAATTTACTTTAAGTTGGCAGCATGTGATTATCGATATTCAATTGATTTCGATTAAGTGTATTCACGCAACACACTCCCACAGGGTTGTTATTCGCTTCGTCGTAATTTGTTTTACATCCGCCAGGCGTCCACTCCAATTTCCTCGCACTGTCTGCACTTTAATGCAATTAGTGTGAAATATGCCGAACATTTGATATGAGCGTGATATGACTCAACGGCAATTTACATTTGATTGATGGTTATTCTTGATACTGTGCAACGAGTGCACTCATGAATGTTGAATGATTACATGTCAGCCATAATCGCATTTCAATTGCTGCTGTTTGTTTACTTTAATCGAGTTAAAAACTTGTATTTTAATTGTGCGTTCCATTTATTTCTTATTAGCTTTGAGCTTCATGAATACCAAAAGAGAATGAAATGATTAAACTGCGATTCGTATAGTTGACCCAGTTTCTTTGCAGAATTCTTCTATTTAATTAAAGTGTGTTTCTTATAGTTGTTAGCTCATTATAGTTATCAATCCTATTGAGTGCATGACCGCTTGTCCACTTGCTCCTTCACCCATATAAGCAGATGACAGCAGTGCATCTAATGGCCCCCTTTAAGGTCAGAACTTGACCGCAATGAAATCAATGGAACGCACATAGAGACTACTGAGCAAGTGGATGGTGTAAAAACCGCGGGAAAATGGTCATGGGTGGGAAGCAAAGTGGAAGCTGCTTATGTGAAGTGCTGCACTGTGGCTAGACAAATCCCACACAAAGCCCATGTCGCAGAGCCAAACTCTCTGGTAAACTGGCTAACTGGGTAACTGGCTAACTGGGTAACTGGCTAACAGGGTAACAGGCAACAAAGGCAACATCCGTTGGCGACTTCCGTTTGTCTCTCTGCGGCTGACAGGAAGCAATCAATAGTGTAATGGCAGACAAAAGCATCCGCCGTAGTTTGCCACTATCCTGACAGGACCTGCTCCTCGCCAGAGAAGGCAATGAAGAAAAACCAATGAAATTGTTGAGCAAAAACTGAACAAAAACTGAGCAAAAAATCAACCGACGGCTGCGCAATTTGTCAACCTTTGCCAAAGGCAACTTCCCTGCAGGAGCTGAAGCCCGACACAGACATTAAATTGTCGTCCCTTTCCCCCTTCCCTCTCTTCCTCCCTCTTTCTGGCTGGGTCGCAAATGTAAATAATGCGTTTTAATCAAAAGAACAACTGTGGGAAATCCATTAACAGCGTACGTGCCGCCCCAAGTTACCCCGAATGGGGGACTGTTCCACCCATTCCTAATCTACTCCCATGCTCCCTTACCTTTTCAGCTCCCATCTAGGCATAGGCTTAACTTTTCTCATGCTGCGTGCGTCGTTTGCAGGTTGATTTACAAATTTCTTTAATGAGGCGACGACAACATTTTTAATTAGCACCTGTTCATGTTGTACGAATCTCTCTCGTAATCTCCATAAAATACTCCTTCTCAGGCGTGCTTCATGGAATTAATTTTAAACTTTTAGCTGTCTCTGCTTTTGTCATTAATTTCCCCTCTCTCTATCTCTTTCTATTTGTGTTTCTGTTGTATTCTCTTTTGTACTCTCTGTTCCGCTTCAGTTCCTCACGCAACAACTCCAACTTTCAACTTTCCACCTATTGGCATTCAAATGCGTTGAGGTGAATCTGCAGCCAACTCATCCTGCTTCCGGTTTCTCTCCGTTTTCTCATTCCCACTCCCCCTTTCTTCCATTCTGTTGCAATTGTTGGACAAGTTCAACCGCACCAGCTATTTATTTCCTTCATTCTTTACCCCATCCTCAATAGAGTTTAGTTCTCATCCAATATCCTAATGCCTTTTAATGTTTGCTTCTTCTTTTTACTTTGTTGCCCGTCTAGGCAACAGCTTCGTCATCGACGTTAGTTTTCCAGCGTTTCGTGGTTCCCCCTTTCCACCTCCTTGAGGGGCTCTTTATGTTGTTGCTGCTGCAATAATATTTTGCAAGTGTTTCTAAACAAGCACAAAGTCATGTTTCAACAGCTGTAGTCTGGCTTCTGTTCGCTGCTGTTTTTATTGTTATTTACCCCCCACAAGTCCCCCCCCGTTTCCTGTTCTTACTTCACTTCCATCTGGTGTAATTGTTGTAGTCCCCGCTGTCGTTAGTTAAACTTTCACTGCACATTAAAGCAATTTGGCCAACATTTATAGACTGATTTAATAGAAGCATAAGCAAAGGGGGAAGCAGTGCAAGGAGGAGGGCGTGGTGCGCGTTGTATGCCTAAACATCCCCACGAAATGAGATATTTCCACACAAGTGAGCAGATCAGTGTCTGTGTGCAGTTGGATACCATTGTTTGTCTAAATGAGTGTCTCTCTACCTCCCTTGTTCACTCCCTTTCTCTCCCTCAGTGAACAATATATAGACAGCACTTGCTGCTGAAGTGGGGAGCATAACAAGATGTAAGCCATAATTATGGACGGCCGTCTTCCTCTTTCTTCCCAATTCCAGGCAGAGGCATATGCAACACTTGAAGCCAATTTGGAGGCTTCACTATTGTTGTAATTCAGTTTCCTTTGTTGTCTGCCAGCAAATGTTGCATATGCTTTTGTCTCTTGATATGTTCTATGCTCTAAAATATCTAGATATTCAAGGAGTATGTCTACCGTTATCATGAGTATGAAATTGAAGTATAAGTAAACAAATTCTTAAGCAATACGAGATGTAGCGTCAAAGAGGCCAAACGACACGTAAACATGTCAGGGAAAAGCATCAAATAAAAATCCAAAGAGTCGCTATGGAAATTGAATATTTAATTAAATTGCGTTAGAAGATGGTGACGAAAGTGGGCTCAACAATCATGAGCTGAAGAGGCCAATGGAGAAGGAAGAAATGGAAAAGACACTTGTCTAGTTGCCTAGAAGAAATGGAAACGATGACCGCGCTTGCATCTATACTCTGTATAGCAGGAAAAAAGTAAAAGAGAAGCTGCTAAATAATTTATTTTAATTTGCAACAGATTTCTCAAGGCCAAGAATTTAAATTTGTGTAGAAAACGAAGTTGAAAAGATCCTAAAGAGGCAGCAAAGTAGGAACGAGGGGAAGATAGTCAGTGTATAAAAGTTAAACACTCATTTATGGGATGCGTCTTTTTGTTTAATACTACAGTTTATGCTTGCGGTTTCATTGATGCTTTTTACGGGAAGATTTCAATTGTGGATTCATTTAAATTTAGTTTACTAATTTCCACACAGTGAGTGTTTTTTATTTGGAGTCAGCAACGATGAAGATAGAGAGCCAGACATGGGATTGTGAAGCACATTCAGCTTATCTAAACAGATTCAAATGCTCCCCATCATTCACTGTACTCACACTCCCACACTCAGACACTCACTCCACTCACACACTCACTTGTATCTATATAATTCACCTCTGGTGTTGTAGCAGTGGGTCTGTGGGTTCCTTTTTCACGTGGCATGAAGTACGTGAGTGCCACGTAAAACTTGCCCCAACTCCAGAGATATCCCAAGCAGCCCCCAGCAGGTGGCAAGGAGAGTCGCATACTTATGAATGCCTCTTGTTTTGAGTTTAACGTTCTACAGGAGCTTTATCAGCTCGTAAATATAAATTAGAATTTAATTTTTATCGTTGCGGAAAGCAGACTTGATTCGGTTACTCGATGTTTAAGCAGCCTGGGGAACAATCTAGTGGCCAAAGCAACTCATCGAAGACCGCATTGAATCGGGAACCATTCCCATTTGTAACTGGCACATGGCACGTGCCTCAGATATCAAAGGCTTTGATTTACTTGAAGTCTGTTGTCCTGGCTCAATCAGACCCTAGAGTGTCATTGCGTGGACGTAGATAGAGATGTAGATTGACTTGGGTTAGTTGTAACCAGGTGTAGTGGAATACCCTCGAGGGACGAACTGAGTCATGCATCAAGTAAAGGGTGCTGTGATTAGAGATGGTGTTGATAGAAAGTGTGGTAAGAGAATATGGTGATCGGGGATGGGCATGAATCTGTTAGGGATTGAGTTATTTGCTTTCGAAGGAGGTAGCTGCAACATTTGTCATCAATAAGGACTTCAATATCTATGGTGATGCATTGTCAATTGATTTCATTTGTTAATAGACCTTTGTATGGAATGCTGGACTTGGGCATACCTCGTGTAGCGAACCTGTTGGGGTTACTAGCTAATGGAGTGCAAATGAAATTGAAGGGCATAATAAAGGGGGATTTGGATTACCGGATAAGCGATAAGGCTCTTCGGGAGTGCATCGCGTATGTGTTAATGGCTCCCTCGAGCACGCAAAGCAAATTCGCATCGAGTCCTGAAAGTACAGTGGAAACGGGCATGAGTTTGGTATGCGGATGCATTGCAAGCATAAAGGGAAAGTTTATTTCACAATTTGCTTTGTTACACCGTCTCCCTTAGACTCCCCCAACCCCCACTATAGTTTCATTCTCGCAATTCTTAGGATTTTCCACTGCTACGCAAACTTTGTGCAGTTTGTGTTTACTTTTCCCGCAAGTTGACGGCACCATTTCCCCCCTGTTCACTTTCCACCTTCAACGGAAATTGATTTTCTCGACATGAGGGGATGAATACGAGCGGCAGAGAGGTAAGTACGGTAAACAAAACCCAAGACACAATAATAATCGAAATCGAATCCGTCACCAGCAGGCGACAATGCACGGAGCGTCAATTGGTTCCCACTTTCGGTTTGTCTCAAATGACGCGCGACAGGCGTTCATGGAGGGGGAGGAAAGTAAAGAAAAGGGCAGAAGCTTTCCGTTAAGAGGGGGAACCAAATATTAAAAGGTGTCAATTGTAGACTAACTCGATTTCAGACGAGACTTCATCATCATCGTCATCGTTTGCTTTGTGTAACTCTAACTAGCTACGAGAACGTCCTAATCCCTGATTTTTTCCTCTCGTCGGCTTCCTTCCATCTGGTAGTGAAAGACGAGCTGAAGTTGAGTTAAAAAGACATGAAATGAAATTTCTTCATCCGCTTTTATTGTTGTCTCTCCATCTCCCGCCCTTGTTCCCCTCTGTCCTGGTCGGGTGACGTCAGCTACTCCCTAGGATCAGAATAAGCTAAGTCCGCGCTCGTCTTGAAAGTCGCAAATGCTGTTTACACTCTTCTCTTCAACATTACTGCCAGGCTACCCCTGCCCTTTGTCCATTCACTATGCATCTCTGCCGGATGTCGAATGTTGCGTTTGGACTGAGGAAGTAATACAGGAATAAAGGCGAGAGGAGAAGTCGACGTTTCCTCAATTTTTAAAACAATTTGAAATCCAATTACAGAACAAGAAAAAGCATTTTTCGTTAGCTTTTATCCGTGACTCGCTATAGCCCCACCTTAGACATTTGAATACGAAATTATTAAGCACCCCGTTGAGTTTTCCTGTTTCCTTGCTCCCCAGTGTGTTACTTCCCTCTTCCCTTTCCCGCCGACAAACTGCAAAGTTCTCAATGAAAGCAATAGAATAAAAGAAATGCAGCAACTGCCTTCTCGATTCCTTCATTATTCATACATTAAGGGAAGCACCGTCGTCTAAACTAAAAACACAAACATAACCTCAAAGTGACTCACATTAAATATGCACAAACACATGAAAAGGACAATGTCACTCAGCCCCAATCTCATTTCCACTGTTTGTCTGTCCTACGACAACAATGATAAAGGGATACCAGAACCTTGTAACCGCAGAGACAGAATGGAGAACGGGAATCGGAATAAACGGATTGGGAATGGGAATGCACTTGTGACAAGTTTAATTAATTCAGTTCTGATTCGAAACGGATGTGATTCACTCTCGAAAGAGACTTTCAACTTTTCGATTGGCCACTTTAGTGAATTTTAAGCAACAGCTTGAAGTGTCTTTAATATGCCCCCGTTCTTGCTTGCTTCTTGCATAGATAAAGACGACACCCAACATGGTTACGGTACCAAGTCCAAGTCTTGCTGTTTTGAACTTTGGCCGTCTTTCATATCATGCGCTTTGCACAGCGCCAACTTTGCCGTCGGCCTGGAAAGTTTCGCCTCGTTTATGAGTCTGCCGTGGCCCAGTGACTGCCCCGCTTGTCTCGTTCAGTCTCCTGCATTCCGTATCCTGCATCCCCATAATTATAATACCTGCGATTGTCTGAATAGCTTCGCCACACACATACGTGACGTTGCAACCGCAGACACTCTTTGGCGGAGAGAGCGAGAGGATGAAGCAGACGGCGAGGCAGAGGGAGGGGCTTCTAGAACTTGGGCTGAGAAGGAGTATCAGCGTCTGGTACTTTGACAATGGCGGCATACAATTTGCATACAAGATTAAGAGGATAATTAGTGTCATTAGCTGGCAACCACTTTGAGGGAGTGCATCGTGCATTCCTTGAAATTATCATTCCATGTCTCACTCTCTTACACCCTTTCCTTAATTTTTCCTATGTCGGTCACACCTCGAAAGGGTTTACTTCTTTGCTCTGAATGTGAATCTTTTAATTGCTTGCTTCTGAAATCAGAGTCGAGTTCGGAATTTAATTGGCACAGTTTAAAAATTCCTCACACTTTTATCTTCCTTCGCATCTTCTTATGCTTTCTTCTTAGCAATAAAGTGTATCGACACCCGAAACAATCAGAAAGTTGGAAGGAGGATAAGGGAGGGCCGATCTGGAGGGTTGGTTTATTAATGTGGCGATTTTCGGACTGTTTTCTATTCATTAAAAATAATTTTCTCTTGCATTAACTTTTAATTTAAAGGGAAATTTCCTTCAACTCACGACGATGTGGAAAGGGGGGATTCGGGTTCGAGTTCGAGTTCCGTCCTAAGAAATGTGCACATCAAAGTGAAACTTGTTGAAATTGCATTTTTACGCGCCCTTGCACAGCACAGTTCTTGGAGGTGTTGGGGTTGCTTGAAGGGATCGGGTGGAACCCTCCCTGACTGGTGGCATGACGTTGTTCCTGGCAACGATGAAACGAAAATTGCTTGTTGCTGGGGCAACTCGACAAAATGGAAGGCAGAGCGGAAAATCATGTACAATAGCGTAAAAAATATTTAATTTTAATGTTGTCATCACTCCATCGAAGGGACTAGGAATCGGAGAGCAAGAACATGTAACTTAGGGGGGATGGAAAGAAATCGTTTAACTCTTGTTTACAGTTCGCAATGTGCAACAAAGCCGAATTTTGACTCGACATGTGGCAAGTATAGGAAACTATGTGCACAATTTCTATATATGCGTGTATGTTGTTGGGAATCGGGAATGCATCACGTCAATCACAGCCCCAGCAATGTGGGAGCTGACATTGAGTGAAGTTATTCAAGATATGCGCCCATGGGGGGGACGAATGAGAAACTGGGACAAAGCAGGAGGGAGATTGGAGTTGGGTCATGCAGCCGTCACGCGTCTTCCACATGAACAAATATCCATAGAGGACCTTGCGACGCGTTGGGGAGGCCTGCAACGTCATGATGCGATGGAAGCTGCTAGCTTGATGGGATCATGGGACCAGGGGGAGGTAGAGGTAAATCAGTCTCTATAATTTCAGGCTGCTTGTTAATTTTGAAATGGAAACAGCCAACGGGGGTGGTAAATACGACAGAGGTTGGGATGGGGTGTTAACTGGTCGTTAAAAACATAACGAGCGCCTTTGGAGGGGGTGGAGATGAATAAGAAGAAGAATGAATCTCGGACAATCACGAAAAGAACAGGAAATTACAAAGAGCAACAAACAAAGTGGAAGATTCTTTGAGTTGTCGCTAATGAAATCCAATTTGAATTCAAAGGATGGAAGAGTGCCATAAAAGGGAAAAGAGAGGGCAAGCTGTCCGCTTTGTGAAGTGTCAATTGCCCGGGAGACTTGCATGCCTCAGTGAACTCCAATGCAATCGCATTCAGAGAGCATTGGAAGCGCCGACAGAGCAAGAGATGAAGACTATAGACCACAGCAGGAGGTGCAGGAGAAGTCGCTGACCCAATGACATAAACTAGAGCTGCAGCTCACAGGTTCGAGTTCACAATCATTCATCAATTCCGAGTCTCGGATTTGTGCAACACTTGTTGGGATTATTTTTATGCAGTTAACTAATTGAAGTATCCTGATTCAGCGACTACTCATAGGAGTCTAGCAAAGCAGCATAATGAGATGGAAACATTTTGCTCCAATTACCGTTAAGTGCCGGAAAACAGACGAAAGATGGAGTGGTCACAGGGAGTCGGAAGACGGTAGACGAAAACGGAATTGGAACAGCCTCGATTCACATTTTGGAGCCGAGCACCATTAATCAATGTGAGGAGGGACGACATCATTCCGGCTTGGCACGCCGCATGAATGCCTATTACAGTAACTATTTTGTAGGACTTGGAGGTGGGAATAGGACTGGGAGCGGGGGAGCAGGGGCGCAAGGTCGATTTGGTGGCACTTGAATGCTTGGCGCCATCAATAATGAGAACTCGCGTGGCGCAACAAACGGAAAACAGGAAAACAAACAACAAACTGTTCCACTGGACTGTGAAGTCGTTAGCAGAGTGTGAGGAGGAGAAAGCGGGAGTGAAGAGAGGAAGGAGTAGCTACTTGCAGCTGTCAACAGGGTGGTGTAGGTGGGTAGGAAAGAGGGTGCGAGGGTGGCTCAAGCCGGAAATCGATTTGTGTGGATTTGTTTTGTCGTGTTTTCGCGCAACTTTTGTGGTCGGCGACGTCGTCGTCATGGTCAACAATTATTTTGGAACTATTAATGACTAGGACGTGGCCTATGCCTTGGCCTGTGCCCCACTTCCCCGCTCTCCACTCGGACGTGAACTGTTTGTTTTTGTTTGTTTGTTGAGGAGCAATGAATTTGTCCTGTCGCACTTTGCCATTCAACTATTAATCATATCTCTGAGGCGGGGATTCGGTTATGGGCGTGTCTGAAAGTTCCACCAACTGTTCTAACGATTATTTTCAAATCGAAATATGTCTAGTTAGGGATGTTTTCCATGTTGTTGTGGGTACACTTACCCATCAGTTTCATCACCTCGTGGTGGCTGATGAATATGTTCAGATATCCGCTGACCGAAGGCGTCTTCAAAGCTAAAAGTGAGACAAGCAGGATCAACATGATTCTGAAGTGGTCCATGATGAACAAGTGGGAGGGAGTTCTCTTGGAGTCTAGTCTGGGCAGGCTTATTGCGTTTCCAGACATGCAATTAATAACTTGTCATGGCATGTGACGCAGCTCATTTCAATGGGCTCCTCTCTGGTTTGGGAGTTGAGTTGCCCCCTTTTCCCCAGTTTTGCTCGTTGTCAGCCAATTTCAATGTGTGATCATTGAAGTGTGTCCGCTGAATGAAGCCTGGGAAATGAGGATTGGGGAGAAACTTCCGTTAGTTCCCAAAGAGAAGTCGTCGTCTGTCACCCAAAGATGCGTTAAAATCAAATTCGAAATTCCGAATTGGAAATACAGCAACAGCTACGACAACTGCTGCCAACAGTTCCAGTTCCGCATTTGGATATGGCCACAAAGCGACGAGGCGGAGTCTGTCTGCCAAATTTGGAACTTTTTAGCCTCTCTCTGCTTCAACTGCAGCCTCTTTCCCTGTCTTTTCCTCTTTTGCTGGCTCCTGGCACTGGGAAAGAACTGAGTTCAACTTTTCCAGTTTTGTTTTTGTTGCGGTTGCGTCTGTTGTTGTTGTTGCGTCTGTTGTTGTTGTTGCGTCTGTTGCTGTTGTTGCTGCTGCTGCTGTTGTTGCTGATGGTGCTGTAGTTGGTGGTGCTGGTATCGCCTGTCGACTGCAAGCGCCATCCGCATTTTCGTTAGCTTTTTTATTGGCCTTTCCTCCTCCTGCTCCTCTCCTCCTGCTTCTGCTTCTGGCTTGTCCAACTCTTTGGTACGTCACGTTGGCAACGTCTCGCCCGCTGGTCAGTGGTCAGTGCCTGTTGTTGGTGTTGAGCACGTGTCCTGGTTGTCCTCGTTGTCCTAGTTGTCCTGGTTGTCCTGGTGGCCTTTTTGTGTCGTCTGCTCGGTAAAGAGTCCTGTTGAATAGAAAGTGATTTAGTTGATGCTGGTGACACTGTATGAGTGGTTCGAGAGAGTGTGTGGTGCTGTGGTTGAGTGGCTTTATTTCTTCTTTTCAAAACAATTTCCAAATGCTCTCTACAAATTCTCAAAACTTTTCTGACTCCAAAAGTAATTACAAAGTTGAAAAAAGATTAACAGCTTAAGGACTCACACCTCCATCTAATTCGGAGATGGATCCTTCATCCCTCCAAGTCGTAACTCACATGAGTTGTTTCGTCTGATGTTTTAATAAATTCGAGCTAATATTTGGTTGCTGCTCTGGCATAAATAATGCAGTACAGTGGGCATTGGCAATGGGAGAACGAACCAGACAAAACAAGGAACAACTTTTAGCTGGCAAAAATGTTTTGTGTGGATTTTGTGGTTGAAGTGGTTGCACCCCTCTCCTGGTTGCACCCTTCTCTTGGTCGCGTGCAGCAACTGGCTTAGAATTCCAAGCACAAATAGGACGAGGAGAGTTGGCCAGGTGGAAAGTCAAGAGTTGGTATGGAAATGGATGTGAGATTGGGAATGGAAATGGAGGAATGGCAGTCAAGTGGCTACAATATGAAATTGTTGCCAAGAAACCGACTCCCAATTCCACCTACTTCCCTTTCACCTTCCCCTCTTGCTCTTTTCCCTTCTTCCATCGCCATGGCAATCGCATTGCACGTTTTTTTCTGGGTTTTTGGACGCAATAAAAATCGAAATCGGAAAACTTTGTTGCCTCTTACGCTTTTC
This sequence comes from Drosophila funebris, assembly GCA_018901825.1. Taxonomy (NCBI): domain Eukaryota; kingdom Metazoa; phylum Arthropoda; class Insecta; order Diptera; family Drosophilidae; genus Drosophila; species Drosophila funebris. The sequence continues at coordinate 1,369,002 of JAEIFK010000682.1, forward strand.
TACTTTTCATGAAACAGTTTACAGTTTACAGCCAGGAAAAACTATTTAAAGTTTCAGAATGCGCGGTCAACGCAGCTGTGGGCGTGGCTTGGAATGTGCCTGGGATTTTAATTAAACTTATCTGAGATGAAAGCTTCTGCTCACTTGATTAAGAGGCAGATCATCAGGACGTCAACTGCAGCCAGAGCTTTTCCAGTCTCCCAGTTTGTCAGTTTGCCAGTTGAGACGAGGACATTCAACGAATTCATTAATAATTCAAAAGACAAATAACAAAATGTAAAAGCACATGTGTGTGTGTGTGGGTGTGTGTGTGTGGGTGTGTGTGTGTGTGTGCTGTGTTTACTTGGCGAGGAATGTAACTGATTTAAATGGAGCAGCAGACAAACAGGCAAACAGCCAGCAGGCAGTCGAAAAGCGTCTGCTTTCCTTAATTTCACCTCCCGTTCTCTGTCCCCCATGGAGTAGTCCATCATCGATAACATATTAACGACGTCAACTCAATCATAATCAGGGCGCAGGGATGAGCAAAGGATGCCGACAACTGTCTGTTGTGGCTGGTGGCAGGCGGCAGGCGGGAGAAGGAATTGGATGAATCGGCGACACATTGCTGGAAATTTTCTGCTTAGTCACACGCATCATCAGTCAGTCCCTAGATCCAGTACCAGCTGTCACGCCCCCTTGCTTCTTCATGGGGTTTTCGCCGCGGCAAGAAGATGATGTTGATGTTGATGATGATGATGTGAGTTCTGTCAGTTGTGTCAAAAACTTTTCAATTACATGATTCAGCGTCTAATGAATTGCTGTATTTCTCTCCCTTTCCCTGTCCCGTTGCTTCACACCCACTCTCTCCCCCTCACGCTGTCTGTGCCTGCTCTGCTCATTACCATCATAAAATTGCCTGAAATTTCTTGTTTTTCACAATATTTATTGATGCTTAGGTTTTGGGAGGCTGTAAACGAATCGCTTGGTAGGCGTGGCAGACTCATTTCAATTATAAAATGGCTTTCGTTTCTAATTGAATCTTGAGTCAGAGAGTTAAGTTAAGCTAATGTTGTTGTTCTTGAGTTGAAATTTCTTTTACTTCTCCCACCTGGCACCTGGTTCCATGGTGATTTTAATTGCGAAGCAAACCACGTTCGCATTGCCGCTGGGGGGATTAGATAGCGTGCTCTTCAAATTGCTCTCATTTCCTCGGAGTGTTCTTTGAGCATACATAGCCCAGGGTAATTTCAAGTCGTTGACTTAAGTTTAAAGCGACAAGCTTAAATCTGCTTCTGGGCATTTTCTTTGTTATTAAAAAGCTGCAAATCTATTTGTAGAAGCTGAAACAAAACGAAACAGAACCTCACACAGTTAAGGAGAAGAGTGAATGGTATCAGAGGGGAGTGCAAAGGAGGGGAAGGGCAACCACCGCTGGCTATTTGTTCATTTGGCAAATAGTTTTGGCTCAGTTTCGCACAGAATATCGAATTGCATTGCAGCATTTAGAGTAGTTTTATGAACTGCCATTGTTGTTCTCGTCCTCTCTCTGTCTTTATACCCTGTACAGGGATATATTAACTTTGTGAGAAAATTGTCCGTCTGTCTGCCCGTCCGTCTGTATGAACGCGTCGATCTCAGCAACTATAATAGCTAGAGATACCAAATTTGGCATTAAAGGTTCCCTAACTGAAGAAGTGCGTGAAGAATATTATATAGAAGGGTATTATACTGTCAGTTGCGGTCGACTGTAGCCTTTCCGACTCGTTCTAACTATCTTTCCTTCTCCTTCTCTCTTTTCATATCCCTTGGCTGTTTATCGTTTCTGTTTGACCATTAAGTTTAATGTGTTGCACAATAAACAAGTGGCAAGTGCAACACAAGCGAGGGGCAACTTCATTAAACTCGCGTAAATGTTGAATACAAAATTAAAATTTTATACAAAATACGTGTTAAAAATGATAGAAACAAACTGTTATTAGCAGGGTCCTTTACACCAGGATCCCTGCTCCACCTACTGCTCCTGCTCCTGCTTCTGGTTGTTAGGCAACGGCCAGACAAATTTTAAACGATAAATTTTGATAACTGATTAAAAATAACGAGCGACATTTTGGCCTTTGTTTACCTGCCACACGGCCATATTGTTGCGGTTGCTCATATACCAAGTATGCAAAGGGTATATGAGTTCAGTTTTGTTTGCGCTTTCAAATTATATTAAATTTCATTGAAAACTTATTATATTTAATTATATACAGGGTATATTCAAACGATTTATTGCTTTCTATTTCCTATAAAGCTATTGGTATAAAGCTATTGGTACTCATTACAGGGTATAGAACACTTGTGTCGTTTCCCCTTCAAACTTACCAAATATGTTCTACCTTGACAGCTACAGGGTATCTTCAAGTCGACTTATGCCTGCTTTCATTCTATGGTCAGCCAATTTACACCAACATTTTTCTCTGGGCTTAAATCGAAACATTTTTGTTTTGTTGGCTAATTTGTATGGGCAATTAATTTATATTAGTTACGGCCTAGAGTCTAGTATATTCCGGCAATGATGGTGGGTGGGGGGAGTTTGCAGGGGATGTCTTTATGTTTCAGTGGGAATAATCCCAACTAAAAGTAGACAATGACAACTGAAGCTGCTTTTGTTGCTCTGCTCACTCGCCCCAAAAGTATCAATACAGTACTTCGATAATAATTTGATATATAGGGTATACATTTAGTGTGAATGCCAGCTAACGATAAAATATAATTTACGCCATGCAATTGATTGCCAATTAATAATTATGACAGGATTAAAGTGTATCAATATTTCACAAATGAATATTGATAAATATGGATAAATATTTAATACAATCACTTTAAATGCTATTAACGTAATAATATTTTAAATTAATGTGTGTAAGAGCAATTGTAACTGTACATTTACTGATGCACTTTTCGATAAAAAGCTGTGCTGAGCTTTAAGCTCGATAAGCTTACGAGTTTGCTGAATGTGAAGTATTTTCAATGAAGTAGTTTATAAATGTGTAATAAATTCCTATAAATTCCTATAAATTCGTATAAATTTGAATGTAGATTTATGTGTTAATTAAATTCTTATAGATAATATAAATTACTTAAAGTTATTTGTTTATTATTATCCATTTATTTATTAGTATATTAAACTATAAAATATATACTATGCATCCCAATCATTACAAAAGAAATTGTTTACGAATATATGATTAATAAACGTATATTTAAAACAAGCGGATCAGTCGAGCGCGCGCGACATTATAAAACCTTGTGCAGTTTTATAAATTAAGTATTTTGATTATAATAGAAATAAGAACGTAGCAGGTGTTTATTGAAGAATACTCATTTGAAACTCTCATTTAGCATATGATTTCTGTGCTTGCTTATATCAGCAAGCTTTCGCATTTGTATAGATATTCAATCAAAAGCTGAGTGTTACGACACTTAATTTACTTATGCTTGTGTCGTAGTAGTTCGCTATCTCGCTCGAACAAATATGTACACATGGTAAGCAGACGCATGTATCACAGTCGTTCGCTGTCTCGCTCGTACACATGTGCTGCCTGCTGCTCTACGATTCCGTGGAAAAATAACTTTTATTGCTGATTATCTGTCTTATTTACAAACCGATCTTGATGAAACTTTCAGCATTGCTCCTATATGATATTCTTCGAGCACCTGTTAAGTTAGAAGCATCTATGTTGAAAAATGTGGCTATTATTAGTTTTTTTCAAATTGCGGGGGAAGAGGGGGAGGTATCCAAAATTTAAAATAAACTTGATCTGCGTATGATATACAGGAAGGAGATGCCTCCTTCTGCCTGTTACATACATTTGCACAAAATTATTATACCCTTTTTTGCCCATTTTTAATGGGCATAGGGTATAATAAATATTAAAGGCTTTAATTTATACTTTATTGGGAAAGTCCCTAGAAATGCTGAAATGCGAATCGATATTATTTTAACTTGTCTGCCCCTGCTCAATTTTAGGGGAATATATAAAGAGTGTGAGGTTTTTATAGGCCTTTCTGGCTTACGTGATTTCAAATGCGTAAATATGGTTATCATCGTTCACAATTTTCAGAGAATCTCTCGAAAGCCACCTGCCAATTGCAACCGAATCCCAATTGAGCAGCCATTTGGTATGAAATACAACCTCAATTACATTTTATAACTCAACACAGTGTGCCTCGAGCACTGAGGCCCTTAGCTGGGAATTTCCATATTATGTGGCTGAATTTATTGTGCATAAAGCGACAAAGCGACAGAGGGGAACAGAGAGAGAGAGAGAGAGAGAGAGAGAGAGAGAGAGAGAGAGACGGGCCTGGACAGTCTCTTTATCTGTGAAATGCTCATAAAAATATCTCGGATTTCCCACTTTAAAGCGGCAAACAACTTGTGCCCATCTTCCTACCCACACAATGGGCAATAATCATTGATTTATGGCTGTCATTTTGGTTATTAGACTCGACTGTCTGCACGATGGTAGCCTAGATACGACCAGGACCACGACCACGACCACCACGACGGCACTAAGACCAAGAGTACTCCTACAATTCTAGAGCAAGTCAACGAACTTACGTTAGCATTTGGGAATTATGTTGCCACACTTAGCCGACTTAGGCTCATGTCCCTTTCACGTTCACTTGACCGACTTGAAACGCAAATTGAATTATTTCCAAGCTCAGTTCGTGCCTAATCTATGGTCTATGCCCACTTCTAATCTCACTAAAGCACTGAAAACACGAGCAAGAAAAGTTTGCTTTGGGTTTGGGAAGTTCAGATACCCTAGCTGATGTTACAAATATTCGTAATCGATTTAGATTGACTTTCCTTACTGACAGTTTAATATATAATAATATATATTTATTAATAAAGATTATTATGATTATTATTAAGCTTCAAATTGTTGTTTTCTACACACACTTTAAGCTACCCTTGCTATCAGTTATTGTGAGTACAGGGTATAGAAACGAGCATACATGTTTATGGCGCACATTTCTGTTGCACTTTTATTGTTGTTGTTATTGTTGTTATTGTTGCTGTTTATGAACCGCATCGAAGCTAGAGCACTTAGTGGTCATTCAATCAATCTAAAGGCGTGGAAAGCGAAGGGAGGGGAAGGAAAGGGAGGCGGGAAAAGGCCGCACTTTGCACTAGCATTGAAAAGTGTCCAAGCGCAACGGGAAATTTGCATAATTTCGACCTCGAATATTCAGAACAGATGGAAAGGGGAAGTAGGGGAAACAAGGTGGAAGCGGGAAGGGGAATAAGGAAATGGAAAGGAGGTAGGTCTAAGAACCAGGTCTAATCGCTAGCATATTTCAATTAGTGTCAACGTTCTTTTTGATTTCACTTAAGCACACATAGACACAGCACACCCACATTCAGCACTTACAGCCCACAACCCACAACCCACAGCCCACAATAGCAAACCCTAAACCACATAAACACACACACACACATTCAAAGGCACACAAGTGAAGGTTGGTCACGCAATGTTGCGGTTATTGGGCAACAGTTTACAAACTGACGCGCACATATACCCTGCACTGCTCACTATGAGATACCCTGTAAAAGTAGAAGACAATGAAGTTAAGCAACTAATTTAAATAGAAGCCACGGCAAGTTTAAGGGGAATGCAAAGCACAATCAGCTGGTAAGTTAGTCAATATACCCATTTAAATGGCCTACTACATTTGCAGGGTATTAAATAATTGTTTACATGTGTGAAGTGGGTCGACAACTGTCTGCTTGCTAGCCTGTTATGGATTGTGGTATGAGTAGAGTAAACGTTTTAGTAAAGCACACACATACACACACACACACACACACACACACACACATTCTCTCTCTTTTGCACACACATCTTGCTTACGTAAGAAGCACGCTTATCAAAACGCAATCAGCTCAAATGCTGTTTTTGTTATCCTTGTTGTCACCAGTTGCAGGACAATGGAGAAGAAGAAGGAAGGGGGTTTCCCCCGCTTAACCCCACCTTGGGAGCATCTAGCTGGCATTTCTTGGGCATTACATGCCTAAATAAATTAAATAACTGGCAAAAGGTGTTGGACACATAGCATGTGATGTTTGACAAGCCCAAAAATGTCTAAAAAGGATAATAGGCCAACACGACTTTAAGATGCTTTAAGCTAACAGAATTTATCGATTGTCAGGCAAAAGCGGAAAGCAAATCTTGGACATGGCAAGTTGTCGCAGACACCCCATCATCATCATCATCATCATCATCAGCAGCAGCAGCAGCAGCAGTATAGGCCGGTTTGTTTACATAACAAAAATACGAAAGAGAAACATCAACCGAATCCCGTATCACGAATCATCACTGTGGTCACATGCGCAGTGACATCCTCAACCGCATTCCATGTCCATGCTGCAACTGTTGCGCCTCCTTCATCAACACCGCCAATGCTCCCATGACCATGCAAATGAAAGCCATGGTCTAATCCAATTTGGTGACACTTTTCTCACTTTTACATAGACTCGTATTCAAATTCGCATAACTAATTCCAATCTCAAATGCTGTCATGCAAATTTGATGAGGACAAAAACATGCAGCCAGACAAATTGGACAACTTGTCAGTGCAATTACCAAAAGCGAGCACATTCACCATCAAAACGTCCATCAAATAAAATGTCAATGTATCAATTGCCATTGATTTGATTTTGGCTAAAAACTTTGTTTAATTAAAAATGTTTGCACATTTACCAATTTCATTTAGGAACTCTTCAACAATTCAAATGAATATGATGAATGAGAGCAGTTAAAGATTGGAGTTGTTGTTGCAGCAGCGTGGCACGTGTGGCAAGCAAATAGATTGCATGCGATAAAGTTTAGAGTGCTGAAGGGAAAAACCCAAATGGACTGACATGCACTTATCATGGGGCAGGCAACAATGCTCAACAAGGACTTGCCCACATTTCAGCCAAGAAACACACAAAAAACCAGTCGGAGAAGAAGAGAAGTAAGGGGAAAGGTTAAGTGAGACACCCCCTTGTGCAACAAATTGTGGGAATGGATGATAACAATAAGCAACAATAACAACACCACCAACAACAACAACAATTGACAGACGCTTAAACAGTTGCAAGAGCTAAGCAGAAAAAGCTGCAGCAAAGTGGCAAAGTTCACGCCAAACCCCTCGAAAGGGAAGGGAAGGGAAGGGAAGGGAAGTGGAAAAGTAACCCAAGAAAAACCCAAAGAGGGATAATAATGCGAATGCGAAAGAGCACAAAAACAAATATGTGAGACTCGATCTGTGGCTGCCACAGTCCGTTGCTTATGTGTGTGGCAAGCACGCGAGGCAGGACAACAGCAACAACAACTACAAACAGAAAATAGAATCAAATCGCAATAAAATGAAACGGAATCCTCTTAATGTGGAATGTAAACAAAAGGGGCACGTGACTTCACCCTTCCCGCCACATAACTCACCAAACTATCAAATTGCTGCCGCCGGACAAATTGCCGCATGAACATAATCCTGTGAGGAGGATGCAGCAGCAGCTGCAGTTGGTTGCCTGTGGCGCCATCATAAAATACAATGCGATACTTGAGGAGTCTTCATAGACATTCAATGGCCGCTGGATGAGTACTGAATTATTCACACTTGACCAAGTAGACACAGTTAGGAGTTCCCAGCTCCCCATTCCCACTTTCCGAGTTATCAGACTCTTTAGACTTTACTTATCCCTGAATGCCTGTCAAGTTTTGGCCTCTTTACAAATCGTTGCAGATTCTCAAATCAAATATTTTTTGAAACCTTGAAGAAATGTGCAACAATATAAAAGATGTATCTGATGCTTTGCAAGCAGTGTCCGTTGGATACTTCGGCAAACTGCAATCTTTTGCCGCAGTCCGCAACAAAAGCAACTCAAGTCGGACACACTGCTGTCTGTTGAACCATTTGCTGCCACATTTTGGGGCATTTCCTGCATTTGCTGCAACGCTTTCGCTTTGCACTCTTATTGTCAGCCGTTTTCCGATGTCATGAAAGAAGCAGGAAATTTACAGATGGAGATTGAAGGAGTTGAAAGAAGGAGGCAGGAAAAGGGAATGAAAGAGAGGAAGGATGGTGTCTGGGAAGAGGAGGCAGGGGATGCTGCCATTGGCAGTTGGAATGCCTTTAATTTTGACATTCGTAATTCTGTGTCTTCCTCTCTTGAAGATGCCTCTTGGACAGTTGCCAAGCTGCCATTGCCTCACGTATTTCCAAGTGGTTAATTACCACGCTAAATGGAAAATTACAGCATTGGCAACACATTGGGGCAATAGCCTGCAAATTGGCCAAAAGCAAATAGCCAACTGCACTTCATTTTATGCGTCACAATTTGCTTTTAGTGCCTCCCATGCCAATCTCTGCTGGGATACCCTTCTTAACTTGAACTGAGATCCAACTACACTCGGAACAATCAAGATTTTTATGAGTGAAGTTATGAAGTCCGAAAGATAATAATGGGCCAACACTTTGTGCTTGGCACTAATTCAAAATCCGCCAACAAGTTAGACAGACGCCAGAGGCCAAGGCCAAGTTTGCTTAGCTCAGTAGTTGGCCATAAAGCGAGCTACACTGAGAGAAATGAATAGCAATCATTCATGACAATCACTTTTTACGGTACTACGAGTTTACTTTTTGGCCAAAACAAACTTCAGTCACGCAAACAGCTCTCACTTCTATTAGCTCTCAGCGAGCCACAAAAGTGAGGCGAGTAAATTGTTTGATGCTTTGAGGCACCAACTGAGACGCATCGGCTTGTGGAAAGGACTTTAGGAGTGGGAGATGGTCGGAAGCGACGGGAAACTTTGCTTGCCAACAGCAGTAGCCATCAAATGTCAGGCGGCACTTCGAGATGGGGATGGGAAAAGGGATGGGGATGTCGGCAGAGGGCCAAAAGGATAAACAGCTTCGCAATATGAAAGATCTGCCCATATGCAGGACTGGAGAGAGGAGTAGAGGGGGAGGAGAAAGGACAAGAGAACTAGAAGAACTTTTATTACTGTCTGGGAAGAGGTTGCAAGTAGTGCCAAATTCTTATGATTGGAAAAGCAATAGGAGCAGACACTACTCTGGAAATGGGGATGGGAATGGGAAATGGGGATGTAACAGAGGGGAGCATGCTGTGGGGGATGTCCCACTATGGGTCTGTACTAAAGTAAATGAAGCGTGTCGCTTTGTTTTCCTTTGATTTAGTTTTATGAGTCTACATCGGATGTAATTGAATTATGCAACTTGGCGCCGACGCCCAACGGCAGACGACTTTATTAGCCTTCGATCGTAAAGGGGGATTGGGGCTGGGATTGGGGATGACGATGACAGCCATGATGACTATGACGATGTTGTTGATAATAGAGAGGATGCGGCTGTTGCACAAACTGACTGCCAGTCGCCAGTTGCCAGTTGCCAGTGGCAAGGAGATGGATGCGGAAACAGAGAGGGATGACAACATGGTTACGCTTTTTAACGGTGATATTTGAATTTTAGATGCCTCGTTCTAGTTCTCGTTCTCGTTCGCGAGGAAATGAATAGGAAAATATGTCTGCGGTTGTCCAGGCAGCCCATTCACAGCGACATCGACATCGAAGCGACTCAATGAACGCTGTCAAATTTGCATAACTCAATAAAGCGAGGCATTAACTGATAAGCAGAGGACTCACTGCTGTTGTGATGATGAATGATGAGATAGGAACATAACTCCGCATCCCAATGAACTCAATGGAATCAGCAATGATATGACAATTAGAGCTGCTTCCTCAGACAGAGAACAAAGCGATAAACCCAATCTATGCCTGATCTAGGATGAATCCAATTCGAGGAAGAGCTGTAACTGAAACTGAAACTAAGAGAGATAAAGAGAGAGAGAGAGATGGAATTCCGAGGGAAGTAGAAAAGTTCTCAGAGTTTTGTTTCATCTTTTTGAGGCCTCCCATAATTAATATGCGAGTTTCCATGGAGCAATCTGTCAATTCGCATGAGAAGTGCAAGCGAAAGTCACACCAACCCCTCGATTAGTTGGTGTAACCATAACAAGCTCTTAGACAAGTCGTGTGGCATGTGGGATATGGCATGTGGCATGTGCCACAAGGACAGATTCTGATGCAGACAGCGGCCTCCAATTACAGTTTCCACTTCCACATCATATCGCTGTACCACTGGATTCTGGATGTCAGTTGGTGTAAGAGTTGAAAACTGAATCCATTGACAAATTGAAATCAAAGACACTCCCTTCTCCTCCCCCTATATCCTCCCTTGCAATTGGAGTCTCGCTGCAACGATGTAAATGGTCAAGGGAAGACCAATTGAGAGCTCTGGCATCAGGCATCTGGCATCTGGCATCATTTGTGTTGTTTATGTCCTGTTGGACAAGGACTAAGCTCTGTACATGACGGCTGCCGTTTGGCCTGGTCAACAGAGAAGGCTCACGCATTGACACGGCAGCTTACATGGCTCGAATGATATCGTAATTCCAATCAACACAAGTGAAGCAAAGGATAAATGGAGAAGGAGATGAAAGAACTGTCGAGTTAACACAACAAGTTTAAGACTAAGCAGGCGAAGATTGTTGCAGCCATCAACTGGAACTGAATGCAGCTTAGGAGAACGGAAGACAAACGGTTCCTCCTCTCCTACTCACAACTTACAACTCGTTCAACTTCAACTTCAGCTTCAGCTTCAACTTCATGACGCGTCGCAAAGTTCCCCAAAACTGCTCACGTCCCATCGACGTGACCAAAATGTTTGCCCATAAATAAGGAAAATATGAAAATAGGAAAATAAAGAGATGAAGCCCACAAATAACAGAAGAAACTCGTCCTAAAGTTTCCCACTCAGTTAGTGAGTTCATATGTTTTCCTGAACTGAGAAACCTTTGAAAAATTCATCAATGAGTCGTGAGTCGCAGCTGAGAGGCGTATGCGTGCCTCCTCTTTCCTCCTACTCCCTCCTACCACCCTTTTCTTTTAGCCACTAGACATTAACCCCAATTGGCTAAATGGCTCATTAGGTCAGTGGGGTCTTCAGTCTTCAACAGTGTCTGCCTTATCCACATCGAAGTCACTCATCACTCGACTGCCATTCAGAAGTTTTCCCCATTCAACCATTCAACCATTCGCTCATTGGGGCATTCACTCAATACAAATGAAAATGGAAATGAAAATGAAAACAGAAAGAAAACGCAACTGAGTTGCACTGCTGCGTGGTCAGTTATAATTAGGGACGCTTTTAGGGTTTTATGAGCTAAGCGATTAGCGCCAACAACCAAGAGCCAAGAGCCAGACCAAGAGAAGTAAACACTTTCTCGTTGACCCACTCCAAGGGAAGAATGACTTTAGGCCAAGAGGGAAAAGGGATGTCACCTCCATCCTCCATCGCCCAATTTCAATATTGTTAATTGGCGACATGGTTCCAGCGAATTCAAGAAACCCTAGCAACCCATAAACATATCGGTTACAGCTGTATCCCAATTCAAAGCAGCTCTGAGTTATGTTCGCAATGTTTGTCTAGGGCGACGGACTTGAAAGGGGCGCGGTCTTGGGTCACGGGTCGTGGATGTGCTCAAGTCATTGGAAACAGGTTTGAAGGTCTTCTTCCATGTCTGGATCTGAAGTACAGTTGATTAATTGGTCGTAAACCAAGCGATCATTATAATAATCTTCGACATAGGGAAGTTCTTAGATAAACACATTTGGGAAAAGTGTAAGGCTGGACAAAGCGAGGATGTAAATGCCATAAGAAGAAGAAGAAGAAGCAGAAGATGAACCCTTACAGTTATGATTGTCGGGTGCCAATTTCCCCTTCCCCACTTTCCGATGAACTGTTGATTTTCCCTTGAAGTTACACGAAGCTCACAGAGCTACCCCATAATCAAGGGGATGTGGATGCGGTTCCAGGACAGCGCAAGTGAGGAGGGGGACAGGGCAACTCGCAGAGCTGTAATTGCTTAATTTGATTACGTGCCGCCGTAAAAAGCAGAACAGGAAATTTGCACACACACTAACATACACACACACACGGTCTGCACTCGGTAATGAAGATGATTTGCCGTATGGATGGATGGATGGATGAATGGATAGATGGATAGGCAGTTAGCAGGCAGGTCGCACACGGGTGGTTTGTGAAAGTTTCCCCCGGGATCAGGAGGAGGAGGTAGAGCTTCCCCCTCGCACATTCTGGCAACACCCCATGACTTTAAACTGTTTCCCAGATCCCCAACAACTTAATTTATGTTTCGGCTGAAGCTGAATCCCTTTTGCCTAAATGTCGCCAACAACATTGCGGACAACAACAACAACAATAACAGCAACAGAAACAAATACAAGGAGAGCTAAGTAACTGTAAACTCAGTGGCAACAATGGCGTCAAAGGCACGAAATGGAAAACCGTTAAGTTTGGTTCGGTTCGTTTCTCTCATGCGATAATTAGAAGCGACCTCCGCACGCTCAATTAGAAGCTTGTAAGCATTACACCCAACTAAGGAGAGAGAATTGGGAGGGGGATGGGTTAGGCTGAAACACGAATATAAGTATAAACACTCTCTAACTGAAATGCAATAACAACAACAACAACAACAACAACAGCTGGCAAAATGGCCGCAGTGCTGAAAGCAAAGCACGCGACGAACTGCAACGGAAGGAGGAGTTGGTTTAGGGAACAGAGGGTAGAAGGACAATGAGGGGAAGAAGAGAGAATTGGGACGGAGGGTAGAGGCAAACGGCGACTCGAATGTCTTAATTAACTGTTAGTTGCACTCGGCCAAATCGACGGGAGCACGCGCAGTGGGAGGGAAGGAAGGAGGGACAGTGATAGAGAGAGAGAAAGAGGAAACAGGATCTACAGCTAGGCTGCCGCTGCTTGTCGCCATTGTTGCTACTAAATTAGTCGAAGAGGCCGACGTCACGCCTCAACATATTTATGATTCTCAATTATATTAGAGAGTGGTTCGAGAGGAGGAGGAGGAGGAGGTAGGGAGGGAGGAGCTGAACTTATCTGATTTTGGGATACACGAAGTGTGCATAAACGTGAACACGTCGCCATCAACAGCACACACACACACACACGTACACACACACTGGCTTTGTTTTTGCTGTTGCTTTTTTGGTGGCGGCGCCAGACGAAAGTGTTGCCTAGATAAATGGCAAGGGAGAAGAAGAAGAAGAGAGGGAGCTAAGGGGTGGCTGCAGCAACTGGAATAGAGACTGGGCTTACATGTCACTTGGCCATAAAAAAAGTTTATGTCTGACATGAGCCAAAAACAATTTGCATACATTTCCAACTGGATAACAACTTAATTTAGACGAAGACAATTGTGTAGGGTCAGGGGGAGGTCTACAGGAGAGAGGAAGTTGTCTGGCTGTCATAGCAATTAAAGTGAACTTACAGCAACTCGTTGAAAGAGTTATTTAATAATAAAAAAAAATGGTCTATGATTTCTCCTTACATTTTCATTACAATTCAATTGCATTTTTTCATATTTATATTTTATGAATATATTTTGTGGAAGGAAATAACTGGCATTCATATTGTTAATATTGGAGTAACGCTCATTGTCAGATGCTTTATTAGCTTTCCATAAGGTAAAAAATGCATCTTTTCTCTCACTTTTCGCACCTTTCGTTGGCATCCGCTGCGGGGTGTCCAAGTTGCATTGAAATTGCTTTTCAGCATTTCATTTTTGTGTTCTTCTTAGCCTTGTGCCTTTTACCTTCACAGAAAAAAGTGAGGAGCAGAGAGACAGAGAGAGAGAGAGGGGGGGAAGAAGGGGTGAGCAGAGCAGGACGATCTTTCGCTGCAGCCAAATGCAATTTATTTGCTGTCGCGCGCATTAAACGCGCTGCAATGACTTTTGACTGACGCCATATTTTCCGCCACATTTGCGGCACGGCGCGACTTCCGCTGCTTTATGGCTCTGCTGGCACGCCCACCGCCCACACCGCCCACACACAGCCCACACGGCCCACAGTATGCACGCCGTGCGAAGCTTTCATTTTTCAAAACTGTCAGCTGCGCACAATTCACAGTCGCTCTTCTCCTTCTTTGTCTGCTACCCCTACTCCACCTCCTACTTTCACCTCCTTCTCTTGGCCCTCTTAATCCTGCATTCGCCAATGGATTTGGAGTATTCATTGTGAGAGTGTCGCACATTGTGCTTAGCCATCGAAGTGTGGAGTTAATGGCCAGAGCTCTTAACATGCCTTTCACTTCTCCAAGACCTTAATTACGCAAAAAGGCAACAACACTAAGAGCAGGCACGGGGGCGAAGTGCTGAAGATTGGAATTATGCAGCATTTTTCATTAAAGTGGCAAACAGCATTGTGTGTGTAACTCCGTAGCGGAAGTCGAAGTGCGACGGAAGTGAAGCGGATGTAGCCAAAGCAAAAGACGACGGCGACATCGACAAACCTTTGTGAAGCGACGTCCTTTGGACGGATTTGTGCGGCTGACAGGTCTACAGCTGCTCCTGCTCCAGCTATTTTCCGAGCTGCTTTGCCAGCTCCAGCTACAGCTCCAGCTGCAGTACCAGCTCTGGCTCCAGCACCAGTTCCAACGCCAGTTCCTGCTGCTTCTCCAGCTACAGCTGGTGAACATGGCATAACATGTTCACTAGGATTTCGTGTTCGTTTTCGTGTTCAGAGTCAACTCGAAATTAGCATAATCAACATGAAAAGGCAGCACATACACACACACACATATACAGAGAGTTATAGACATGGCCAGGATATATACAGGACTAAGCAACTCACTCAAGTCCTTTTGCGACGCTGCCTTAGGGCTGGGCCAGCCCGCCTCAGCTGTGGTCGAGCTGCTTTTTGGAGCGCCTTTAATTACACAGCGTTGCACAAATGATGAGCTGGCAAATTCTTGTGCAGTGGGCGTGTCGTTCTGTGGCAGAAGTGGTCGGGCGGGGGGGAATGACTAAGAGATTGCAAAAAGGGCCCGCAGCCAGAGCAAAACGAGACTAGACGAGTACATTCCCAGACCCAGAGCCAGAGCCAAAGCCAAGCCAAACAACAGAGAGTAGACAAAGCGATTAGTAATCGTATTTTATGGAGTGCAGGATAAGATGCAAGCGGTAAGAGAGGGAGGGGGGGGGGGAAATCCAGGGCCTCAAATTGAGATAAACTTGAAATAAAGTGGATGAAAATGAATCGCATAATAAAAAGATGCCAGCCAGATGAGATGAATTAGGATAATATATACGAATAAACACGAATACAAGTCCGTGAGTATATTCGCTTTTGTATTCGTATTCGCATTCGCATTCGTTACAATTTGAAGGGACTCCAAGCTGAAGCTAAAGCAAGCAATACAGAGTTTTCCTTGTGTTCCTGCAGGACAATGGACCCTTCAATTATGAGCCACAATGAGAACGTTAAGATGAAGGTTAAAAACGACGTACAAATGTCAACAAAGATTGATTTCATTGCACACCAACACTTTCCCCCATTGCCCCACTCAACCACTTCCCCTTTATAGCAAAAGTTCTTAACGCATGTGGCAAGGGATTAGAGCTCCTACATGTATGTGCGCCTATTGAGAAAGCAAACGAAATTAATTTCACGCCTCGCAGATCTCAAATTGAAAATAATTGTTGTTGAAAGTGGGAAAAAAACGGAGGGGAAATTTGGTAAACAACAGTGAGAAAGAAAAGCCACAGACACATTTACCACACAACATTGATGAAAAGCCGTAGAAAGAAAAGACAACAAAAAGAAAGGTGTGAATGCGAGAGAAGCATAAAGTTCATTGAGAATATAAAACGAGGCGCATGCGACAGTATAGTACCCTGCATCAGTATTTACAACTGAAGGGGGGTAAGGCTACAGTCGACCGCAGTCGACAGTGGGAGACTCTGTACTTTTCGTGAGTTTGGGTCCTCAGAAGTGGGCGGTCAAAAATTAAAAAAAGAAATTTATACACTGACGATGTAGCTTCGAACCCCAGACCTCTCACGTCCAAATTCTACGTCTTAGGCAGCAATCTCTAACTAAATTTTATATGCAGAATTTATAATATATATTTAAATAAAATAGCAATAATTAATTAATATTTGAATAATTGAAAAATAAACTTCAAATTTATATTGTCTTTGTTTATGGTTGTTTCGGAAAACGTCCGCACTCGGGCACACTCGATGTGTACCAAATCTGCCAAGTGTGGCAAGTCTGTAGCTCTTATAATATGTTTTTTTCGATTTGCGGCGGAGAAAGGGGGCGTGGCAAAAATCTAAAACAAACTTGATCTGCCTGCAGACTATAAGAGTGTTGTCACCAAATTTGGTAACTCTAGCTTTTATAGTCTCTGAGATCTAGGTGTTCATACGGACGGACAGACTGACAGACGGACAGACAGACAGACGGACAGACGGACATGGCTATATCGTCTCGGCTGTTGATGCTGATCAAGAATATATATACTTTATAGGGTCGGAGATGACTCCTTCTGCCTGACACGCATAAATCGCTTTCGTCAAACTTAGAAGACTATGTACTTTTTTAAAGTCCAGAGTCTAAAAAAAGAGAGTGAGAGTGAGAAAGAGAGAAGAGGAGAGAGTTGTATTATGAAATTCACTCCATTTCATATGTGCGAAACTGTTAGACAGCGTAGAATCCTCTTGAGAGCGGATTACGCTTATGCAGCTCTTCAAATTGGGAGTACTTCCGATTATAGAGTAAACCAAAGGCGAAGTCTTTGCTGAGACTGTCTATAATCTTGTATCTTATATTATTAGTAAATGGAACAAGAATATATATATATACATATACATATAGTATTTCCAATTGCTCAACTCACTGCCCGCTTTTCCAACTATTAGGAATCCCAGTTTAACTGAATAGACAAAGATGGAAAGTGTTCAGTTTGAGCTTAAAGTCGATATGTCTAGCGTTCCCACTCAACAATCGATGTCTGTCTTAACCACGACAAAGTTTTCCAAAGTTTTGATTGGCCAATTGTCGTGCCTTTGAGCCATGTGGCAATTAAATGTTGCGGTTTTGTCACTTAAGCAGCCAACTGTATGTCTTCGATTGAACTGTTGCATGTAAAGTGCACTTCAAAGTGCAAGTTTAATACTTTTAATTGTGGCAGAAGTTTCCGAGTGCTGCCCCAATGAGTTGCAACTCATCAGAGATTCAAACAATGTGTGAGTAAGGTCCCTGAACAAGGACATAACGAACAAACTGTTGAAGCCAAGCCAACTCAAGCCAGCCAAGCCAAACCAAGTCAAGGCGAAGACCACAAGCAGTAGACTTCGCTGGTTCGAGTGGGTGGTTCGAGTGGGTATCGTTCCGTTTTTCCTTCTGCTGCATTGATAATGTAAATACATGTGCGAATTGAAGCACCTGAGATATCAGAGTCGAGTCGAGCAATTGGCTCAGCTGGCAGGGAGTTTGCAAGCTTGCAGAACAATAATAAAAAAAAAAAATGATACAAATTGCGCACCCCTATGGAACTGGCAGGGATGGGGTTGGGGGTGGTGGGTAAGGGGGAAGTACTCCATTATGCGTTGTGGTATTGATCCAAAATTGAATGTAAATTGCGGCCGTGTGTTGCAAAGCGCAGCTCAAATGAATCAAAATGAAGCAAACGTGGCCTGATACACGTGGGAAATGCGCAGCCGGCGGAACTTGGAATTGGAAACTTGGCAACAAAACAGAGTGAAGCAAATTGAAGGCAGCTACTCTGTGCACTTGCTTGGCTGAGCCGGTACAAACGGCAGAGACGCCAGTGTTCTGCTAAATCATTCAGCGGCCATTAAACTGGCAACTGGCAACTGCCAACAGCCAACAGGCAACAGGCAATGGTTACTGGGTATTGGCCAAGTTGAGTGGGTGGCTGCTTTGGCTATGCACTTGGCCAAGTGTCATTGACTGTCTGTGCTTACTGTACTTAAAGCTGTTGCTTGGTAAATGTGGCAGACTGGTGACTGGACTGCAGTTCAGCTTTTCCGTTCGCTCGTAATTCCTCTAGATAACTATGAGGGCCGAACCATAGCAAAGCCATTACATCTTATCTCGGCCAATTGCTTTCGGTCAGCTTT
The DNA here is from genome assembly GCA_018901825.1 of Drosophila funebris. NCBI lineage: Eukaryota > Metazoa > Arthropoda > Insecta > Diptera > Drosophilidae > Drosophila > Drosophila funebris. The sequence goes on from JAEIFK010000682.1 coordinate 1,387,057, forward strand.
CGGTCGCACTGGTCGCTGCAAAATCCCATTTCCCAACTGGGGAATTTATGCAGAGGCCACGGCTAAAAGCCAAACATGCGAATAATTTAAATCAGCTGCAAGCAACACCTGTGGAAATACCTTGATATCAACACTTGACTATTTCTGCTATGCCACACAAGCACAAACAGTAGCTCCAGCGGGGATTGGGGGGGGGGAGGAATGGAGCAACTTCCCTCTGCCAATGGAATTTCAAGTATTCTTTTAAAGCAAACGGCAAATAGAAACGAGAAACGAGTAACGTTAGTCTGTCCAACTCGCAGTTCCTCTCTGTCGTACATCATGCATATTTTGGCTGCTTTATGCTCTTTGTGCCCCTTGTTTCCTTCCATTTTATGACTCTATATTGTATGTGGCAACTTCATTGAGCTCTTGTTGTTGTCGGCACACAGATTTTACGACCATGATGGCACATTACATTTTATAACTTATCAAAGAGACTCGAGGGGAGGCCCAGCACGACTATTCCAATGACGCAGCCCCAAACAGGGTAACCCCATCCATCTCACGCGCTTGCCACTTGCCACTTGCCACTTGCCTCCTGCCACTTGCCACGAAAGTCATTCAAATGTTGGTTAACTGTAAATTGGCTGTGGGCTTCATGTGCGACGAGCGTTAATTGAATTTCACGTCAAACAAAAGACTCTGTGGCTGTAAAGTGTCACTCGAACCCGTCGAAAGTGTCCCCCCCCCGGAAAGATTCACGGTTTCACATTTCAGTTAATATGACTCTAGGTTGTGATAACGTTGTGTCTAATGGAGTTTCCTTGATTAAAGCCATTGGTAAATGTAACACTTCAGCTGCTTCCGGCTAAGAGTAAAGAACGTGAGTTTTGTACAAATATTTAAACTATTTTCTGGCTTTTAACTCAGATAAACTATATATATTATATATATATATATTTATAATATATATTTATAATAGTTAACAGAGAGCAGCAGAGTTATGCATGTTCTGTTTAGTCGGACTTAATCAAGTCTGTTCATCAATCTATTGAGTGTATGTTGTTATTAAATGCAATTGTTATTTTGCAATCAATGCCAATTAAAATCGTCATCAATCTGGTTATGGTAAATGCATTTTTGTGTCTGATATTGATCTCTATATTACACAAATGCACACACACACACACTCGCACACTCGCACACCCACTAAGCCGCAAGTGAAACAAATGCATTTTGCAGGGATTAACAATAACAAATCTGCATGCGGCAATTGATTTAAATGAATATATAAATTGAAATCGATTAATTGGCCGAACGCAGAATTTAATTGAAATTTCGTTTCGTGGCCAGAAACAAAATAGCCAAAGTTTAAGCCACACACATCAGCGGGTTGAAAAGCTGTGACTGAAGCACAAATTGAAATTGAAATTGAAACTGCATTAACTGTTGTTCCTCATCTTGTTGTTGTTGTACTTAATAATTGTATATTGTTGTAGTTGTTGTTGTTGTTGTTGTTGCTGCTGCATTTGTTGCTCTTGTTGCGTATTTGCTGTCGCTGTGGCTGTGCCACATGTGCAACTTAAATTGGCTTTGGCTTTGGCTTTGCCTGCAAATTAACAATTTCATTTGATAAATCAAAGGGTCAGTGCGACATGGCACGCAAACAAACAACAACCATTCAAAATAGACTTACATTCGCACACAAACACACACACACACACACACACGCAGTCATTCACATTCGTTCAGTTTCATATACATGCAACATTGAACACAATGGCTGCTGTGTGTTGTGTGTGCGTGTGTGAATATGTGGTTGGTTGTGAGTTTATATTCAACATGACATGTACACATCGAACACCCACGCATCGAGAAGCATTCATTATGCATTGTTGCTTTTGCACACACCCACACACACAGACAGATAGACACACACACACACCCATACATTTGCATAATTCTGTCTGTCATTGGCATTGGTTTTCTGGCAACAATTGCAATCGAATTTCTCTCTCCCCCTCTCTCTCTGTCCCCATCTCTCTCTCTCTCTCACTCTCTCTCACACTTTCAGTCTCTATCTTTCTCTGGCATAAATTGAACCATTTTACTTTGTGTTCAATATGTTTAACAAGCAAAATTTCGCATTACACAGCAAATTTGTCAGTGATGTTCCCAATCGCAGTTTAGCTGAATCAGAAGAGTTAACATAGTTATACCCTGTACAGGGATATACAATATTAGCTTTGTGCAAAAAGTATGTAACAGGCAGAAGGAGGCGTGGCAGACCCTATAAAGTATATATATTCTTGATCAGTATCAACAGCCGAGTCGATTGAGCCATGTCCGTCTGTCTGTCCGTCCGTCTGTCCGTCTATCCGTCCGTCCGTCTGTATGAACGCGTCGATCTCAGCAACTATAAGAGCTAGAGACACCAAATTTGGCATGAAGGTTCCTATATTCCATTCGTAAATCAAGTTTATTTTAAATTTTGGATTCCTCCCCCCTTCCACCGCAATTTGAAAAAAAACTAATCATAGCCACAATTTTCAACGAGGACACTTCTAACTTAACAGGTGCTTGAAGAATATCATATAGAAGCAATGCTGAAAGTTTCATCAAGATCGGTTTATAAATAAGACAGATAATCAGCAATAAAAGTTATTTTTCCATTTAATCGTAGAGCGAGACAGCGAACGACTGTGATACATGCGTCTGTGTGTGTGCACATGTGTGCGAGCGAGAAAGCAAACGACTGCGACACAAGCATAAGTAAATTAAGTGTCGTAACACTCAGCTTTTAATTGATTATGTATAAATATGTGAAAGTTAGCTGCTATAGAGTTTCAGAAGGGTATTCTTTAAACACATGTTAAGTTCTTACTTTTATTTTAATCAAAGTACCTATTATCAAAATACTTTTAATATAGAAGCCTGTACAGGGTATTATACTGTCGAATGCGGTAGACTGTAGCCTTTTCGACTGGTTTTAGCTGAATTTCTGTATACTCTTACTTACTTGGCTTAACTAAACATTAAGTTGTGTTTGGAATTTATTTTAAATATGTAGTATAAGTAAGTTAAACTTGGAGAGAAATGTATACTAAACAAAGTTAATTAAGTTAGCATGGAGAATGGTTTAAAGAAAGGTTCATTTTAATGCCTTAAAAGTTACAAATTAAACACACTTTGACTTAGTTTACAAATGATTTGATTGATTAAATTGATTTATTACAAATAATTATGATACGCTTAATTCATCTGTGTAATATCTAAATTCGCTAATAGAGTTTTCAGTTATGGCAAGGCATTCAGTTTATTATTGCAAATTTAATATTATATAATTAACTAACAGAGCAGAAAATTATGTTAGTTCCAAATTCATCAAGTTACGGCTTGTTTAACTTTAAAATTCAATAACCTTTGTTTTCTGTGCGTTTTCCTGTTGAAAATGGTATTTTAACTATTGGAAATAATAATGATTGATTGATGCGCTGGTCACTGTACTTTGACTATGTTATTGTACAAGTCTAAAGTACAAACAGTTCTAAAAAATAGAGCTAGATAGACAGAGAGAGAGAGGCCTATAGATATGTGTGTATATTCTTATTTGTTTTCACACTTGACGCACTCTTGACATGAGCAAATAATAGCAGAGCTGCCAGATTCAGGATTGGAGCATTGAAATATCAAAGGAGCTGAGAGGACGCTGACTAGAAAATTTAAAATCATATCGAATGCGAGCAAATATTGGCATTGCGAAGGCAAAGCCAACACAGACAATGCAGATGAATTCTGATTTTTAATTAAAAGGCTTTGTGCAACAATTTTGTTAAATCATGCACGTACATAACATACATATATGTACATACATATATATGAATAGTAGGCATAGGTTGTGGACAGGGGGTGAATGGGGGCAACACAGCAGTTTGCAGGGGCAAATGTTGCAAATTTAAATCGAATCAATAAACGGAGAGAGTTAAAGTCCTTTACAGGATACGACTACGACTAACAGCTGAGTCATTTATTTTATGAGGAATTTCTGTTAATATCCATCAGTTGCAGTCCATGGCTCTGTTTGTCTCTGTGTGTGTGTGTGTGTGTGTGTGTGTGCACTTCATTTATTTTATGCGTTGTATCCCTTAAATGTGCATGTACTTGGTTAGTCACTCTCTGCTCCTTGCTGCCCCCCCCCATCTGCCTGCTCTGAACTCCCTTCGTTCCGCTGCATAAAATTTATTTCGTTTTTATTATCATTTCATGCATATCCCAACTCTCTTACGCCCCCTCCGCCCTCGCACATATGCAACACAACGAAACGAAAAAATTCCGAGAAACGCCTGCAATTGACCTCCGTCCTCCGCTCTTAGCCCTTTGGCCCCTGCCCCTGCCACCCCCTGCTCTTTCGCGTCTCGGCCAAGAGTCTATAAAATGTTTTTCAAAGGACAACGAAGCCAAACAAAACACAGAGCAGAGCAACAGAGAGAGCGAAGGAGAGGGAGAGAGAGAGCGAGAGAGGGGGGAGAAAGAGAGAGTGGGAGAAGCAGAGACAAAAACAAGGTGGCAAAAAAAAATAGTTGCGCCCTCTTGTAAAAATATGTAAACTTGCAACACACGAAGACTATCAAGTGTTGTTGTTGCAGCTTAAAATATGTGTACAAAAAATGCAACAACAAAGGCCATAACAATTGGTTAACATGAGGAGGAGCAGTGTGATAGAGGGGGGAGGGAGCTACGCGTTGCTGTCTATTTTAGTTGTTGGCGTAATTTTTTCACATTTTCCTCTGTTCTCTTGCTTTTCTTTATGTTTTTGCGTTCAAATAATGTCATTTCGTAAATTGCTTCACTTTCCACCCCATACACACATCCACACACACCCTCACACACACACAAGTATATAGACAACAATTGGAGCTCCCCTCGCTGGCATATTTTTTAGGGCTTCCTTCACATTTGCCGCTTTTATTGTGTTGAAATGTTGGAATCTCGCCGTCGCCGTTAACAATTGGCCTTTTTAGTCGTCCTGTCGTCCTGGCGTTCTGACGTCCTTTCGTCCTTTTGTTCTGTGTCGTCTGGCCCGACGCCCAGCTTATGGGCGCATGTCCTTTGCCCCCCCGCCGACGCGTCGCTACAAACTTTGCCTTTGTTTGGCGCGAAAATCAATTAACGCGCTCAATGAGCTTCAAAAAACTTTGCAGCCCACACACACAACACACACACAACACACACACACAGACACACACACATGCGGACTACAAAGCCAATTTACAGTTAACCAAAATGTAAATGGCGTCAAGGGAGCCGCTTGTCCTGAACCTGTTCATGTCCCTGTCAATGTGGTTGCCTGCCAGCTGCCAACGAAACTGAAACTGAGGCTGAAACAGAAACTGGAGCAGGAAACTGAAGCTGAAGCTGAAGCTGCGGAAGTGTCAACTGTTTTGATAAGCTGTAAAATTTAATGTGCTGCAATGTCATAAAAATCTGTGGCACGGCCGCAAGCACAACAACAACAACAACAACAACACACACAAGGACATTTCAGCGAATCGAGAAGTCTCCCTTCCTTACTTAGTTAGGCACATTTATGGCAGATGAATTTACATTTGATTCAACTCGCAAGCTTTTCACACTTCAGCAGTCGCGTGTGGCAGCAGCAGCAGCAGCAGCAGCTGCAAGTTTCCCCACGTGCCACGCAATGCTATATTCAATTTGAGATCAATATTACAACAATAGAACTGCAAACAGAAGACAGGATAACAAACAGGACATTTGTACATAATATCTTACAGCTTTTTTTATTATTACTTTGTGGTGGCGCTAAAGCGATTTGGTAACGAGGTAGAGTACAATTCCCCCTTTCCCTTTCCCTTTCCCTTTCCCTTGCCAGTTGCCAATCCCCTCAGCTGCCTCTTCCGCCTGGCTGTGGCAGCCACAGACTTAAGAAGACGCCTTTGTGGCGTGATGATTTCTCAGGTGGTCGCTTTCGCACATGTATTTACATTCACAATGCGACTGAATCATCGTTGAGTACTCGAAGAACCACAAACACAGCCATCCTACCACTCTCCATCCCCCCACTGTCTCCTACTGTATATTGACAAACGTTTCACTTAGTCATGTGGCAAGTTGCAAGCGGCAAGTGGCAAGTTGCAAGTTGCAAGTTGTTCGTGTTCACATGAACAAACATTGCTTGCATCTTTGATAAGTCAAACGAGCTCTGTCGAGACTTGTCCAACAATTAAAACTATCCAAGTTGCAGTCTGAACAGCACTTTGAGGCATTCTGAAGTGGCTAACCACCACCCACCCACCCATTGGGTGGTGCAAACTTTAATTGCAATTGTCCAGCTCAAAGTAAGCACAATTGACCCAATCAAACGAGTTGGCAACTTTGACAATTGTTTTTTATTTCATAGGCCAAGTGTTTTCCTTGCTTATTGCTTATGGGCAACAGAGAGGGGTGTGCCAAGGGGAGGAATAGGGGAATAGGGGAATAGGGGAATAGGGCTGTTCACTTTTCAAAAGTTGTGTGTATTTCAATTGCGGTCTGCGTTCGATTCCTGGCCAGGACAAAGGACTGACTTTTATTGACGCCCCCAAACTATAAGAACAACTTTGAACATTTATCTTCGTTTTCCTTTCCAATTTCCACTTGATTTTCAGTGGTTTTACCCAAAAATTGCCAGCTCCCTTTTCCAAATTTCCACTATTGCTGTCTCGTTTGTTGAGTGCGTATTGTATGTGTTGTGTGTGTGCTGTGTGTGTGTGGTTTTTCAACATTCTGTTTATAATTGTTTACGATTTGTGTTTTTTGAGCCATGAAATTAATTCCATTGCTTGTTTTCAATCATTATTAAAGCCCACTCACTTCTAACTTGCAACTTGCTCCACAAAGTTTACATTAAGTGCCAAATGACCTTTGACCCTTAGCAGAGACTCTCAATGCTTTCAAATGCCACGATTAAAGTTAAAGTTTTGAAGCATGTGGTGCAACTTCATAAATATGAATGTTACCGCATTACTAAAGTTAACAAACTTCTGATAATTCTTCTTGGAAGTGTGTGTTGTATTCCCACCCGAGGGTGTTGATTTGTGTGGGCGACTCAACTGTGGTACAAATCTTTGACAAGGACTTAGAATTACATTTCGCAAGGAGGAACATTGACTTAGCTAATAGATGTTATAATTGCAATTTCTTTCCATCCTAGGAGGTGGCATTTTCTTCTCTTAAACCTCTAACAGTCTGATCTCCTTATATGCAAGATACTATCCAAGATATGCAAACTTGTCTCGTTTTTAATCGAAACATCAGCAACATCAAAGCTACATACAACAATTTTGCACCTTGAGGGAGTATTTCTTTAGGCTCCTAAATAAAAAGCCGCTCTTAAAGGTCGATTTTGAATTGAACCCTGAATATTACATTGTATTCACACACATTCTTGATGCACCCCTCGCCCAGCGCCTCTTCATCAACATGGCCAGGTCGTGTAACCATGCCAACTGAATGGGATGCAATGGCTGTGCGTGAATCGTGAATCGTGAATCTGGCATCCAAGCATCCAAGCATTCAGGCAGCCAGGCAGTCAGGCATCCGGGCACTTGCATAGAAGTGCGTAGAGCCGTGGATTGTTTCGTATGCATGAATGCTTCTTGACTCTACTTCTCTCAGCACGGGGCTCTGTTTGGTGTTCTCTGCTCTCGATATGCCAATTGCAGATTGTTAAAGTGTTTCGCAGTCTATCTGTTGGCCAGGGTTGCCAGGGTAACATTAACAGGCATCAACTGACTGCCAATCCCAATCACCAATTGCAATTCCAATTCCACATCCAATGGCAATGGCAATGGCAATGGCAATCAACAACAGGCAACGCTTGTTAACGGCTTCAAAACTGTTTTTGGTCTGTCGCTTAACATGAATTTAAGTGGGCATCCGGTTCTAGACGAGTTATCATTGACTCTACAACCTGGCAATGGATTAAAAATGCTCTCAGTGTGTGTGCCAAATGTGCAACTTCAACTGCAGTTCGAGATGGACCCGGCAAATTAGCTTAAAAGGCAGCATCAACTTCATGGCCAAAACAGCAAAAAAATATAGAACTGACAACAACAAAAAATGCTGGCAAATTAATTTCAATGCTGTGCGATGTGTTTTTTTTTTATTTTTATTTTTATTTTATTTTTTTTAGTGTCAGGCAAAAGTTTTGCAACTTGGCTCCATTGCTAAAGGCAACAGAGAGGAAATTCCGTTTGACAGTGAATAAAATTGCGCGCGTTGCGTCTGGAAAATGAAATTCATTTGGCGCTCAACGTACGCCAGTTTGGCGCCCATATATATATATGCCGAATAAGAAGAATCAGTAGCAGTAGAAGTAGAAGAGAGAATGGAGAATGGGAAATGGGAGCTGCTGGCAAAGGACATGCAATGGCAAAGTTTCGACTCGTTGTTGGGCCCTTTTCGAAAGTTTCAAGTTTATTAGCGTGCCACATAGTGTTGGGCAGTGCGACAGTGTTGGTAAGTGCATGCACATGAAATCGAAATAATAAAAAAAAAAGAAAATAAAAAATATAAAAGGGAGAAGCTTCCATTTGACACTAGGAAAAGCGTTTGCCCATAAAGCCAAAGGTGAAAGCAAACGCAAAATGCATTTAAAGTTCCACAAAGGGAAATGTTCGTATATGTCCTCCTGCTGAACCTCCTCCCCCTCCTACTACTACTACTCCACCTGCTACTCTGTGTCTCTGTGTATGTGTCTGCTTCCCAGGCTGAATGCCTGGTCACGGAAAATGGCTTTTTTCTCTGCTTTTATGGTAGCACACGCCACAAAGTGGCTTAGAAAGTGAAATCCATTTTCGTGTCCTACACAAAGTGAATGAAACCGATTTAATTTTCGGTCTCTCTCTCTTTCCCTCTCTCTCTCTCTCTATTAGATTAGAGCATTGCCTTTCATAACTGTAAGCGCAACTGAAATTGCCTCTAATCATATTATTTACCAGCTAGTCTAATCAAAAGCACTTCAAACGCCACAGAAATTGGCTAGAAATGAAAGCAAAAGACTTGAAAGTCAGTCTAAGTGAGCCTTCAGTTCTTAAAAGTGTCCAGCGTTGCCATCACTTCCTGATTAATGAACTTAACTCGTTGTTAACTAATAACTACTGTGCTTTGTCTTTGGCCTCAGTTTCAGTTTCATTTTGGTTTCGGTTTGATTATGCTAATACATCAAGTGAGTAGCAAGCCCTGAGACTTTTGAGAAATGGTTGCACAGTCGTCTATCGTCTATCGTCTACTGTCTTTCGTCCATCGTCTATCGTCTGTTGTCTGCCGCTTTGCCGCATGCATCTCTGTCAGGGCTTGTGGCAGCTGCTTAGAGTGCACTCGAGTGCCTGGGAAGCGGATGAGCTTCCGGCTATTGCAAATGTTGCGGAAAATATGGCGTCAGTCAAAAGTCAGACCGACGACAGCAAATAAATTGCATTCCAGGTAGAATGCACAATGCCCTAGGAATTCTCTTAGCGTCTCAGCTAAACGATGGTCCAACCGCCAAAGGCCAGTTGTCAAATAATTGCTCAACTTTCCCTTCCCTTCCCTTCCCAACTCTGACCGTCTCTCTGTCACCCGCAAGGCATCAACCAAATTACATTCTCAACTCGAGCATCCAGTTAAATATACAACTATAAATAAAGTCTATGCCTTCCTCCTCCTCTCTCTCTCTCTCTCTCCCTCTCTGTCATTCTCTTTCTCTTTTTCTCTCTCTCTGTCTATGTCATAGCCGCAACTTGAATGTATTCTAAATTAAGTTGTTATCCAGTGGAAAATATGCAAATTGTTTTTGGCTCATGTCAGACATAAACTTTTTTTATGGCCAAGTGACATGTAAGCCCAGTCTCTATTCCAGTTGCTGCAGCCACCCCTTAGCTCCCTCTCTTCTTCTTCTTCTCCCTTGCCATTTATCTAGGCAACACTTTCGTCTGGCGCCACCAAAAAAAAACAAAAGCAAAAACAAAGCCAGTGTGTGTGTACGTGTGTGTGTGTGTGTGCTGTTGATGGCGACGTGTTCACGTTGATGCACACTTCGTGTATCCCAAAATCAGATAAGTTCAGCTCCTCCCTCCCTCCCTTCTCCTCCTCCTCCTCCTCCTCTCGAACCACTCTCTAATATAATTGAGAATCATAAATATGTTGAGGCGTGACGTCGGCCTCCTCGACATTATTTAGTGGCAACAATGGCGACAAGCAGCGGCAGCCTAGCCGTAGATCCTGTTTCCTCTTTCCCTCTCTCTATCACTGTCCCTCCTTCCTTCCCTCCCACTGCGCGTGCTCCCGTCGATTTGGCCGAGTGCAACTAACAGTTAATTAAGACATTCGAGTCGCCGTTTGCCTCTTCCCTCCGTCCCAATTCTCTCTTCTTCCCCTCTTTGTCCTTCTACCCTCTGTTCCCTAAACCAACTCCTCCTTCCGTTGCAGTTCGTCGCGTGCTTTGCTTTCAGCACTGCGGCCATTTTGCCAGTTGTTGTTGTTGTTGTTGTTATTGCATTTCAGTTAGAGAGTGTTTATACTTATATTCGTGTTTCAGCCTAACCCATCCCCCCTCCCAATTCTCTCTCCTTAGTTGGGTGTAATGCTTACAAGCTTCTAATTGAGCGTGCGGAGGTCGCTTCTAATTATCGCATGAGAGAAACGAACCGAACCAAACTTAACGGTTTTCCATTTCGTGCCTTTGACGCCATTGTTGCCACTGAGTTTACAGTTACTTAGCTCTCCTTGTATTTGTTTCTGTTGCTGTTATTGTTGTTGTTGTTGTCCGCAATGTTGTTGGCGACATTTAGGCAAAAGGGATTCAGCTTCAGCCGAAACATAAATTAAGTTGTTGGGGATCTGGGAAACAGTTTAAAGTCGTGGGGTGTTGCCAGACTGTGCGAGGGGGAAGCTCTAACTCTTCCTCTTGATCCCGGGGGAAACTTTCACAAACCACCCGTGTGCGACCTGCCTGCTAACTGCCTATCCATCTATCCATTCATCCATCCATCCATCCATACGGCAAATCAACTTCATTACCGAGTACAGACCGTGTGTGTGTGTGTATGTTAGTGTGTGTGCAAATTTCCTGTTCTGCTTTTTACGGCGGCACGTAATCAAATTAAGCAATTACAGCTCTGCGAGTTGCCCTGTCCCCCTCCTCACTTGCGCTGTCCTGGAACCGCATCCACATCCCCTTGATTATGGGGTAGCTCTGTGAGCTTCGTGTAACTTCAAGGGAAAATCAACAGTTCATCGGAAAGTGGGGAAGGGGAAATTGGCACCCGACAATCATAACTGTAAGGGTTCATCTTCTGCTTCTTCTTCTTCTTCTTATGGCATTTACATCCTCGCTTTGTCCAGCCTTACACTTTTCCCAAATGTGTTTATCTAAGAACTTCCCTATGTCGAAGATTATTATAATAATCGCTTGGTTTACGACCAATTAATCAACTGTACTTCAGATCCAGACATGGAAGAAGACCTTCAAACCTGTTTCCAATGACTTGAGCACATCCACGACCCGTGACCCAATACCGCGCCCCTTTCAAGTCCGTCGCCCTAGACAAACATTGCGAACATAACTCAGAGCTGCTTTGAATTGGGATACAGCTGTAACCGATATGTTTATGGGTCGCTAGGGTTTCTTGAATTCGCTGGAACCATGTCGCCAATTAACAATATTGAAATTGGGCGATGGAGGATGGAGGTGACATCCCTTTTCCCTCTTGGCCTAAAGTCATTCTTCCCTTGGAGTGGGTCAACGAGAAAGTGTTTACTTCTCTTGGTCTGGCTCTTGGCTCTTGGTTGTTGGCGCTAATCGCTTAGCTCATAAAACCCTAAAAGCGTCCCTAATTATAACTGACCACGCAGCAGTGCAACTCAGTTGCGTTTTCTTTCTGTTTTCATTTTCATTTCCATTTTCATTTGTATTGAGTGAATGCCCCAACGAGCGAATGGTTGAATGGTTGAATGGGGAAAACTTCTGAATGGCAGTCGAGTGATGAGTGACTTCGATGTGGATAAGGCAGACACTGTTGAAGACTGAAGACCCCACTGACCTAATGAGCCATTTAGCCAATTGGGGTTAATGTCTAGTGGCTAAAAGAAAAGGGTGGTAGGAGGGAGTAGGAGGAAAGAGGAGGCACGCAAACGCCTCTCAGCTGCGACTCACGACTCATTGATGAATTTTTAAAAGGTTTCTCAGTTCAGGAAAACATATGAACTCACTAACTGAGTGGGAAACTTTAGGACGAGTTTCTTCTGTTATTTGTGGGCTTCATCTCTTTATTTTCCTATTTTCATATTTTCCTTATTTATGGGCAAACATTTTGGTCACGTCGATGGGACGTGAGCAGTTTTGGGGAACTTTGCGACGCGTCATGAAGTTGAAGCTGAAGCTGAAGTTGAAGTTGAACGAGTTGTAAGTTGTGAGTTGGAGAGGAGAAACCGTTTGTCTTCCGTTCTCCTAAGCTGCATTCAGTTCCAGTTGATGGCTGCAACAATCTTCGCCTGCTTAGTCTTAAACTTGTTGTGTTAACTCGACAGTTCTTTCATCTCCTTCTCCATTTATCCTTTGCTTCACTTGTGTTGATTGGAATTACGATATCATTCGAGCCGTGTAAGCTGCCGTGTCAATGCGTGAGCCTTCTCTGTTGACCAGGCCAAACAGCAGCCGTCATGTACAGAGCTTAGTCCTTGTCCAACAGGACATAAACAACACAAATGATGCCAGATGCCAGATGCCTGATGCCAGAGCTCTCAATTGGTCTTCCCTTGACCATTTACATCGTTGCAGCGAGACTCCAATTGCAAGGGAGGATATAGGGGGAGGAGAAGGGAGTGTCTTTGATTTCAATTTGTCAATGGATTCAGTTTTCAACTCTTACACCAACTGACATCCAGAATCCAGTGGTACAGCGATATGATGTGGAAGTGGAAACTGTAATTGGAGGCCGCTGTCTGCATCAGAATCTGTCCTTGTGGCACATGCCACATGCCATATCCCACATGCCACACGACTTGTCTAAGAGCTTGTTATGGTTACACCAACTAATCGAGGGGTTGGTGTGACTTTCGCTTGCACTTCTCATGCGAATTGACAGATTGCTCCATGGAAACTCGCATATTAATTATGGGAGGCCTCAAAAAGATGAAACAAAACTCTGAGAACTTTTCTACTTCCCCCGGAATTCCATCTCTCTCTCTCTCTCTTTATCTCTCTTAGTTTCGGTTTCAGTTACAGCTCTTCCTCGAATTGGATTCATCCTAGAACAGGCATAGATTGGGTTTATCGCTTTGTTCTCTGTCTGAGGAAGCAGCTCTAATTGTCATATCATTGCTAATTCCATTGAGTTCATTGGGATGCGGAGTTATGTTCCTATCTCATCATTCATCATCACATCAGCAGTGAGTCCTCTGCTTATCAGTTAATGCCTCGCTTTATTGAGTTATGCAAATTTGACAGCGTTCATTGAGTCGCTTCGATGTCGATGTCGCTGTGAATGGGCTGCCTGGACAACCGCAGACATATTTTCCAATTCATTTCCTCGCGAACGAGAACGAGAACTAGAACGAGGCATCTAAAATTCAAATATCACCGTTAAAAAGCGTAACCATGTTGCCATCCCTCTCTGTTTCCGCATCCATCTCCTTGCCACTGGCAACTGGCAACTGGCAGTCAGTTTGTGCAACAGCCGCATCCTCTCTATTATCAACAACATCGTCATAGTCATCATGGCTGTCATCGTCATCCCCAATCCCAGTCCCAATCCCCCTTTACGATCGAAGGCTAATAAAGTCGTCTGCCGTTGGGCGTCGGCGCCAAGTTGCATAATTCAATTACATCCGATGTAGACTCATAAAACTAAATCAAAGGAAAACAAAGCGACACGCTTCATTTACTTTAGTACAGACCCATAGTGGGACATCCCCCACAGCATGCTCCCCCTCTGTTACATCCCCATTTCCCATTCCCATCCCCATTTCCAGAGCAGTGTCTGCTCCTATTGCTTTTCCAATCATAAGAATTTGGCACTACTTGCAACCTCTTCCCAGACAGTAATAAAAGTTCTTCTAGTTCTGTCCTTTCTCCTCCCCCTCTACTCCTCTCTCCAGTCCTGCATATGGGCAAATCTTTCATATTGCGAAGCTGTTTATCCTTTTGGCCCTCTGCCGACATCCCCATCCCTATTCCCATCCCCATCTCGAAGTGCCGCCTGACATTTGATGGCTACTGCTGTTGGCAAGCAAAGTTTCCCGTCGCTTCCGACCATCTCCCACTCCTAAAGTCCTTTCCACAAGCCGATGCGTCTCAGTTGGTGCCTCAAAGCATCAAACAATTTACTCGCCTCACTTTTGTGGCTCGCTGAGAGCTAATAGAAGTGAGAGCTGGTTGCGTGTCTGAAGTTTGTTTTGGCCAAAAAGAAAACTCGTAGTACCGTAAAAAGTGATTGTCATGAATGATTGCTATTCATTTCTCTCAGTGTAGCTCCCTTTATGGCCAACTACTGAGCTAAGCAAACTTGGCCTTGGCCTCTGGCGTCTGTCTAACTTGTTGGCGGATTTTGAATTAGTGCCAAGCACAAAGTGTTGGCCCATTATTATCTTTCGGACTTCATAACTTCACTCATAAAAATCTTGATTGTTCCGAGTCTAGTTGGATCTCAGTTCAAGTTAAGAAGGGTATCCCAGCAGAGATTGGCATGGGAGGCACTAAAAGCAAATTGTGACGCATAAAATGAAGTGCAGTTGGCTATTTGCTTTTGGCCAATTTGCAGGCTATTGCCCCAATGTGTTGCCAATGCTGTAATTTTCCATTTAGCGTGGTAATTAACCACTTGGAAATACGTGAGGCAATGGCAGCCTGGCAACTGTCCAAGAGGCATCTTCAAGAGAGGAAGACACAGAATTACGAATGTCAAAATTAAAGGCATTTCAACTGCCAATGGCAGCATCCCCTGCCTCCTCTTCCCAGACACCATCCTTCCTCTCTTTCATTCCCTTTTCCTGCCTCCTTCTTTCAACTCCTTCAATCTCCCTCTGTAAATTTCCTGCTTCTTTCATGACATCGGAAAACGGCTGACAATAAGAGTGCAAAGCGAAAGCGTTGCAGCAAATGCAGGAAATGCCCCAAAATGTGGCAGCAAATCGTTCAACAGACAGCAGTGTGTCCGACTTGAGTTGCTTTTGTTGCGGACTGCGGCAAAGGATTGCAGTTTGCCGAAGTATCCAACGGACACTGCTTGCAAAGCATCAGATACATCTTTTATATTGTTGCACATTTCTTCAAGGTTTCAAAAAATATTTGATTTGAGAATCTGCAACGATTTGTAAAGAGGCCAAAACTTGACAGGCATTCAGGGATAACTAAAGTCTAAAGAGTCTGATAACTCGGAAAGTGGGAAAGGGGAGCTGGGAACTGGGAACTCCTAACTGTGTCTACTTGGTCAAGTGTGAATAGTTTTATTTGCTACCCGCGATTCGTTGCATGTTGTGATGGCGCCACAAGATACAGTTACAGCTGCAACCTTTGCAGGGATTACTTTCCCGTGGTAATTTGTCCGGCGGTAGCAGGACACAAGTTTTATAGTTCTCTGGGATATTTTTTTGGGTGGGGAGAGTGGGGTGTTGGAAAATGGTTTGTTCGCCTTGCGGGTCACGTGCCCATTTTGTTTACATGCCGCATTAAGAGGATTCCGTTTCATTTTATTGCGATTTGATTCTATTTTCTGTTTGTAGTTGTTGTTGCTGTTGTCCTGCCTCGCGTGCTTGCCACACACATAAGCAACGGTCTGTGGCAGCCACAGATCGAGTCTCACATATTTGTTTTTGTGCCCTCTCGCACTCGCATTCGCATTATTATCGTCTGGTTTATCCCTCTTTGGGTTTTTCTCGGGTTACTAGTCCCCCGTCCCTTTGCTTCCCTTTCCATGCCTGCCCATCCCTTTCCTTACCACCCATTGGGGTTGGCGTGAACTTTGCCACTTTGCTGCAGCTTTTGCTGTTTAGCTCTTGCAACTGCTTAAGCGTCTGTCATTTGTTGTTGTTGCTGCTTATTGTTATCCTCCAGTTGAGAGCTTACCATTCACAATTTGTTGCACGTGGGATGGCACAGTTAACCTTTCCTCCTGCCTCCTGCCCCACTCGAAGTCTTTGGGATCGAGTTGAACTGGACTCATTACAGGCGTGTTGCAGCTTCGCTGATAAGTGCACGTCTGAGGGCTTAGTGGCTGTGCTTTCTTATCGGGCTTATCAGTTAACAGTTGTTGGTACTCAAGCAGCCGAGCTTTATCACTTGCAACTCAGCGGCCCAGTTGCCACAGTATTGACTCCAATCTGCCATCTTTACCACCATAAACCGCAAACCAAACCACAGTTGCACGTGTAAATGTCATAAATGAAATTAAAGTTTGAGAAAAGGGTTTTCCTTGTGCCGCAGCGGGAAAATTTTCAATTATTTTGCAAGAGGCCACGGTATAATTTGCAATTGGATATTTTTCTTTCGATTCGTTGTCCTTAATTAAAAGTCCAAAGTGTCCACCCTGCTGAGGCCTGTCACAAAATTTGTTAAACTCTGGGAATTTTGGTTTTTTTTTGCCGCTTACATTTTGGTAATGAGGCATATTTGAGAGGCATTTGGCAATGGACAATGTAATTGCGAACTAATCAACCTTTTTTAATTGAATTTCTGCAGCTGGCAAAGTCCCCCCACACCGCCACTTTGCCTTCCTCCTGTGTCAGGGCCAAATCAAAGAAAGTTATTTCATTAAAAAATTTTAATTGACATTCGTTCTTCTGGCAAATTAAGCTTTGTGCCGCTCCAAACATTTGCCCAAGTTGCTGGCGCCCATCTGTCAGCGTTGGACAGGTCCGTTGCCAAATAACTTTTCTCGGCCCAAATGAATCAAACTGACAGTTTTCATACTCCTACATTTATATACATATATATATATATATATACATATATATTTTTTATATATTTTGTGCAACGTTTTCTTTTTTGATTTTTTGATGTAATTACTGTGACAAGTTGCCCAATTTGCTTAGTTCGGGGCCAAGTTTCATTCAGTTCATTTCATTTAATTAGTTTGCAGAATGTTGCTGCTGTTGCTGCTGCTTCATCTTCTCATTGTTGTTGCTATAGTTGTTGTTGTTGTTGCTGTTACTGTTCTTGGCAGTAAGCAGGAAATTGCTTCATTTCGACGGCTTTTGAGTGACAAATTGAATTTGTAGCAGCACAACAAATAGGGCTACTTGTCACAGCCTTACACACACACACACACACACATAACTAGATATATATACATATGTGCATACTAACTGGGTTAAGTCGGCATTGCCCGTGTTTTTCCGATCTGTTAAATCACAACTTCCATAGGCTCTTCCCTCCTTGTCAGCTGAACTGGCCACACTTATTAAGCCATAATTTAGAGCTGCCTTTTTATGCCCGTTACACGTTACTTATATTTTAAAATCAGTTATAAAATGGCATTATTTTCTTGATTTGAATTACATATAAAATTACAACTAAAATGGAAACTACTATAGAAGTGACAACTAACAAGCTGTCAAGCTTCGTTCTGTGTGTATTGATTGTCACTTGTTCAATGCGTCAGTCTGTCCGTCAATCAGTGAATAGAGATTGCAGCTCAATTGAGCTCAATTCTCGTTGTCTGTCAGTTAAACAATTGAGCCAAATACAATATGCAACTAAGCCTATAACAATTACCGTAAATACAAGCGTTTAATTTAAACATAGCTTGCAATTAGCTTTTGATATTAAGAAACAGGACAATGATTATCGTATAATCATAAGCATGTAATTATCATATTATTTGATATGTTTATTAGCTAATCGGTTCATCAATAATGAAACCTAGTTGGCTAATTTACGAACACCGTTTCTTTCACGCTCTCTCTCTCTTTCTCTCTCTCTCTCTCTCTGTTGATTTTTCGCTCTGTTCCCCTCTCTTTCCTAAACAAAGATAGCGTTATCTCTCTGGCTGGCCATTTGGAAAAAATGCGCAACAGTTGCATGAAGGAGCAACAACAACAAACCAGCAAACCAGCAAACAATTGTCCTTTCTGCTGTTGCACCCGCCCGCCACACCGTGGGGCACCTGCCCCCATGTGGCAGCCGGCATAATTTGTGCTGCACTGCGCATGTGCCCACAGAAGCTAAGCACGAAGGCAGCTTCGTTGTTTGGCTTTCGGCTGTTGTTCGGCTAACGAGTTGCTGCTGTGTCGGATTAACGGGCAGGTCCTGTTCGTCCTGTCGCCAGCCGTCAGTCGCACACAGCTTTCCGGTGAAGATAGTCGGAGTCGAGGAACGCGCGATTGCAATTGGCGGCAGTTCGGGCTAAAGTAGAAACCTCGAAACAACTTGCAACAAACGCGTGAAGTGACGAATCTAACACTCTGTCCGTCCAAATGCCACAAAAGTAGTTCCTGTTCCGGTTCCATAACCAGAAATCATTAATAAACGTAAGCGTCGCAATTCGCCGAGTTTTGTCGGAACGTGCTCAACGTCACCAGCAACAACAACAACAACAACAACAACAACAACAATAACAACAACAATAATAACGACAATAACATCAGCATTATCCACGTCTCGTACTGTCAGTTGTTCTGTTCGCGGTTGTGGTTGCTCGCGCGTGCTGTGGCAAGGACATTCCGCCACTAGCCAAGAGCCAGAGCCAAGAGCCAGACCCTAAGAGCCATGTTGACAGGCTTAAATGGGGCTTTGAGCGCTTAAATTTCAAGGCGCTTTTCTCATTACCCCCCTTTGTGAAATGATATATGAGACCCAAGCCAAAAGGAAAAGTGTCTACGAAAAGTGCGAATTCATTCTCGGCGTGGCAGCAGGAGCAGCAAGGCAACCAAAAGGATTAACCTCGCTGCCCTCCCAAATAAAGTGCTCCCTGCCTGTGCTCGTTCGTGTGTGTGTGTGTGTATGTGTGTGCGTGTAAACTGGCCATAAGGCTGTGGCCAAGAGCTGTGTCGAATTGCCAATGAAAGGATTAAAAGCATAACATTTCATATCAGTTGACAGAACACAGTCTACAGTCCATAGGAAGGACGAAGGACCAAGGATAGACAGCTCTTAAGCTGATTGCGTTTTGATAAGTAAGCATTTAATGTGTTTTGCTAAACACTTTTTTTAACACTCAACACTCGACACACACACTCAGCACACACTCTCAACACACACACACACACACACATACACACACTAACACATACAAACAACACCAGTAAATCGACCCGTCTCATACCCATGACTAACGATAGACGACAGTCAACACACGACCCACTTCAAAGTGAAACTAAATAAATATTTTCAGATTTCTCATTTCCTAATTCTGCTCCGGCTGCTGCTGGACCTCTGTGCTGACCTACACTGCAAGAAAAGTCGCAGAGCCACACACACACACACAGCAAACTCTATGACAATTTGTTGTTTCTTAGTTTCTTAGCGACTTTCAAGTTAAGAAAACATTTTCTAAATGAAGTTGAAATCAGAGACAGAAACTTTGCTCAGTTATTCCCACCCGCAATTTCTTGCAGTGCATGCTGTTTGTAAAGTGTCTGACACTAATTGCAATGAGCGACAGATCAAAAGTTTTTTTTCCAACAGCAATAAATAAAAGTTTACAACGAGTTCTCAATAGCAATGTGTTCGTTAACGAGATTTGAAGTTGAAATGTCGAATGTGTGAACACACATTCAATAATTCACACTTGAACTTCCCACTTTGGCACATTTTTGAGAGCAGGGTATGCTGGTAAATCGGGCAAACCTATTAGGCATAAGCGAAAGTAAATGGCCACAAAATCCTTTCAAATCAAAAGCAGTAACAACTCGAAGCACTTGAGTTAGCGTAAAAGTTATGCAAATCTTGAGTTGCGCTTGGACAGTTTCTGAATGGGCAGCACCTCCCTCTGCCCACAAGTCCCACTTCACCCCCCCTTGACACATTTCCGCACGCTAACGCTTTAGACACGCCATGGCGAACGTTGATGGAATGTCTAAGTGCTTGGCCAGGACACGCTCTCGAGCTCATAAATGGGCAAGCATAAAGGACAACAATGACCGGCCAAAGTGAAACTAAATGTTGCCCCCAAAATGTGTTTGTGTGTGTGTGTGTGATTGTGTGCAACACATTATTCGTACCCTGCTAAGTGAACGCCCCCTGTTTATGGCCCAGAAGTTGTGAGAAGAAAAAATGAAGGAAAGAAGAGAAAAATATGCATAGATTAGGCACGCTTTGAGTGCTAAGTTTTGGACTCGATGTTTCAATTAGTTACCCCCAATAAAACTTAAAGAGGTTCTACGGGTTCCCAAGAGGGATATCTGTGAATATCCCCTCCCAATGAATATGCCATTGTCTGGCTTTGTTAGCTGAGATTTTTCATGGCGCAGTGAAAATATCATTTTAATAACCAAAATGACAGTCATAATAAATCAATGATTATTGCCCCCATTGTCCTCGAGATTACCCAGCTCACATTTCATAGCTTTAAAATGGGTCGTTGAGTCGAGTTACTCGACATTTTTATGGCATTTGCCAGATAAAAGCAGCAAGCATCCTGTGTAGGGATGTGGGAGGTGTCCTCGCTAAGCTGCGATTCTGTCACATTGTCTTGGCCATAACCATAAATTGTCGAAGCACACACACAGAGACAGACAGGCAGACAGACAGACACGCAGACACGCAGACAGACAAGCAGACAGACAGACAAACAGACAGACAGACAGACAGTCGAGTGCACAGTGCTTGAGTTATCGAAAAGTGCTCATAAACCATAATTGAGACTGTTTCTTCATGTGAAGTGATATCATGTGATGTGAAATATAACTGAGAAACACATTCAGAGTTCATTCATGAGTACATCTCAATAAAAGTGCATTAATAACCTCACTATCATTTCAATTTTGATGCACTTAACTTGATTTGTAACTGAGAAACTAATTTGAATGCATTCTTAAGTACTTCTGTCTAGAAGTTCCTTAACAATCACATTTTTTATACCCTGTGCCCATTAAAAATGGGCAAAAAAGGGTATAAAAATGTTGTGCAAATCTATGTAACAGACAGAAGGAGGCATCTTGGACCCTATAAGGTATATACATCCTTAATCAGCATCAATAACCGAGTCGATTGAGCCAAGTCGGTCTGTCTGTCCGTCCGTCTGTCTGTATAAACGCGTCGATCTCAGCAATCATAAGAGCTAGAGACACCAAATTTGGCATGAAGATTCCTGTATGCCCTCTTCAGATCGAATTTTTGTTAGATTTTCAATAATTTTCTCCCTTCCCCCGCAAATCGAAAAAAACGAATTATACCCGTATTTCTTAGAGTAGACTATTCTTACTTAGCATGTGCTTAAATAATATGATAAAGAAGCAGTCCTGAAAGTTTCATTAAGATCAGTCTATAAATAAAAGAGTTAATCAGAAGAGAAATGTTGCTTTGCCCGCAGCACATGTGTGCGAGCGAGACAGCGAACGACTGCGCCACAAGACTATATAAAGTGTCGTTAGTATATTCTTACTTCTATTATAATCAAAATATTTAATTTAGAAAACTACACAGGGTATTATACTGTCGCGCGCGTTCGACTGATCCGCTTGTTTAGTAATCATTGCATTCAACTTTATTTATAACTGAGAAATAAATTTGTATTCATTCTATAGTCTCAATCAAATTAATAATCACAA
The DNA here is from genome assembly GCA_018901825.1 of Drosophila funebris. Taxonomy (NCBI): domain Eukaryota; kingdom Metazoa; phylum Arthropoda; class Insecta; order Diptera; family Drosophilidae; genus Drosophila; species Drosophila funebris. The sequence goes on from JAEIFK010000682.1 coordinate 1,408,783, forward strand.
TATAATTTCATTTGAGTAGCATTCAACTTTATATATAACTCATAATCAATTTGGAATACATTCTTAGGTACAACTCAATCAAAGTAATGTCACATTTGCTCTAATATTTCATTTCAATTATGATGCATTCAACATTTGTGCAATTGCAATTTCACATGCATTTTGTAGACTTAAACAAATGCTGAATGTTCATTGCAAATTTCACAAATTGTCAATTAGATTGCAACAAATTAAGTGGCACAGAGGCAGTTCGCAGAGGCAACCACAGCGGAATCAGCCTTAGCTGCATTTCCATTCTTTTGCCAGTTTCCTATCTCTCTCTCTCTCTCTCTCTCTATCTCTCCCCCATTGTCCATGGAATTGCGATATTTACTACACATGTGCGTCGCTCAAACTCCGACAAATCTCCCTTCACTTTATCAACATTACATATTCCGCTCGCCTTCCTCACTTCTGCTCCCACAATTCACAGTGCTGAAATGAAACAAAATCGCAATAATGGTCTGTGTTCCCCTGTCCCCTGCCCCGCCCCTTAAAACCCATTGCCCTGTTCCCAAATGTAAATTAATTGCCTGTACAAATTAGCCAACACAACGAGCATTTCGGACATTAGGCCCAGCACAAAATGTCCATAGAAATGGACTCTATAAAAGTGTTTCTCTCCCTAATTTTGCACACACACACTAAATAATTGCTCCCAGCTGGTTATAATCGTTTGCCCAACTAACAATCTATGCCTACCAAAGGAATTTAAATGTACATAATACTGGATTACTTCTGGGCAATAGTTTTCCAATAAGCGATTTATTTGAGTGAGAAGAGAGTAGAGATTTTATTGAGTTCTATGATTTCTTCTTCAGGAAAATCAAATAAAATTAAATGCTTTATATAGAGCAGAGCTTTAAGCTTCCAAGAGCTTTCAAAGTGTTTTACTATTCAGAATTAAAGTGAGTAAATATAAAGATAGCCGAGTTTGTTAAACGCTTACAATTACAAGTAAGTTTAATATAAGCTTTAATGTGCTTTTCCAGCTGTACTTTCCTTAACTATAAAGTTATGCTGAATAAAACATTAAATTCATGATGTAAATAGGTTATATACCCCACAATTGCGCATACTGGGTACGGGTATATACAGCCATGGGCCAAGAGCCCGAGCTGGCCAGGTAAACAGATGCAAATGTCGCTCGTTATTTTTAATCAGCTATCAAAATGTATAGCTGCAATTTATTTAGGCCATTGAGGGTGTGGCAAATATTTTCCACTTTTAGTCATATTTTAATGTTGTACGCGTTTCTCTTCTTCTTCTCCTTTTTTCCGTGTATATTTTGTACAATATTTACGCGAATTTAATGAAGTCGCTGTCAGGTTTTGTTGTTTCGCTGTTTTGGTTGTTTGGTTGTTTGGTTGTTTGTTGTCTGACTTCTGGTAGTTTGTGTTTATTGAAACTAGCGAATAGTTGAAATGTTGTTTGCGGACAGACATTAAAGTTAATGAGCCAACTGCGGCAGCATTTCACCGGGGGGCGCACAACCTATGGAACTGTGGCACTGCAATACGATAGGCAAAGCAGAGGGGAGCGTTGGGGTGATGAAACTATTTGGCAAATGAGCAAAGTGCCACAGGGCAATGCAATGGCATTGAGTTTACTTTGGAATATGAAAATCTCGAGTTACTCGTATAGATTTCGGGAGTAGCTTAATAACCCCGGAGATGGCAGCACTTGTGTCCCGTTTTATTTATGCTAGCAACAGAATCTGTTGCCAGTTTATCATCAACAGCAACAACAGCAACAACAGCAACAACAACAATAATAATAATAACTGGGGCGACTGTGGCAAACACCACCCTGCCTCATTGCTCCATCGCCCCCTCACCAACTTCATCTTGTCTGCAATTGAAGCAAAAGCAATGCCCCGCAGCTCTTAGCAACATGGCAAAGCAATTGGTAGAAGTCTAGAAATGGGAAATGGAAAATGGGTAATGGAAAATGAGAGCAACTCTGACTAGCATTTAAAGCCGCCTTTTGGGGTAGAGACAAGTACTTAGTAAACAGCACAGAGAGAGAGAGAGGGAGAGTGCCCCAGAGGAGGTGGGTGGTAGGTGGTAGGAGGAAGAAGGTAGTAGGCAAGCAAGGGGCGGCCAATTGAAACAACAACGAGGCGGAAATAAAATATTAACTTTGCTCAACTCAAACTCACGATTCAATTAGAAACGAAAGCCATTTTATAATTGAAATCAGCCCCGACACGCCCCCAGGCATAGAACTCCCACAACGGGAGTGAACGAAAAACGCGAAACGGATATAAATAGACAGAATCCAAAACAATAATGGGCATCAATAAATATTAGCAATAAGGGGAAGGGGTAAAGGGGAAGCGCAATATGATGATAGCAATCAAGTGATGTGGGCGGGGGAAAAGATGATCACTCATTAGTGTTCTTTCTATTTGCCATCATCTTCTTCTTTCTTTCCAAAGACAAAGACTGTCGCTCCATTTGTCACTCTGTCAGTGGAAAGTTGGTGGGGCAAGTGGGGACACAGGGGGGAACGACTGACAGATGATGCATGTGACGAAGCAGAAAATTTCCAGCAATGTGTCTTCAATTCAACCAATTTCTTCGTCAAACTCCCCAGCGAAGTTCCCCTGCCGCGACTTGATTATGATTGAGTTGATGTCTTTAATGTGTTATCGATGACGGGCAGTGGCTTCTCGACTGCGCCTCGAGTCTCCCTCTGTGCGCTTGCCACATGCCACACAGTTCGCTGGCAGCTCAAGCAGAAGTGAGGAAAGAAATCGAAGGAGTCAGCTCGGCAGTTGACTGCTTCCTGTGTTTGTCTGTTTGTTTGCTGCTCCATTTAAATCAGTTACATTCCTCGCCAAGTAAACACAGCACACACACACACCCACACACACACTCACATGTGCTTTTACATTTTGTTATTTGTCTTTTGAATTATTAATGAATTCGTTGAATGTCCTCGTCTCAACTGGCAAACTGACAAACTGGGAGACTGGAAAAGCTCTGGCTGCAGTTGACGTCCTGATGATCTGCCTCTTAATCAAGTGAGCAGAAGCTTTCATCTCAGATAAGTTTAATTAAAATCCCAGGCACATTCCAGGCCACGCCCACAGCTGCGTTGACCGCGCATTCTGAAACTTTAAATAGTTTTTCCTGGCTGCGGGTAAACTGTTTCATGAAAAGTAGAAAAGCGTAAGAGGCAACAAAGTTTTCCGATTTCGATTTTTATTGCGTCCAAAAACCCAGAAAAAAAACGTGCAATGCGATTGCCATGGCGATGGAAGAAGGGAAAAGAGCAAGAGGGGAAGGTGAAAGGGAAGTAGGTGGAATTGGGAGTCGGTTTCTTGGCAACAATTTCATATTGTAGCCACTTGACTGCCGTTCCTCCATTTCCATTCCCAATCTCACATCCATTTCCATACCAACTCTTGACTTTCCACCTGGCCAACTCTCCTCGTCCTATTTGTGCTTGGAATTCTAAGCCAGTTGCTGCACGCGACCAAGAGAAGGGTGCAACCACTTCAACCACAAAATCCACACAAAACATTTTTGCCAGCTAAAAGTTGTTCCTTGTTTTGTCTGGTTCGTTCTCCCATTGCCAGTGCCCACTGTACTGCATTATTTATGCCAGAGCAACAACCAAATATTAGCTCGAATTTATTAAAACATCAGACGAAACAACTCATGTGAGTTACGACTTGGAGGGATGAAGGATCCATCCCCGAATTAGATGGAGGTGTGAGTCCTTAAGCTGTTAATCTTTTTTCAACTTTGTAATTACTTTTGGAGTCAGAAAAGTTTTGAGAATTTGTAGAGCACATTCGGAAATTGTTTTGAAAAGAAGAAATAAAGCCACTCAACCACAGCACCACACACTCTCTCGAACCACTCATACAGTGTCACCAGCATCAACTAAATCACTTTCTATTCAACAGGACTCTTTAACGAGCAGACGACACAAAAAGGCCACCAGGACAACTAGGACAACGAGGACAACCAGGACACGTGCTCAACACCAACAACAGGCACTGACCACTGACCAGCGGGCGAGACGTTGCCAACGTGACGTACCAAAGAGTTGGACAAGCCAGAAGCAGAAGCAGGAGGAGAGGAGCAGGAGGAGGAAAGGTCAATAAAAAAGCTAACGAAAATGCGGATGGCGCTTGCAGTCGACAGGCGATACCAGCACCACCAACTACAGCACCATCAGCAACAACAGCAGCAGCAGCAACAACAGCAACAGACGCAACAACAACAACAGACGCAACCGCAACAAAAACAAAACTGGAAAAGTTGAACTCAGTTCTTTCCCAGTGCCAGGAGCCAGCAAAAGAGGAAAAGACAGGGAAAGAGGCTGCAGTTGAAGCAGAGAGAGGCTAAAAAGTTCCAAATTTGGCAGACAGACTCCGCCTCGTCGCTTTGTGGCCATATCCAAATGCGGAACTGGAACTGTTGGCAGCAGTTGTCGTAGCTGTTGCTGTATTTCCAATTCGGAATTTCGAATTTGATTTTAACGCATCTTTGGGTGACAGACGACGACTTCTCTTTGGGAAGTTAACGGAAGTTTCTCCCCAATCCTCATTTCCCAGGCTTCATTCAGCGGACACACTTCAATGATCACACATTGAAATTGGCTGACAAGGAGCAAAACTGGGGAAAAGGGGGTAACTCAACTCCCAAACCAGAGAGGAGCCCATTGAAATGAGCTGCGTCACATGCCATGACAAGTTATTAATTGCATGTCTGGAAACGCAATAAGCCTGCCCAGACTAGACTCCAAGAGAACTCCCTCCCACTTGTTCATCATGGACCACTTCAGGAGCATGTTCATTCTGCTTGTCTCACTTTTAGCTTTGAAGACGCCTTCGGTCAGCGGATATCTGAACATATTCATCAGCCACCACGAGGTGATGAAACTGATGGGTAAGTGTACCCACAACAACATGACAAACATCCCTAACTAGACATATTTCGATTTGAAAATAATCGTTAGAACAGTTGGTGGAACTTTCAGACACGTCCATAACCGAATCCCCGCCTCAGAGATATGATTAATAGTTGAATGGCAAAGTGCGACAGGACAAATTCATTGCTCCTCAACAAACAAACAAAAACAAACAGTTCACGTCCGAGTGGAGAGCGGGGAAGTGGGGCACAGGCCAAGGCATAGGCCACGTCCTAGTCATTAATAGTTCCAAAATAATTGTTGACCATGACGACGACGTCGCCGACCACAAAAGTTGCGCGAAAACACGACAAAACAAATCCACACAAATCGATTTCCGGCTTGAGCCACCCTCGCACCCTCTTTCCTACCCACCTACACCACCCTGTTGACAGCTGCAAGTAGCTACTCCTTCCTCTCCTCCCTCCCGCTTGTTCCTCCTCCCACTCTGCTAACGACTTCACAGTCCAGTGGAACAGTTTGTTGTTTGTTTTGCTGTTTTCCGTTTGTTGCTCCACGCGAGTTCTCATTATTGATGGCGCCAAGCATTCAAGTGCCACCAAATCGACCTTGTGCCCCTGCTCCCCTGTTCCCAGTCCTATTCCCACCTCCAAGTCCTACAAAATAGTTACTGTAATAGGCATTCATGCGGCGTGCCAAGCCGGAATGATGTCGTCCCTCCTCACATTGATTAATGGTGCTCGGCTCCAAAATGTGAATCGAGGCTGTTCCAATTCCGTTTTCGTCCACCGTCTATCGACTCCCTGTGACCACTCCATCATTCGTTCGTTTTCCGGCACTTAACTGTAATTGGAGCAAAATGCTTCCATCTCATTATGCAGCTTTGCTAGACTCCTATGTGTAGTCACTGAATCAGGGCACTTCAATTAGTTAACAGCATTAAATTAATCCACACAAGTGCTGCACAAATCCGAGATCCGAGCTTGATGAATGACTCTGAAATTGGAGCTGCCAACTCGTCATTAGGTTAGCAACTGCTGCTCATTCCTCGGAAGGGTCTTAATTTCCGCCTCTGCAGCTTATGGATTGTGCTCTCCTCAAATCGATTGCACATCCTAGTTCGAGGAGCTCCGTGCAATTGGCACTTCATATAGTGGGTAGCTGTCTCCTTGACACTCCCTGCCATCCTTCAATCCAAATCGGATTTCATTAGTTTCTGCTCTTTGCTCTCTTTCCCACTTCCTCTTTAGCCCACAACCAGTTAAAAGTCCCGCCCTATTAAGTTTCCCACCCCTCCTAGGGTTTTCCAGTTGAAAATTAACAAGCAGCGGGAAATTGTACAAAGCTGACCCAACGCACGTTCCCATCAACCACTTTGCTGCTTTCGCTTACTGCCTTTTGAGATCCCACGCCCTCAAATGACCTCCCAAGCCCCCAATCCCCTCTGTTACATGAACCCCCCAACTAATTTCAATCGCTCTCAGTTATTCCATTGCCCGTCGTGATTGACGTAATGCATTTCGAATAAAGAATAAAGAGCATATAATTAGTTCCCTTTCCCCCTCATTAATATACATTATAAATAGTAAATAATGATTTCCTATCATTCTCCCTCCTTCCTATCACACTGTCTTTCTATTTCTCCTTTTAACTTTACTCATATGTTGCTCAACTTCACTTTGATAAAGTGACGACAACATTAAAATTAAACAACTTTTACGCTATTGTGCAAAATGTTACGCTCTGTTTTCCATTTCGTTACGTTGTCCTAGCAACAAACAATTTTCATCTCCGTGTTGCTAGCGACGCCATCACTCAGGGAGGGTTTTCCCCCATTTCCATCTGCATTTCACCCAACCAGCTGCCCCATCAGAAAAACGCTGTGCAGAAGCGCGTAAAAATGCAATTTCAACAAGTTTCACTTTGATGTGCACATTTCTTGGGCCCAAACTCACAACTCCCCTGGGAAAATCACACCCTCAACCCCATTGCCAACTATAGTGCTCATAAACACTGGAAAATTTCCCTTTAAATTACAAGTAAATGCAAAAGAAAATTATTTTTAATGAATAGAAAACAGTCCGAGAAAACCATCGAAACTCCTTTCTTTTCCTTGTTCTCCCTCTTTCCTCTTCTTCATTATCCAGTCTTCCTTCCCGGCTGGGTATTCGTTGAGGAATTTTTAAACTGTGCCAATTAAATTACAAAACTCAACTCTGATAACAGAAGCAGAGACAGCTATAAAACTGCAATCCGAGCAAAATGATAAGCCCTAGTAAGGTGTGACACAAATGGAGAAAGAAAACAGCAGAGAGGATGATAATTTGGGGGAATGCGCGTTGCAATCCCTCTAATGACACTAATTATCCTCTTAATCTTTTATGCAAATTATGTGCCGGCTTTGTCAAAGCGAAAAACTGACACCGCACGCAGAACCAGACGCAGTCTTATCCGGGAAACCTATTCTCCCAACCTGCTTACAGTATTATTTCTGCGGTTGCAGCGTCACGTGTGTCTCATTGGGACAATTGTAGGTAGTGGTAATTATGGTGCGATGCCGGCAACAGGGGGTTAAAGCAACTCTCTGAGCCAGGACAGTCTCAAAAATGAGGCGAAAGTTTTTGCTAGGCGACGGCAAAGTTGGCAAAGATATGATAGACAGCGAAAGTTCGACAATGTTGAGGACTTGGACCCGTAACCAGGTTGAGAGTTGAGGTTGAAATCCCGACAGGAAAGAGGGTTTCCACATTTAAGACTCTTCAAGCTGTTGTTTCCAATTCACTAAAGAGGCCAATCGACAAGTCGAAAGTCTCGTTTGAGAACAAATCACATCCGTTTCGAATCACAACTGAATTAATTAGACTTGTCACAAGTGCATTCGCATTCCCAATCCCCTACTCCTTCTCCTGCAGCACCTTGAATATGCTTTCATCATTGTTGTCGCAGGACAGACAAACAGACAAACAGAGAAATGGAAATGGAAACGGTGATTGAGGTTGAGGTTGAGTGACATTGTTCTTTTCGTGTGTTTGTGCATATTTAATGTGAGTCACTTTGAGGTTATGTTTGTGTTTTTTATGTTTATGTTTAGACAACGGTGCTTCCCCTTAATGTTTGTATAAGTGAGGGAACGGGAAGGCAACTTGCAACTTTCCACATATTCTATGCCGTGCAGTTTGTCAGCGGAAAACGGAAGAGAAAGTAGCACACTTTGAGAGTTGCTTGAAGAGCTTGGCAAGCTCAGCGGGGTGCATAACAATTTGGGATTCAAAAACAAAATGAAACTGTAAAGAAGAACGAATAAGGAATGGAAGGAGAAGAGGTCCTAGAAGAGCGACGGATGAAAGCCAACGAAAAATGCTTTTTCTTGTACTGTAATTGGATTTCAAATTGTTTTAAGAATCGAGCGAACGCTTTCTTCCCAATCTTAAATGCACGCACACTCGGTGCTGCCGGAAATACAACATTCAACATCCGGCACAGACAACAGACAACAGAAAACAGGCAACACACAGAGTCTAAAGGGTCGGAGCAGTAAAGTTGAAGAGAGTAAACAGCATTTGCGACTTTCAATGCAAAGCGAGGCCAAGACAAACGGCTGACGCGGCTTAGCCTGATCCCGGGGAGTAAATGATGCAACATAAAGCACTAGACTAGGAATAAACTAGGGGATCAGGGGTTGGAGGTCGAAGGAAATGGGGCAGCTGTGAGACAACAATGAAAGCGGATGAAGAAATTTAATTTCACGTCTTTTTAACTCGAACAGCTTCATCTTGAAGGGAAGTTGCTTTTACCAGGATGAGGGTTGGGGATTATAATGCTCCCATAGCTAGTTAAACTTATAATGACAATAATAATAATGATGATGATGATGATGATGTTGATGATGATAGCGTTGTAGTCTCGCCTTTAATCGAGTTAGACTACACTTGACACCTTTTAATATTTGCACTCGTCCCATCGATATCACCTCTTCCTCTTGGGGTAACCTGAGAGCGAAAGCCAATTGACGACCCTTGCATTGGAGACGGATTCGAATTCCATTATTATTGTGACTTGGGTTTTGTTTACCAACCTTCATCCCCCTCATGTCGAGAAAATCAATTTCCGTTGAAGGTGGAAATTGGAATGTGGAGAGAGGAGAGAGGAAAATGGTGCCGTCAATTTGCGGGAAAAGTAAACAGAAAATGCACAAAAGTTTTCCACAGCAGTGGAAAATCCTCAGGATGAAACTATTTGAGTCGAGATCGGGAGGGGGATGGGGGATGGGGACAGGTGTAACAAAGCAAATTGTGAAATAAACTTTCCCTCAACGTCTCCAATGCATCCGCAAACCCTTCGTACTCATTGTCATTCTCCATTGCAGGGCTGGAGGCGGATTTGTTCTACGTGCACGAGGGAGCCATTAACACATACGCGATGCACTTCACCGTCCCCGTTCCCGCAGATGTTCACGAGCTGGAATTCTCCTGGCAGAGTCTCATCGCTTATCCGGTAAGACAACGTCGCTTTTAGTATCTCAACCCTTTCGTAATCCCTTCAAATTTGCTGTGCACTCCATTTACCTGATATCACAACAGTTGCGCTACACAATCAGCATTGAGTACGCCAATGACCAGGATGCATTGGGCACTCCCACGCTAAGTATTCCACACAAGGGCCTGGTGCCGCAGGAGATTGAATCCTTTCTGGTGTATCTGCCCTGCACGGGCAATGCCAGCCTCCAACTGCCCGTCAATGTTAACATGGTAGTCCATGGACCTCCGCGCTCCAACGATACCCGACTCCACTTCAAACGCACCAAGATCTGTGCCAAGGGTAAGGCTGGACTCCTGTCAATTGTCAAATGTCTGACTGGTTACCATTGTCATTTGTCATTTACCATTTGCCATTACAGGCATTTCACCCGAGCCAAATCAGTCGCCAGCCCCCGCCCATGCCCCCTCCCAGGGACCTGCTCTGATGAGCGCCGCGGCCTGTGCATTGGGCCTGGTTCTGGCCGTAGGCCTTGTCGCTAGCATGATGTATGTGCGAGCTCGCAAGCAACTCCGTCAGGACTCATTGCAGTAAGTCCAGTTGATGGTGCCATCAATTCAATTATTGCAGCAGCTCTACCCCTTCTCAGCACCAGCTTCACCACCGCCGGCTATGGCAGCCATCAGAATGTGTTCATACGCCTTGATCCGCTCGGACGACCGCCGAGTGCCACAGGCTCCTATGCGACCATTGCCAGCCTCAACAAATATCCAGCCGAGTCCAAAAAATCCTGCAGCATTTTCGATCGTAAGTCAGCCTTACCCCCTGCCCAAACCCAAACTTATCAAACATAAACTACTCAATTCTCCACAGGATTCAGAAGCTCACCAACGCCCACACCTTATGCCACAGCCCTGCTGCCAATGGGTGACCCGGCCGGCGAGACTATTTACTCGAAGCCCGAATCAGTTTGTCCCTCGAGAATATCCTACTACGCCTCCTCGCAGCTGACCCAGGTGAGTTTGATGCATCTATCTGATGCTGTGGTCACACGATGGCACCCCAAGGGGTTCATTTAGACCCTCAGGTAAATCAAAGCCTTTGATATGTTACGACACGTGCCGTATACCATGTACCATGTGGCATGTGGTATGCGGCATTTGGCAGCTACAAATGGAAATGAATCCCGTTGAAGTTCCAACCTCAGTGGGTGCGTTTCCATGGTCATAGGACTTCAACTGGCTTCAATTCCAATTTTGTGGCACTCACCAGACCCATCAGTTGATTGCTCCCAAGGCTATTTCCACATCCAATCCCAAAAACTCGAAGCCACCTTTCCACGACGATAAAAATTAAATTCTAATTTATATTTACGAGCTGATAAAGCTCCTGTAGAGTGTTCTACTCAAACAAGAGGCATTCATAAATATGCGACTCTCCTTGCCACCTGCTGGGGGTTGCTTGGTGTAAGTTTGAAGCTGGGGCAAGTTTTGCGTGGCACTCACGTACTTTATGCCACAAGTAAAGCACAAGCGACCCAAAGACCCACTGTCAGAGCAACAGAGGTGAATTATATAGATACGAGTGAGTGTGTGAGTAGAGTGAGTGTGTGAGTGTCTGAGTGCGAGTGCTAGTGAATGAAAAGGGGGAGCATGTGAATCTGTTTAGATAAGCTGAATGTGCTTCACAGTCCCATGTCTGGCTCACTATCTTCATCATTGCCATTGGCAATTGCAAGTCCAAATATAAATACTCACTGTGTGGAAATTAGAAAACTAAATTTAGATGAGACCACAATAGAATCCTCTACTTAATGCAGGGTATAAACAGCAATCAAACCTCAAGCATAAGCTGTGGCACATAAAGACGAATCCCTTAAATGAATGTTTAACTTTTTACACATTGTTCTCCCTTTCTCTCTATCTGCCACTTCTTTGTCTATTTAGCATTTCTTTTGCTTCTTCTTCTGCACAAAAAATTTAACTTCTTGGCCCTGACAAATCTGTTGCAAATTAGAATAAATTATTTAGCAGCTTCTCTTTTGCTGTTTTTCCTGTTAAACAGTTTATAGACGCAAGCGACGCCTTCGTTTACATTTCTCCTAGACAACAAGACAAGTCTGTCTTCCTCTTCCTCTTCAAGGTCTTCCCTCTTTAGCTCATGATTGTTGGGCCCATTTTCGTCACCATCTTCTAACGCAATTTCCATCGTCGCATAATTAAATATTCAATTTCCATAGAGACTCCTTTGGATTTTTATTTGATGCTTATTCCTTGACATTTTTGCGTCTCCTTTGGCCTCTTTGGTGCTACTTCTCCGTCTCCGACTCCGTCTTCGTCTGTGTATCCGTCTCCTTCTCCTTCTCCTTTTACTAAGTATTTGTTTGTTTAGACTTCAATTTCATACTCATTATGGTAACGGTTTCGAAGCATTCACCCGGCTGGTGGGGGAAACATAAATACACACCATCCCCCCCTCCTTTGGAGGCAGACACATAGATTCACTTAGCTCAGTTCATGGATATCTGAATATCTACCAGGAGTCGAATACATTTGCCATATCCAGAGACAGAGAATAAAATGAATTTGATGCAAAAGCGAAGCCCCAAATTGGAGTCGAGTGTTGCATATGTGTGTGGGCTATGGGATTTAGGGGGTGCTTGCCATAATTATTGTTGTTCTCTTGATAGGACGCTCATTCCACAACAATTTGTGGACCCGGACAAAGCGGCAACAGCAGCAGGGAAGCAGCGAGATAGAGGGGGAGAGACACTCATTTAGTCAAACAATTATATCCAAGTGCACACACACCACACACACATACACATACACACACACACACACATACTCACATACGCACAGACATGCACACACACACAGTGATCTGTTCACTTGTGTGGAAATATCTCATTTCGTGTGGAGCTGCTTTCCTACCCCCGCCCCACTCCTTCTCCTTCTCCCCTTCCTCACTTTGTTTTGGCTTCTGTGAAATCAGTCTATAAACGTTGGCCAAATTGCTTTAATGTGCAGTGAAAGTTTAACTAACAACAGCGGGGACTACAACAATTACACCAGATGGAAGAGGAGTAGGATGGGGGGTAGGGGGTAGTAGCTGAGGGGTAAATAACAATAAAAACAACAGCGAACAGAAGCCAGACTACAGCTGTTGAAACATGACTTTGTGCTTGTTTAGAAACACTTGCAAAATATTATTGCAACAGCAACAACAGAAAGAGCGGCAGGAAGGGGGTAGCCACTAACCGCGGTTAGCCGGACCCGAAGCTAGGAAAACTACACACCATGTGCCCCATGAGGCAACAACAAAGAGAGAACGATGCAAACATTGAAAGGCATTAGGATATTGGATCAGGACTAAGCACAGGCTGAGCATGAAACTGAGGAAGGAAGCAAGGATGGGAGGATGGGAAAGAGAATGTGGAAAAGTATGGGAAAGAGGCTAAGTAAGACAATGTGGAGTAACTGCTGCAGTTAAGCATGTAGAATCTAAAGTTGAGGTGTAATGCAGGAGAGGATGGTAACCAAATCTACTCAACAATGGGTGCAAAGCTGGAAAGCTGGAAAACTACGACGAGGGAAAGCTGAAAGATTGAAAGATAGTAAGGATTAAGCATAAATGCTGGAAATGAAGTTCATGGAGCTCGCCTGGGAGAAAGTATACTGTCATCGTCCTGACATCAACCTGCAAATGACGCGCGCAGCATGAGAAAAGTTAAGCCTAGGCCAAGATGTGAGATGGAAACGTTGGCAAGGAGGGAAGGAGGGGAATTGCTGGCCCCGTTTTTGGGGCAACTTAAGGTCGCACGTACGCTGTTAATGGATTTCCCACTGTTGTGCTTTTGATTAAAAAACATTATTTACATTTGTGTCACAGCTTTCAATTGCAAGGAGAGCAAACAAATTTAATGTGTTACGAGTTTAAAGTAAGGTCAGAAGGGGAAAAGGGGAAAACGGGAATGGTTGACAAATAGCCAAGACTTAGCTCGATTTATGCTCAGCATTTGCAGTTCTTTGCTCTACAATTTCGTTGAATTTTCTTTACATTTCCTTGCCTTTCCCTCAGCGCAAGTCCCGTCCGGAGGAAGGCAAACTACGGCGTATGCTTTTGTCTGCCATTACACTATTGATTGCTTCCTTTCAGCCGCTGTTAGACAAACGCAAGTCACCGCTGGATGTTGGCAGTTACACAGTTAGCCTGGTCGGCAGCAGGAGGAGAGATAGAAAGAGAGAGAGAGAGAGAGAGATAGAGCAGGCTTGGGCATGTTTGCGATTTGGCCAGCTTTGCAGGCGTTGCACATGCCTCTGCGGTTTACACACCATCCACTTGACCAAATGCGTCAGTTTCTCTTCTCTGATTTCATTGCGGTCAGTAACGTTAATCTGTGCTATATGCAGACAGGATAAGTGTGGGAAAGAGTGGGCAGGACACGTTGGGCACAATGTAAACCGTAACTTAAAGCTGATTGAACTGAAAAGCGTGAAGAACTGTAACAGTAACTGTAAAGATTATTATATAAATTATAATATTTCAATCTCACTCAATGCTTCAACAACTAAATGTCAAATTAGCTTCTATTATTCTTCAATTAATCAAATATTTAAACAATGATTTAACAATCAATCAAACATATTTAAATCAACATGCAATCAATGGAATTTCTCTATCTATTTTAAATGTTTCACTATGAAAACCGTGCAACGTAAAGTAGACGCCGCTTGTGGCACGCGATGCTTAATTGAAAGACAATTACCTGTAATTAAATGTGCGTATAAGGGGGGCGTCACGTTTAATTGGAGCCTTTGAGGCTTTGGCTTTGGCTTTGGCTTTCGGGTCCCTTTAATTATGCATTAGACGCTTTTCGACGCGCAACTTTTTGTGGAGCCACAACAAAGAGTCGCCCAAAAACGAAAGTTGCCGAACTGTTATTAAATTGCCGATGCGATGCCGATGTAGAGACAGCCCAAGCTGTCTGGGTCGGCACACACAAATCGATCAGGCATAAATCAAACGAAAATTCAAATTAGTTTCCCAGCCAATTAGAAGGCTCAGCAGTTTGTCCTGACAGCAGCCAAAAGCGAAATTAATGAGACTTTTCCCAGTTGAGAGTTGCAAAAAGCCAAAACAACAACAAAAAAAGAGAAACTTCAAATTCCACGTGCCACATCCCCCGGCCCTGATTAAAGAGAACCGCACCCATTGGGGGGGCGTAGCTGTAGGTGCAGGCAAACTTGACTGTCAGTTAAATTGAAATATAATTGACACCGAAAAGCAAACGAGCTCCCAGAGCTTGCCAGTTCACTAATTTAAGTTCATTTGGCAGTCGTTTGCCTTATAATGCCAAGGTGACAAGGCGTATACGTAATATTCTGTTGCACTTTTTGTTGCCCGTGCAACAACAACAGCAACGGCAGCAGCATCAGCAGCAACAGCATTTACATATTTGCAGTTTGTGTCAAGGTAACAACAATGCAAGCTATGCACAGTGGGGCTGATACATGTCAACATGGAAAGATGTAGAAGTCCAAGTTGAATGTGAACTGAAATGTACAAAGTTGTTCCATTCGAAACTGTTTGTTTACTTAACAAAAGATATCTTAATTAAAGATATCTTAATTATCTACTTCTCTGCTTAAATTAGGATAAATTGGCACTACTATATCACATAGCTATCATAGAAATAATCGTTCGAAATTGAGTATCAAATCTAAGGCTTGTCGAAGTTAAGCTGCCTTACTAGCTTTTCTTATTATTTATATTTTAATATAAATAATTATATAATTTTGTCATTTATAATTATAGCTTAGCGTTTAAATTAATCAATCATTTAATTTTATTTATTTTTTATTATTATTTATATAATTTAATTTAAAAGCATAAAGCAACAAATTTACTTCAATTTTAATATCAATTTAACCACGTTGCAAGTTGCCATTGTTGATTTGGCTGTTGCCGCTGGCATTGTTGCTGCTGCTGCTTCTGCTGCTGCTGTTGCTGTTGCTTTGTTGCATGAAAGTTTGTGCTGCATTTTGGTTGCAGGCAAACGCTGGCAGAAGGACACGAAACGTTGGTGAAATTGTCATCAAGCTTTTTTAATTACGAGCCAGCTGCGGGAGAAGTTAACGCTGCGGTTCTCTGGCAATGTGTGTGCGTGTGTGCGTGTGTGTGAGTGCATGTGTGTGTGTGTTGATATGTGGTATGTGTGTGTGGGCAGCCGTAGAGCTGCAAATGACATAAACAAATCAGACGCCTGTCAAGTGTATGAGCCGAAATTTGTGTCTATGCCAAAGCAAATGTGTGTGTGTTGTGTATGTGTTGTGTGTGTGTGTGCAAGTGTCATTTGCAGGCCAACAGCCACACTCACCCCCCTGCATGCCGCTGTGTGTTGCAGCCACCCTGCGTTGTGTTGTCATTAGAAATGTCACAACAAAGCCAAACAGCTGCAAACCCAACGTCAACATTGCCAACGCTTTGAGCGACGTTGTTGCCGCTTGTCGTTTGTTCTTGTTGTTGTTGTTGTTGTTGTTGTTGTTTGTTGTTGCTGCTGCTGCTTTTGGCTATGTGTTGCCAAGTGTCGCCTCGTTGGCAAGCAAGCAACATGCCCCATCTTCCTCCCCCTAACAGCTACCACAGCGTCTGCCCTTGCTCCTTGCATTCATGCCGCATAGAGTTTAAATTTGTGCAAATTTATACTAACAAGCAGCATTCCCTTCCCTCTTCCCACTTCCCCTTCCACTTCCCCCTGCCCGACACAGGCAAGTCTCACAGTTGCCAGTTGCCAGTTGCCAGCTTTTTGGTAGCTGCTTCTCATCCCCAGCTCATCTAACTTCATGCATTCGTAGTGCCAATGCAAAGCTAGATGAGAACTGCGGACTAGTCCGACAGTTGACATCAGCGGATGCTTTCCAATTTTCAGTTTAAGCAATAAGAAACAACAACAACAACGGCAACAGCAGCAGCAACAACAACAACAACAACAACAGCAACCACATGAAAGCCATGGCAATATTGTCTATTTGACAAGCACTTTTAATATGTTCCACAAAAATAACCTTGCTTTTTCGAGTCGAAATGTAGAAGGGGAAAAGTGTAGAAGGGGAAAGAAAAGTGTAGAAGGGGAAAGAAAAGTGTAGAAGGGGTGGAAGGGTAGCAACCCTCGCCTATGGCACAAAGTGTTGCATTGCCAGTTGAAATTGGTCATCAAGCAGCGTTGGATATATTTGATGTGTTTGCAATCGCAATGCGAAATATGAGCTCAGCTGCAGGGGGAATGAGAATGGAAATGAACTCTAGAGTCTAGAGTATGAAGACATCAATTTTGAATTAATTGAAAGTGTAATTTAAACTTTTATTAAATATATTTCTCATTTTGGAATCAACTTAGCCATAGATTTTTGAACAATTAGCGAGAGAGCAATGATAACTCCCGGAGATAAGCTCAGCTCCGGCTAAACAATAACTGAATTATTGGTCTGAAAGAATTGCATTTACTAGGGTATTTATTTATATATATTAATTATATATTTATTCTTTATTTATGCAATTATTTATTCCTTCATTCAACACCAAATAAAAGCAGTCGATGTCAGGAAATATTTACCAAGATAAACCGCATTTCAATCTAATAATAAATCTGAGATTGGGCATAGAATGCAGGTGTAGTTATCAGATTGAAAGAAGAGTTAATAGTGCATAGATTCAACACACCTAGAGAAGCTACCACTTCAATTTGCCTGGCCCAGGATTCCCCATCTTGCTGCGCTTAACGCAAAGCCGATTACATAAAATCTAATTACAGTTGACCTGCGCTCATTAGGAAAACTCTGCTTCAATAAAAGAGATAAAGATAAAGATAATAAAAGAGGACAAAAGAAAGCAAGAATAAACATACAAATTTATACGCAGAAGGGTCCTACTTGTCCTACCTATTCCAGGTTGTTACCGACTGCTGCTCGCCTTGGCCAGGGCCATTAAAAGCGACGCCGGTGCAGTTCGCAGACACTTTTGTTGTCCTTGTCCGTTGATGTTGTCCTCTGCAACTCCAGGACTACAGTGCAGGAGTTGTGTGTAGGGGCGAGCTTTGCATGTTGTTGGTTGTTGTGTGTTGGTTGTTGTGTGTTGTGTGTTGGGCGACAAGGATTTATCGCCAGCGTCGCATACAGCAGCTGCCGCTGACGAGGGGAGCGTGTTGATGAGCTGGTCAAAGCCAGGGAAGCCAGGCAGCTGAGGCAACTGACAACTGGGAGCAGGGAACTTGGAACTGGAGCTAGAGCTAGAGCTGGAAGCTTTGATGATGGAGTGCGATATTGTTGCGTTTTAATTGAATTTTCTTTGTGTGACAGCAAACCGACAGCAACAACCAGGACAACACAACAGAACACAACAGAACACAACACAATACAACACAACAAAGTTGAAATCACAAAGCTATTGCAGGAGCATAGGGAAAACAGGCAAAAGGGCGGGACAGCAAATGCCCGAGGAAAGTGGCAATAAAGGCAATAATGAATGAAACTCACTAACAAAAGGCAAACAACTATTGTTTTTATTGCTGTCAATGTGGCCGCTTGTTGTCCTCCTCCCTCCTCCTCCTCCTCCTCTTCGGCTGTACCCAACCTGCTCCACTTCCTGCTCATTGTCCTCCTTGGTACCAGACCGCGGTCACTCTGACAATATTATTACCCGCATATTGTCGCCTGGGTTGGAGCAGTTATTTTTAATAAGCAAAATTGTTGTCCAGTCTCAGGTGGAGTTCGATTCCTTCGTTCTCCTCCATCCTTCCTCCCTTTTCCCAGTTCCCTTTCCACTTTGCTGCTTTTTATGAAGATTTACGCAAGCGATTCGGTCAGTGGCACCAAATGTGGCTTGCCACTTGCCCCACTTGCCACATTTATGTAAATTTCCACACCAAATTAAGAAAGAAATGAAGAGATTTTTCTTGAGTTTATTAGCCCAGCAGCATAAGAGATTCCCATAGAGCCGAAATCTTTGCTTTCTTAGCATCTCCCTCCAGTCGATGCGACGGGTAAATGATTTTCGCTGTGTGTTTTATGAAAATAAATGAGCTGCTATCCGAACTGCGATGCTGTTGCTCCCTCTCTAACATTATCTATCTCTCTCTTTCACTCTCTCGCTCTCTGTTTGCCTCTGCCTCTGTGGAAGCCTCAAAAAGCCTTGTTTATACAACTCAACTCGCAATTTCCTACAGCTGCGCTCCACGTTTTCCCCAATTGTTGTTGCTGTTGTCTGAGCTCCTCTAGGGCTTGGAGCTTGACTTCCCCTACTCATCCGCATCCCCTTCCTGCTGCCGCCGGTCCTGGCACAAGGCTATGCAAACATAATGCTCGACGAATTAAAGCTTTTTGCCAACCAATAAATTATTCATGCCGTAAGACAACTACGGTTGTCCTGGCGGAAATGGCACAGCCCTAGTCCTTGCTGGCGTTACCTACCCCCTACAACTTCTCCTCTGCCTCCTCCTTCTACTCCAAAGCACAACTCCCTACTTTATATACAAAATTATGGCGCTGGCAGCGACGGCGACGGCGACAGCGACAGCGAGTCTTTGACGCCGTTGGCAATGCCAAACTCAAACTACAATCAGCCTGGCAGTTGGCAACATCAGCAGTTCCTTCAAGCGGAAACGGAACTCAATTCATTAAAATGAATGAACGAAGCGCAGCCAAGTGCATGACTAACGGTAAACGGATGCAAACTGAAAGATGCAAATCCGGCAGCTCAAATTGCGTTTTCATTGCCCTTTTTGGCACATTCCCCTCCCTTCACCCCTTCACCTCTTCCCTCCTCCACCATCGTCCATCCCTCCAGCCAGGCCGAGCAACTCGTCACTTTTCTAATGCAAAAAGCAAGTTTCATTTCATTTCACATTAAGACGAAGATCCTCCCAAGGGCTTACAGGCAACTTAATTATACTTTATTAAAGATGTTTGCACTAATGAAAAGCCAATTCAACAATGCAACAGAATTTCAATTTTACTACTTTAAAATGTTTTCAATAGACTTGCATAAAAGTGTTGTTTTATACATTTTTCACATTTTCATTTATACATTGCATTTTTTATCATAAGTCGATAATCGAGTTTAAAGAGCTTTACGCTTGCTGTGAGCTTATGAATGCATCATTTAAAGCCTTAAACATTTCAATTGTACACAATAGTATTGAAAATATTTAACTTTAAATTATGAAATTGATGGTTTTAAAAACGAAATGAAATTTCTGTATATATGCTTAGTTTAAAATTAAGAGAATTGAATTAACTAAAAGTCGTTTACTACATTATATTGTATATATTTAACTGTGGCCCTTCTGCCATTTAGGCCTGCAGCATGTCCACACCGAAGAGCAGTCGTGGCAATGTCAGTGGCAGCCTCTTTGGCGGCATTGCCACTGGCAGCACCATCACGGTGGCCAGCCACGGCCACAGTGAGAAGACCAAGGAGCGTCTGCGTCGCATACCCAGCGTACAGCCCGGTGCATTGAACTATGAGCAGCTGATCAAGGAGGGCACCTTTGGACGCATCTATGCTGGCAAATTGGGCGAAACCTGTGATGCGCTGGTCAAGACGGTCATCGATGGCGCCTCGTTGACGCAGGTGGCCTGTCTGCTGCAGGATGCCTCCCTCCTCATTGGCGTTAGCCATCAACATATACTGGCACCACTGCTGGCCAATACCGAGCTGCCTGGTCCGCCAGAGATTGCATATCCCTATCCGTCCAAGGGCAATCTCAAGATGTGAGTTTTGTTATTTATATATTTATTTAATTATAGTAATTGTAATTGTAATATAATTATAATTTATTTATATTTATTTATCTACTATTTGTTAATAATTGTTATAAAATTGTTCTTTCGTTTGTTTTTGTTTCGTCTCTAGTTATTTACAAAAGTCTCGGGAGTCCAGCACAGCTTTAAGCACTCGACAACTGGTCGAGTTTGGACTGCACATTACCAAGGCTCTGGCCTATCTGCACTCCCTAGGGATTGTGCACAAGGATCTCGCCACACGCAACTGCTAGTAAGTCAAGCGGGGCAGACGAGGTGAGACGGGAATGATTTTAAACTTTGTATTGCTTTCACATTGCAGCCTGGATGAGGAGGCCTATGTGAAGATCTGCGATAGTGCACTGTCGCGAGATCTGTTTCCGGATGACTACGACTGCCTGGGCGATAATGAGAATCGTCCATTGAAGTGGCTGTCCCTGGAGTCGCTGCAGAAGAAGGTGTATGCCACACAGGGGGGATGTCTGGTCGCTGGGCGTGCTCTACTGGGAGCTGGTTACGTTGGCCCAAATGCCACACGAGGAGGTGGATATATTCGAGCTTACCAATTACTTGGCTGCCGGCTATCGTCTGGAACAGCCCGTCAATTGTCCGGATGAATTGTAAGTAGAATAAAAACTGGAAAAATCCAACAAGACAACAAAAAACAGGGTATAAAAACAACAATTCCTTCGGCTGCAGCTTTACGGTGATGAACTGTTGCTGGCATTCGGAGCCAAAGCAGCGCCCAACGCCCTCCCAGCTGCTGTCGTATTTGCAGGACTTTCACGTCGATCTGGGCATGTATATTTAAGGAACTGATAGCACTCCAGGGTATGGACTTAAGTGCGGATTAACTTGAACTTGAATAACTGAATGCATAACTAAACTAAATTAATTGAAAACTTTTGCATTTTAAATGTGAGATTTACCTGTTACGCGTAGATGTTTGATGTATATTAATATAGAACGAAAGAGAGAGAGAGAGAGAGGGAAACAGAGAGAGAGGTCAGAGTTCAGAAGTCGAGTATTGTATAAGTAACAGTAGGTATTAAGGCGTTCAAATGGCACAAAACCAAAACAATTATAACAATTATATCAACAACAAGTTTGCAAACAGAAACAATTGCACATTTCAAGTAATTTATACGTAAACAACACAAGACACTCAGTTGCAAGCGAGACAGTTGCAGTTGCAGTTGCAGTTGCACGTGTTCCCACAAACGTTTTCGCCTTGCATAACGCCAGCCCCCAAATGAATATAAGACACAATTGACAATTTCACATTATATTAAGGATAACGATACACAGCGATTTGCGAGGCGAAAGCGTTTATGGGAATGCCCGTTTGAGCATTTAAGTAGCTAGAAATTGAATACACATAAGATTACGTAATGCAAATGCAAACAGATAAATAATATATGATTGTGAAATATTGAGAATGCATATTTTATTGAATGTGTCTAACGAGAGAGCAGAAAGCAGCAAGAGAGAGTGGGAGAGAGAGGGAGAGAGAGATAGAGAGAGAGAGAGATGCGATTATTGTAGAGTTGAATGTGCGACAACAAAATACAGAATCTTTTGTTCTCAAATGTTGTCCTCAATTGTTATCAAAAAGCGATAAATGTATTTATTTATTTACGAAACGAGCATTTTTTTATTACATATGTATGTACGAGTATTATTATTATGACAGTACTTAAGTATTTATAAGACAACTCTCGACTGAATCGGAGTCCAAGGCGTCAACGTGAGACACAGCGGCAGATGTGAAGTTCAAATCAGAATTAGAATCACAATCCCAATCACAATCACAATCACAATCCTGATCCCACAAACACATCAGCAAATGTTAAATAGCTTGCAAATCCCACTCAATTGTCAATGTCACGAGTTAAAGTTCAAGTTACATATTACTAAAGAGACTCACACACTCACACACACACTCACACACACACATATAAATATATATAAACACACACACAACAATAACAATTTTCGCACTAATTTATCTACAACAACTTCAACTTCAACTTCGACTTCAGCTGACAACTTCTTAAGCTAAACTAAATCAGAGCAGCTTGTATTTAATGAGCTTAAAGCTTTAAGCTTGATTAATTGCCAAAGCTGCAACAAAGTTGATTGCAACAACAACAACAATATTCGAAAAAGAAAACTTCTATAACACATATTCGATTGCAGCTGTCGTGTGCTTTAAAAGCTGCTCAACTCAGTGAAAGCTCCACCATTTAAGCAGCTTTTCCCTAAAAGCTGCTTGGCATAGCTTGACAGATGATTTCGCACATTGTACTCGTGTTTCAAGTAGACATTTTGTTGGTTTTCCACTTTCTGTTGTACTCCATTGATTAATCCACTGCTCGTCCATGTTTCCAGCTTAGATTAAGATATCTTATTATTGTTATTGTTCAAAGCTTTCGTTTGGTTTGAAGTGTTTTCTATTTTTCTCTATGTATTTATGTTTCTAATCATTGCTATTATTTGCAATTCCGTTGGCAAAATGCAACTGAAAGTTGCTCATAAAAACTAAAAAAAAAAAAACAAAAAAGAAAACAAAATAAAAAATAAACAAATAAAACTAGAACAACAACATGAATGAACGTGAAGTGTTGTTGCCACAGTTGAAAGTGCAATAAAACGAATGCGTATATAAATACCAAAGAAATACACATATTAAAATAGTCATTCCACAACTAATACGAATACGAATACGAATACGAATATCGCCTGCTTATTCTCTAGACTTTAGGCTATATATGCACAGTATATAAATTAAGTTTTTATATCGATTCAGATTTTATATCTGCGACATTACCAAATGTCTTTATGAGTTAAATTGAGACGAACGGGTGAGTGCCGTAATTTATTCAGTGATTATTTCAGAATAGTATTCTAACTTATAACTGTATGAGCCCTTGAGACGTGGACCACCAGAACCATACGTCTGACTCGAGACTGGTTATTAGACTAACTAAATATGAATTAACGAAGTTTTGAATGAAGTCTTCGGCCGCCAGCTGCACTGTCGGCAACGCTGCCGCTGCTCTCCAGCATGCTAACCATGCGCCTCGTGCGTGGTGTTACATTGCGACGATCGCCAAAGTGCAAATGCCCTTGGAGCGCTGACCCTAACTGTTTAGGTCGGCATTCCCACGCTAGTGACTTTGTCCGATGCGGCAGCATATCGTTATAGGTTAACTATCCCCCCTCTCGAAGACCGACCGTCCTCGGTCGCGTTCAAACTCTCCAGAATATTGCTTGTCTCTCGCGAGCTGCGGCGCTCAACCGCTTGCCGGCGGAACCAGAGGATTCCAACTCCCACGATGCAAACCAACAATATTGCGCCGATTGAATGCGCCGATTAACTGCCACCCGCAATGCTGTCCCGAACCTCTTTGGTGTAATTGAGGTTGTCCTCGCTCAGTCGTTGGAAGTATGGGAGGCTGAGGATCATGTCGTGTCCACCGATGTTAAGCAATGGCGATGCCGCCACTGCTGTGAACCGACTCTGAACGCCACTGCGGTTGATGTATCGCGTGCCGTTGATGATGGCGTGCGACCTGAAGGAGACGAGATTTGTTCCGTCTATTTTTGTCGCGGCGGAATTATCATACGAGAGGTTTGCGCTGCGGTCGTTTGTGATAACTATGCCGCCCTCCACTATGGTGACAGGTTTTAGGTGGCTCGGCTGCGCCTAACAATGGGCTGCGCCTTCAGCATGGAGACTCTGCGTGCAAGTGCTGCCTTTCGCCTGCCTGCAGAATGTCGCAGTCGTTTGCGAGCAATTAGCTACAGCCAGCATCTGGCCGTCGCGATCAGCCACCAAATTTTCGTATAACTGGGGAACGGAATCGTAGTGGGTGACTGGAAAAATCGTTACCTTCTCGCATTGCTTAATTATGATAGGGAATTCAATTACAAAAATGATTATGTTATTCTTACATTCTATTTTAACTCTAGAAACTTCCAATATATTAGTAATAGGGGTCCCTGTGATTTGATCAGTGAGAATATTTGCAAGATCTGAGTGATCAATAATTGCCGGATTAATTATGTTAACTTTCACAAGGGTCAAGGTAAGCACAAGGTTGCCTACTTCTGTTATCATCATTCTGTTGCGCGTACTAAGGGCCTCAAAAAGGTGGCCAGTATCTTTAGATGGTCTAAGAATTTTGTGTACGGTATCTGTGAGTTGATTAATTTTTTCTAGCAGTCCGAAATTTTTGTTTATTTGTCTATTGCTTGCAGTGACCAGCTGCGTCTGTGTCGTCTCTAACTTCTTTAGGTCGTCTGCGTTCGGGTAGTCTGTCACCCGTGCTGTCGTCTACGTCATGATCGAAAGCATCGTCAAGGTAATCCTAATAAAAATAGAAAGTGTTCGCGGTTAGTCACATGTCAACGGAGGTTGTCCTTGTGGACCACCCTCCCCTTAATGAGGACCGTTGTCCCCAAGTCCGCCTCAACCTTTTCTTCAATGCAAAGTGGCGAAAGCTTGTTCCCTAACCTGCGGTTTGTCTTCACAAGGACTTTTTCGCCTACTTTGAAGACCCTATTTTGTCGCTTCCGGTTCTCCCTGGCGTTCTGCCCTATCTGAGCTCTTTTTATCCTGTTGCTGACAACCTGGGTACAATCCAATGATTTCGCGCATAAAATGTCCCTTGGTCTTTTTCCCACCACTGAGTGCACCGAGTTGTTGTACTCGATAGTAGCCTGCAATATGAGGTCAACTGTGTCAACAATACCTTTCTGAATCTTTAAACACCTAGCGATCTCTAAAAGGGTACTATGGAAGCGCTCGACTTGTCCATTGGAGGTGCTATGTAGGGGAGGCGCGTTAATCACGCTTACGCCGTAATTGTTTAACAACAAGGACCTAATGGTCTCTGATTTGAACGCAAGTTCGTTGTCGCAGTACACCTGTTTTGCCCTTGGGAAAATGTTCATTAGTACCAAGAGGGGTGGTCTCGTGTCCTCTATAGTTCTAGACGCGATAGGCTGGACAACCGCGAACTTAGAGAATTTGTCAATGCAGGTAAGGAAGTATTTTCTGTCCGTTGAGAAGACGTCAATATGCAGCATTTCTCCAGTTTGAGTAGGCACTGGCGTCTGGCCGAGTTCCTGTTTTTTTGGGTGCCTGTCGTATTTTGCCTTTGAGCAGATTTTGCAGTTCAGGACCACTTCGTTAGCCATTTTGGTCATCTTTGGAAAGTAATATTCCGTCATGACCTGTTTAATATTTTCTTGGGCTGCTCTATGCGCCCGATTATGTTCTGTGGTGATGATTTCTCTTCGCTCGTCTATGTTGAACACGTCCGCCACGAAGTTTTTGCAATGCCAGAACTTTGTGGCAGGGAAAGCCATTACCAGCTCGTGCTGGAAGCTAGCCAATGTTGGGAGGTTACAGTAAATAGCATTTACTACATTCTGGTTAACGACCGATTTCACTATCTCCACGAGGGTGTCTTTGTCAGTGAAATTTATCAGATGGCGAGTTTTCTCGCCGAAAAATATGAAATTTCTTTTAAGCGGGAAGCGCGCTTCTTCTAGCACAATCTGGTTGCGGAAACAATTCAAAGGTTTCTCCGTCGAACTGATTGTGTAGGAAAGGGACGATTCACTGTGGATAGTAGCCGCATCGGATTCCGGTTCGCCATGGTTTCCCTGTAGGGCATTCACATTCTGACGCGAGAGCGCATCAGCTACATGATTTTCTTTGCCTGGCTTATAAAAAAGCTTAGCCCCTACTTCATCAATGCGTGCCTTCCACCTCTTGATCTTTGCATTTGGGTTACTTTCCGAGACGGAAAATGTCAAAGGCTGGTGATCAGTGAATATGTTGATATCTCTGACTCCGTATAGGAAGTGCCGTAGCTTCCCCAGGGCCCAGACAATGGCAAGCAACTCCCGCTCGTTAGTAGCGTAGTTGGCCTCACAGTCTTTTAGTGCCCTAGATATCATTGTTATGGGGCGGCCGTTTTGTGACAACACAGCACCTATTCCATAGGCTGAAGCGTCGGTGGTCAAGTCAAATGGTTTCTTGTAGTCAGGGTACATTAGTATGACGTCTTCAGACGCCAAGACGTTCCTAAGTTTTTGAAAAGCGTTGCGCTGGGCTTCATTGAACTCTACCGCGACCTTTTTTGACCTATACTTGCTAATTGTCCCGTTTTCCCCTTTTAGGATATTGGACATAGGTTTGGCTATTGCTGCGAAGTCCTTAATGAAGCAGCGGTAGTAGCTTGCTAGGCCCATAAACGACCTAACACCAAACACCGTGGTGGGCTCAGGATACTCCCGGATAGCTTTAACTTTTTCCGGATCCGATTTTGCTCCGTCTTTGGTTACTATGAAGCCAAGGTATTCAACGCTATCTTTGAAGAATTGCGACTTCTCGTGCGCCACGCGCATGTTTGCGCTCAAAAGGCTCTTTAAAACCCAATCAACGTGCCTGACGTGATCTTTCTCATTTTCGGAGAAGATGATAACATCATCGACGTAGACAAAGCAAGTCTTCCCGACCTGCTCCCGTAAAACGTCGTCTATGGTCCTTTGAAAAATACTTGCCGCATTTTTCAAACCGAAGGGAAGTCGACAGAATTCGTACTTTCCACCATTGACTGAAAAAGCTGTTTTCTCGCGATCTCGCTCTGCCAGAGTGATCTGATGATAACCTGACTTCAGGTCGAGCGTCGTAAAGAACTTAGCTTTGCCCAGGTTGGCCAGAATCATTGTGATGTTTGGCATAGGGTATCTGTCGGCAACAGTTTTCGAGTTGAGCTTCCTAAAATCTATAACTAGACGTTTATTTCTATTACCCAACATGTCTGTGCTTTTCTTGTCCACCACCCACACCGGGCTGTTATAGGGTGACCTGGATTTTCTAATTACGCCGTTTTTTAAGAGGTCATTAACCTCTGAATCGACGAAATCTTCAACACCCCTTGGGTAGGGGTATAGCTTCGAGTAGACCACATTATCGTCAGTTGTACGAATTGTGGCCACGACGGTTGTACTGTAGGGTAGCGCCTCGTTAGAGTCCGCGAAAGCCTTCTTGTTCCGATGAAGAACTTGCAGAAACTCTGCCTTCACCGCAGGTGGTGCGTCGATTTCTTTGCTCCTCGTGTGGTTGACGTTCGCACACTCGTGGTACTGCAACGCCTCTGAAGTCGCACCAATTTTTAACACGCCCTCTTTAAGGCATAGGACCGCGCCCACCTGTTTAAGCAGGTCCAGCCCTATGATTCCATCGAATGTTGACAAAGAATCGAGTAAGAAAAAAAAAGCGTAGCTCCCAAGGATGGGCAACTTAACTTTGTTAGCGATGTTGTTCGACCCGTGGATAGAGTGAACAACGAAAGTGGACTCGACCGGGACCACGCCTTTTAGGCATCCGTGCGGCCTGATATAATTTTTAGAAGCGCCCGTGTCAACTAAAAATGTCATGTCCACCCCCGCTATTCTCCGCCGAATGAACGGCAGCAGGGACCTTCCCCTAAAAAATTAGCGCTATCGCTCTCATAGTCAAGTCCGTTTTCATCTTCAATCTCTGCTGCAGCTTCCCGAGCTGCGTCGGCGTACTTCACGCCGTCCTCTGCACTCGCCTGGATATGGTCTATTCTTTGTCGCCTTTGACCCGTAGCTCGCTCTGAGCCTGCGGTACGTTTATTGTTGCCGTTAAATCTGCCTGAGCCACGTTGATAATTCGTGTTCTGTCTAAACTTGGATGATGACGGGTCCACCTCCATAGGGACCGGGGCAGTATCGGGACCCTCTTTTGGCTGGGCTTTATCGGCCTGTGAGGCGAACTGCTTTTTAAAGTGAGGATTTTTACCCTGGGCAGATTGCTGATGTTGCCGTGGTAGGCGCGGTTCTGTCCGACTTCTTTCTTCTTGACCCCTGGCAAAACTCGCTGCAAAGGCATATCTTTCGTGGTTTGCCTCCACCTCCTGAGCCAGGGCAAGCGCTGACGACAGATCCGGAGGATGCGCCGCAAACAGCACGTCTGTGAGGTTACGTTTTAGTCCCGAAATGAATACGCGAAGCGCATCACCCCTGAATTTTTCGCACATTCCCAAGGCCAAGGTCTCGTCATAAGCCATATGGGCTTTATTTGTCAGCAAGGTGAGTTTCTTCTCCACCTCATCATAGTACTGAAGGATGGACATGCCACCCTGCCTTAGCGTGCCCATCTCCTGTTCAATAACATGGATGGGTCGCTTGTCACTGTAAGTAAAATCGAGCCTTGCTATGAAAGCTTCAAAGTTTAAAGGCGTGTTAAACGACGCGAGTACCGCATCTGCCGGGCCCCGTATCTTACTTCTAATGATTATGACCGCCTGATAATGGCGAGAGCTACCATTGTATCTTTCAAAGATCTTGTAAGCGGCGCGAGCGGCCTGTCTCCAAGATACGTAAGTTTCTTGAGTCCCGTTGAACTCTGGGAGGCATTTAACTGCGTCAAGTGGCTCATCACACCTGGCTCCGTCTACGATTTGAGCGTCTTTGTAGACCTTGATTTGTGGCACCGACAGATGAGAATTTTTTAAGCTGGCTGTTAACTGTTGTACTTGTCTTTCAAAGTCTTGTTTTAGTCTAATCTCCCTGTTAGCGGTTTCTTGTGCCTGCGTCACAAGTGCACTCTGTACTGCGGCATCGATCATCGCGCGAATCTGGGCTGCGTCCATGTCTGTTTTGCTGCGCGCAAGCGTACTATCGCACTCCGTAACCTGGAGCGTGCCAAAATTCCCTATTAAACCCAAATAAACGCTGTCGTCACTGTCTTCGTGCTGGCTAACGTCGCTATCACTCATTTATTGTAAACAAAATTCTATGCGACACCGCACACGCACATGACGTAACACACAAAAGCTTTTCAGACGATAGAACACACCGTATGCTTCCTATGCTTACTTTGAATAATAACTCAAAAACGCGTCGGCTCCAGTTCTATCGTTTACTTATGTTTCTTTGTATTCTCAGTTATCAAACCACTTACATGATATTATGCTCAATATTTATGTCTAGTGTGGCGAATAGTCCCACGCTGCTGTCACGTGTTTGCAGATGTCCAATGAATAGTCCCACGCAGCCGTCACTACATCGCGTACAGTTGCTGTTAAGCTTTATGATCACTGCGTTTTTGATTGCCTTGCACTTTTAATTTTGCGCACATGAATCGTCAACGAGCTTAGTTGCTTTGCTCTCTGCTTTGTAATAGTTTTGTGAGCTTTCACGAAACTGTGAGTTCTTCGGCTTGTTGTTGTCTCTTTTTTTTTTTTTTTTAGTCTTTCCTTTTTTTTCTTTTTCGCGCACGAAACTCTTAGTGAGCTTTTTGCGTTGGGTGCCAATTAAGTTTTTATATCGATTCAGATTTTATATCTGCGACATTACCAAATGTCTTTATGAGTTAAATTGAGACGAACGGGTGAGTGCCG
Source organism: Drosophila funebris (assembly GCA_018901825.1). Classification (NCBI taxonomy): domain Eukaryota; kingdom Metazoa; phylum Arthropoda; class Insecta; order Diptera; family Drosophilidae; genus Drosophila; species Drosophila funebris. The sequence goes on from JAEIFK010000682.1 coordinate 1,438,436, forward strand.
TAATTTATTCAGTGATTATTTCAGAATAGTATTCTAACTTATAACTGTATGAGCCCTTGAGACGTGGACCACCAGAACCATACGTCTGACTCGAGACTGGTTATTAGACTAACTAAATATGAATTAACGAAGTTTTGAATGAAGTCTTCGGCCGCCAGCTGCACTGTCGGCAACGCTGCCGCTGCTCTCCAGCATGCTAACCATGCGCCTCGTGCGTGGTGTTACATTGCGACGATCGCCAAAGTGCAAATGCCCTTGGAGCGCTGACCCTAACTGTTTAGGTCGGCATTCCCACGCTAGTGACTTTGTCCGATGCGGCAGCATATCGTTATAGGTTAACTTATATCTGCTATAAGTAATTTATATGTAACTATGTTTTATTTGATAAGCTCAAGCTCCAACTCAAGTTCTACTTTGCACTCAATGGTAATTGGAAACACTGATCAATATGAATATGAATGTTACTAAAATCGAATACAAAATACGAATACAATTACGAGTACTCACCAAAAAATGTTAAGCCAAAAAAAAAAAAAAGAAAAGAAAAAGAAAACGAAACTAAGTAGGAAAATACTTGCAACAAAATCTCTGCTGAAAATGTGTCTCAACTTAAACAGATTCGAATCCCTTAACTTGCATACCTAAGTGTAAAACAGTTTTAAATAGTTAATAATATACACACACACACACACCCACACACGCACACACACAGACAACTACAACTAACTGAATGTGTTTCATATTTATATACATAAATCTTAACTTATACTTGTATGTATCCTGAATGTATGTATGAATGTATGTATGTATGTATGTGTATGTACTATCTATGTATATTTTGTCATCAAATTGAGAACTAAAGAGTAAACTCTTAAAAACAAAACGAAGATAAACAAATAGCAAATCCCCAAGGGACATTGCTATTTCAAATTTCAAATACGAAAAAATACGAAACAAGGAATGGATGGAAACACGACTAATACTACAGCATGCATCAACTAGGTTTTCTCTGTGTATTTTTAAGGCAACACAAAAACACTCACACACACTCACACACACACACACACTCACACACACAGACAGACACACAGTCACACTGTCACAGCAATCAAGAAAAACAAAAACCTAAAAATTATCATTCAGATTCTCAACGTCTCTCACTCTTTAACACTTAACCAATTTTATATAGATGTATTCTCTGTCTCTGTCTAACTTAAGATATATGTACCCTAGTATATGTATATGTGTATTGGAAAATATTTGCTAAAATACCCAACCCACCACACAACAAGCACACACATGCACACACTCGCACACTCACACACTCACACACACTCACACTCACACACACTCACAAAACTAAGGCATCTACTGAGCGACAGTTTTTCTTTTGTATTTATTTATCTATTTTCTTTTTGCTTTGGGACTGACAGACTGACTCTGTGGGTGGTGGCAGCCGTAAGATAGCATAACAGAAATTCAATTTTTGTGCAAAACACAACAACAACAACAACAGGACAACATGAACAAGACAAAAAAGACAAAAAAAAAAAACAACTCAACTACAAAATGAAGAAAAACAAAAGCAAATTAAATAAATGTTCCTTTTGAATCATCAACAAAACAAAAAACCTCTCTTTATTATTATCTCTTGGTACATACATCAATGGGTTTTCATCGAAGTTCCAGCACACATAAGTAAGTATCACACAGTTGCTATTGCAACTGACAACATGCAACGTCGCTTGCTGCCAGCCAACGTGGCTATTTTCTCCATTGATTGGCTTGCCTTGGCTTGCCCTGGCTTATGCGTCGTATGCGTGATGTCCATGCCGCGGCACGTTTCACGTAGCTGCCCAGTGGGACGCACTTACAGTTGCTGCTAGCACTGTTGCAGTTACCTAAGGATTGTCATGGCATTGTTACTTCTTTTAGCTGTAGTTTGGGCAAGCGTACCACATGAAATCTTCCCTTCTTTTAGCTGTAGTTCAGTCATGCTCTACTGCTGATAGTTTCCCTTCCTTCAGCTGTACGCCTGTGGTCTTGCCTTCTCTGAAACGTGCTGCGGCTTGAGGCAACTTATGAAAGCAGGCAAGAGTCCCACTGGGTATTTACACACCCACACACACGCACACACTCACATACATACGGAGAGACACCAACCGACTGCGTTCTAATTACAGAATCACAGTCAGTTTTGCTTTCATTTTTTTGCGCCCTCTAGTCCGAGGACATTTTGTAGTGTTCAACGCTTTGCTGAGTGGCATGTGGCAAGTGGCAAAAGTAAAAAGTGCCACGTTGTGTGTTTGCTCGCTGAGCTGGCAAAAAAAGAAGAAACCGGACAACGCACAGTTGACCAAAGGGCTTGCGCTGCTGTTGGCCAACGGATGTTGTGCTATTGGCCTGGCCAAATCAAAATTGTTTGCTGTGCGTGCTCAACATCAAGTGGCAGTAGCAGACACCCCACTCGCTCATGTCACTGTGACACCCCACTAATGTGTGCCGAGCGCTTAACGCGTTTTTATGCGCACTCATAATTGTCGGCACTAATGACGTGTGCGACCCTTTTACAACACTGAACATTGGACAAGGAACAAGGTCTGCTAAATGGATAGATAATGCCACGCCATTTCTATGTTTGTTTAGCGGAAATTGCAAATCAAATGTGCTGAAACAAGCTATGAAAAACAGCATCTAATGCCGCATTAAGCATACGCACTGTGGTCCACTGTTGCTGTTGATTTGTCAAATTAACATTAACATAATACATATGTCAATGCACATTCAAATCCAATTAAAAGCTTATCTCTAAAGTTGCCACTTAATTGACAAGACCCCAAAAAACGTTGGACATGATATATGGCAAAGCTGATTTGCATAATTTAAGAGCTATTATAATTAATGAATCTTTGATGATTTGTGTGCGTTTTCACCATCGATTTCTATTGCTCTGTGTATGGAACTTTAAATCGAAAACTTATTTAACTTTTCTCACTTTAAATGCAATTTTTTGCACATTTTTATTGGCATTTTATGCACAATCAATTTTATTTATGCATTGTTTTGAAAAGTTAAACAAATTGTGAAAAGGCCGCGTTTATAATGCATTTTGTGGCAAAAAGCAGAAACGTTTTTTTATTTCTTTAATTAAAATATATTTTCATTTCTGCACATATGTGTGTACGTGTGTGTGTGTGTGTGTGTGTGTGTGTGTGGAATTCAAAACTCAGAGTCTGCAAAATAAATACATTTGCATGCAATGCAATAAGATAGACAAAAAAGCATAAAAATTCAATAGAGATTATGTTTACTGCAATTTAAGAGAGTTGCGAACATGCACAGACAGGTACAAACAGGCACAGAATTGCACACATATGCATATGCCACTCTCAAGGGCGCATCACGTTGCAACTGTGATATTATTATTACAGTTTCAGTTATTTCAACGGATTTTCCATTTGATTAAACGTAAATATTATATCACAAAATAGAATGCAACATTTTCACAGGGTATTTATGTGAGTATAAATATATTATAAATATGTATGCATTGCTTACTCTAGCTGAGAGTTGTTCTCTTGTGGTTGATCTTTATGAACGATGAGCAAGGTTAAAGGCTCAAGGGTCCACTTGTTCCCCCCCTGAAGATTAGAGTCTCAATAAGACGATGAGTCTGTAAGTACTTTAGCATGTCTAAGGAAGCAGTTATAAATGTTTTTCTATTTAGGCTAACTTACTTATTTTTCTGATAGTTTTTAACATCTAAATAGTTTATTCACATAAAATGTTGCTCATCTATAGACCAATTGGATCACAGAGTTGACCGGGGTAAGCAATTGGGATTAGTTATGGAGACTATACTTCAGTAAGAAATAGTATAACATCAGTTCCGAAAGATGGCTGTAAAATGTCTGAAGTTTGTCAGAATAATTGATATAAATTAGTAATATTATTATTTGGAAGATATCTAAGATCTAGCATATCTAAAATCATATCAAAAGTATTAATGTAGAAAGTAGTAAGATGTTGCTAATCTATTGCAATGAACTACTTCTATCTACTTCACAATAATGAATCGTAAATATAATAAGAAGATGAATGATAAGACTGTTGTTTCAATTAGTAGTAGTTCCACATGTCTAAGATCTGATCCAATGGATTTCTGAACACTTTCTGTGGCGATTGATGGGGCAGTCAGTCCCTTCATTTAGGGGCAGTTCCTTAGCCTATCTAATGTCAGCGGCAATACCTCTTGTGGCGGTTGTATGGAAACATGGCTCAGACTGTCGCAAGAAATTGCTGTCTGGGAATTGAAATTGCAACTGTTTGCGGTTGCTGTGTTTGTTTGTCTCGCGGTTGTGGTGCTTGTGTTGATTGTGGTGTTTGTATTGTTTGTGTTTGGCTGCATTAATTGCAATTTTCCGCAAAATTTCGGCATTTGCAATTGCGCAAGGATAACGCCAGGACGATAATATAAGTCGCATCGATGGCGAAAGCAGCAATTAAACCGCTATAGACAATAGCGTAGAAACAACAATAGACTTGGCTGGCAGACGGCAATGGATAAAAGTGTTGCATAGTTTAGGGGTTGCCAACAAATGAATCACTTGCAACAACAATAACACGAACTTATCGAAGAAGTAAAACGGCAAAAAGAAAGTGCTTTGTCTGCGGTCAGCTGAAAATTTGTTTACTTTTATTGATAAGAATTGCAACATTTGGCAAAAACAGTTTATAACTTTCAGCCATTGGAAGGGGTGGCAAAAGGGGCAGCCAGCTAGAGGCAAGCTGCACAGCTGCTAGCTGCACCTTCACCTCTCTGTCTCTGTCTCTCTCTGCGCTAAACTATGGGGCATTATGTTGTCGACCGCCTGCAGTGTTGCGATTTAATTAAAGCGCCATTAAGTCAGCAATTAACAACAACAGCAACAGCAACAGCAACAACAACAACAACAAATCAACAATGCAACAAAGCAGCAGCAACAATGGCAACTGTTGGTGGCAACTTTAACCGTCAGCCGCTTTGAGCTGCTTTGTGCTACAGTAAAAAGCAAACTAAGCACATTGTATGCCTTTTCCTTTTAGTCTTGCCCACTCTCTTGCTCTCTCCCTGCCTCCTCTCTCTCCTTCTCCCACCATCTTCCACTCTCCCTCACATTGCTTGGACTTCCTGTTCTTTTTTTGCCTTTGTTTTGTTTGTCGTTTGTTGTCGCAATAAGTTTTTTTACTGCTATTTTGTTAGCAGTAGCAACTAATTCCAATTGGTGGCAACCTCTTTGGCTCCCTCTTTGTGCCCCATGTGGCAGCCAGAACAGCGCCAGCGGCGGCAACAAAATGTGGCAACAAAAAACACATTAGAAAACATAAAAAGCACACGCTGAGAATGAGAATTGTTGTTGCGGGCCCCTTTGGTTTTCTAATATTTGATTTTGTTTATTATACCCTGTACAAATTGCAAAGTGGGTATATTCACTGCCCATATTAAAGCTTTTGTTGCAAAACGCGGCGTATGCACAGCTTAAAGTCTATTAACTAATGAATGTGCATCAAATAAATATGGTTTCAATTACAGGGTATTTCAGTTGCGACTATAGACATCATTAATTTAATTATATGACAAGGCAGCATCAGAAAGTCTACAGTTTGCATAATTCGTAACTTCCCAAGCAGAAATTTAAAAAACAACAGGGTATCTGGCAGTCGTTCAACTTGAGCAAGCTGTGCGTTTTATTATGGGTACGTGTCTGAATGGCAATAAGTGTGTGAGGGATGTTTTAGTTAGGGTTAAAGACTGCCTTGACAGGGTTCGCCAGACGATGCTTTGAAATGAATGTATGGGTGAAAGTGTGAGTATGAGTGTGTGTCTGTGTGTGTGTGTGTGTATGAGTATGAGTGTGAGAATGAGTATGAGTGACTGGCGAATGAACTGAAACTGTCAAAAGTGCACATTCCGCACTTGACATTTTTCCAAAGCGCAGTTTGAACTCTGCCCCGCAGCAAGGGAGAGCGGCAAGGGGCTGTATTCCTCTCTAGTGGTGGGTGGGGGGGAGGAGGTACGCTCCAATTGGCATTGAAAGCGCAAATGAAAGGGAAGCGTTTGCATGTGACTTTAGCAAATGGCACAACCAGCAATGGAATGTCAGTCAATCCAGCTGCCAGACATGGACAGACTTCGCTTCGAGGGTGCACTGTGGCACGGCGGTACGGTGGTACGGTGGTACGGTGGCACGCGTTGCCGCCCCCTTGACAAGCCGTTAAAAATGAAGGAGAAGAAGCAGCAACAGCAGCAGCAGAAAGAAGGAAGCATAAACCTAGAAATTTGCTCGTACGTTTATTGCTTTTAAATTTGGCAATTGTCGAGACTCGTTTAGCACATGAGTGTGCGTGTGTGCGAGTCTGCGCTTGTATATATGTATATATGTGTATGTGTGTGTATGGCAATGAGGGTATTATTTTCAGCTGCAAATTGCTTATCGGGCAACGCTTGCAACAGCAACAATCCACGGCACTAGCCGCCCTTAATTTGGCCAATTTAAAAATGGAAATCGATTCCCTCGAGTGACGTGCCGCAGTTGTCACCCCTCACCCCGTGCCCACCGTCGGCCTGATCTCTGCACCCCTCTTCATGAATGTGTCAATAAAATGTGATTAACAAGTTTTGCATAAAAATGCCGACAGTCGACAGTCGACAATGCAATGCCATTGCTTTTGCACATTTTTTTTAGCCTGGCCGCAGGCATTTTTTTCTTTTGTTCAAATCCCAAAGCAACTTTGCTTCCCTCTCCCTCTCACTCACTGTACCTCTTCCTCTCACTCTCTCTGTCACCCTCTCTCTCTCTCTTGCTGCCTCTGTTGTGACTTTTTTGTTGTTGCGTGGCAAATTATCCCTTTTCATAAGTGACAAATATGTCTGGTGAACTGCAACCCGCCCTTGCCCCTGCCCCTGTCCCTTACACGCACCCTTGCGCCTTCTCCTGCCTCCCCTGCCAGTGTCCAACCTTATCAGCAGCGTGCGTCGGGCTGTTGCAAGTAATGAGATTTTATTTCAGAGCAACCAACTTGGGTTGTGTAATTTGCAATAAATATGCAGCCAAACCCGCTCGAGAGTCACTTCGTCAGCAGCTCAAGATAAGGATAAGAGCAAAACTGTAACAGCAGCAGCAGCAGTAGGAGGAGGAGGACGAGGAGCAGGAACAGGAGGTGGAGCAGGTCGTGTGGCAGACATAACACCACAGGGCGGTAAATGCAACTGCCACAACTCAGATATGTATATAAGCTCACTTACTTCAGCTTATGTATTAGTCATCAGCATTTTAATGAACCCACAAAATACACAAACTTAAATAAATTCCATAGACACCAACAAGATTCCGATGCTGACCACAGGACATCATTAGATGTTGCAACTTTGTGGCCAAAATCACTTGCAACAGGCTTTAAACTGCAATCGAAAACTGCAATTCAAGTGTTTAAGTCCATTTCACATGAAAGTCATAAGCCTTGAGTTGAGTTTGGCAATTGAGAAGATTTCAACTTGCAAACTGCTTGCTGGTGTTAGCCGGCAATGCCCGCGTGATTATTGTTTTGTACAGTTTTGCAAATTAAAGCATTAAATTATGTTCAGAGATGAGAGACAGATAATTACGTTATTAATTTGATGTAAAAATTATATATTTATTGAAGAAGTCGCTTAGTTTGTAAAGTTTTTTAATTTATTAAATAATATTATTTGTAAAATTATTTAATTAATAAGCTTACCTAATCATTTTATTTAAAATGTTTGCTCATATTTTTGTCGATTTTAGTTGATGATAAATAGTAGATGATTTATTAAATATATTAAAAAAATAGACTACAATCAATTAAACAAGATTAAAATGACTTAAACTATTTTCATTAACAACAATTTCAATCGAATTTCGGCTCTTTTTCGATTCATTCTAAGCCACTCTAAGTTCGTTAAGGCATTCTCCTTTATTATAAATGGGAAATATATATATACATGTTAATATAAATATATATAAAATAAAATCAATATTAATATTATAAAAAGATAGTTACATCATTTCAACTGCATTGATACTAAAATAAATAGTTATTTGTGGAAGAAAGTCTCTTTGGCAATGTGAATAGGTCTATCTTCTAGCATACCCTACAACAGTCTGCAACAGATTGTATTTTTAGATATATATTCTGTAGAATCATCTAAGAATACATATTTAAAAGAAAAGTACCAGAACTTAAGAGTTGATAAGCAAATTGGCAGCCTAATAACAATTAAACTGGCCAAACAACTTCTGCGAATTTGATAAGATGTGATTTTCTACGTAATTTTGATACCATGATTTAGATTGTTGTGATTCTTTCGCTATGGAGTGCTTGGCTGCCATAATAGACACATGTTTGGTATTGAAGCCGAATAAAGCTACTTGAGTTGCAAGTGAGTCAACAGAATTGTAATAATAGAATCAGAATTCAGCCACGTTATCAACTCTGATTACGGGCGGAGCGAGAGGATTGGATGGGGGGGAAAGGAGCAAACACCTGGTGAACAGACAGTTTCCACGCTCATGGGCCAAACAGCGATAAGCTGGGCGCAAAAAAAATGAACACCTTCTCCAATGCAAAAAGTTAATTAACAAAACAAAAATAGAAAATAAAAAAACAAAAGATACTCGTTTGTAAACAGACTTACTCACGGCAGTGTGAGAGAGAAAGCGATTGAGACAGACAGAGAGAGAGAGGGAAAGCGGGTAACAGTAGCAGTATAAAAGCCAGAAGCGTTGACAAAGTGACAACAGAAACAAACCCAGTGTCTTCTAAGTATCAACAATGAAATTCATCTACAGCTGTGTCCTCCTTCTGGCCGTCTTTGCCGCCAGCCAGGCCTACAGCATCAGCTGGGGCAAAAGGAACGCCACCGACTATCTGCTGTCCCGCCAGACGGAAGTGCGTGTTCCCATCAAGAACAACTACTGGAACATCAATGTGGACTATCCCCGTCCCGTAAGTGAACGCTCTTTCAACTGACTCAGCTCAGTTATTAACTCATTTGATCGGTTTTTTCAGGGCACCAACGGCTACTACATCATCTCGTTCATCAATGTGATCGATAACTTCCGCAACACCTCGGGTGCCACGCCCAGCCTGTGGTCCGGCGGTCCAGGCTATCGCAATGCCCAGATCAATCTGCGCAGCGTGGTCAGCCAAGGCATCAACTCCACCGTTGAAATCTGGGGTCGCTAAGCTGCTGCCAGACATGGAACATTCCCGCAACTCGCAATGAATAATTCGAAAAAAAATAGAAGAAAACCAGTCGAAAAGGCTACAGTCGACCGCATTCGACAGTATAATACCCTGTACAGGCTTCTATATTAAAATGATGTTGATAATAGATACTTTGATTAAAATAAAAGTAAGAACATAACAGGTGTTTAAAGAAAACCCCTTTGAAACTCTTATTTTGCATATGAATTCTTTGCTTGCTTATAGCAGCTAACTTTCACATATTTATACATATTCAATCAAAAGCTGAGTGTTACGACACTTAATTTACTTATGCTTGTGTCGCAATAGTTCCCTATCTCGCTCGCACAAATATGCACACATGGTAAGCAGACGCATGTATCACAGTCGTTCGCTGTCTCGCTCGCACACATGTGCTGCCTGCTGCTCTACGATTCCGTGGAAAAATAACTTTTATTGCTGATTATCTGTCTTATTTACAAACCGATCTTGATGAAACTTTCAGCGTTCCTTCTACATATCATTCTTAACCCACCTGTTAAGTTAGAAGTGTCTACGTTGAAAAATGTGGCTATTATTCGTTTTTTTCAAATTGCGGGGGAAGGGGGGAGGTATCCAAAATTTAAAATAAACTTGATCTGCGTATGGTATACAGGAACCTTGATGCCAAATTTGGTGTCTCTAGCTCTTATAGTTGCTGAGATCGACGCGTTCATACAGACGGACAGACGGACAGACGGACAGACGGACGGACAGACAGACGGACATGGCTCAATCGACTCGGCTGTTGATGCTGATCAAGAATATATATACTTTATAGGGTCGGAGATGACTCCTTCTGCCTGTTACAAAAATTTTTTTCACAAAGTTAATATATCCCTGTACAGGGTATAAAAATACAAAAATACAAAAATAAATATAAAACTGTCTTATCACAATACATATATAGAGATATAGTAGTTGTTGTTATCTAGAATGTCTAGTGTCTCTCTAAATGAAAGTAAAGTTAGTCAGCACACTTAATGTTATCACTTAAGGTTCGATAACGTTTGAGTTAAGCGACTTTTGAAAGCGCCATTGGGATAACAAATTGATCGTCATCATCATCAACATTTGCATATAAGGCCGTGCTAATATAAACCCTCAGTTAGAGCTGCCCTCTCTCTCTCTCTCTCTCTCTCTCTTGTCTAGCTAGCGGCATAAAGGACCAAAGGGAAAAACGGAAAAGCGACCAAAAAAAGGAAACTTTTCGCCTGCAGGCAACGCAGCCAAAGGAAAACATTCAATATTTAATAAATATGTGTGCTGAGAACACATATTTTTTCTGTTAGCTATTTTGCACAAATCCTGGCAGGCCAGACAAGGTCCCCCTCCCCACCCCCCCTCCCTGTCATACTCCTCCTACTTCTAGACGGGAGGGGATGAAAAGACTTATTGGCCTGGGCTCATTTGTATTGGCAATGTTGGAGTCACCCTCGCAGTGCGTGAAATAAAAAGAAAAAAATGTATAGAAGTGATAGAAAATGAAAATGTTAAGCGATACGGTCAAAAGGATGCGGCCCCAAGATCCTTTTTGTAGTCCTGCGAATATTCTTGCTTGTATCGAATTTAAATTTCAATTCAAAATGTCTTCAGGCGACAAAAAGCCCCAAAATAACAGCATGAGACAGAAAGAGGTAGGAGAGATGTGTGTGTGTGTGTGTGTGTGTGTGTGTGTTTGTTTTACATATAGGTAAATATTTGCAGAGGACGCACAAATGTTTGAAAACTTGTCAACGAAATGTTTCACTTAGTTAATATGCAAAACGCGCGGCTCGCAATGCAAAGCCCAAACGCCGGATATGTTTACGGATGCCGCTACGGATACACACGGCATTCTGTTGGTCCAACTCCTGACTAACTGACTGCCAACAAATAAAAAAAAAAAAAAGAAGAAAGAAAAAACGTACAGCGAAAGAAAAGTTGAAAATCTGTAAAGAAAAGTGCCAGCTTGCACAGCCGCCCCCAATGACAACTGCAATGGCCACGTTAACTGCCGAATTCGTTTACGTTGGAAGTCACGTAAGGTTAACCGTATATATATATACACGGTTATGCAATTATAGGTTATAGAGGGAGGTCTGAGCAATAGTTTTCAATAACTTTCAATAAAATTTTTAACTTTTATTTTCGATAATAAATCAAAGCAAATCGAACAGCAATTTGCTTGCAGATTTGTCAAATATTATATAATATGATTATATAAAAAGACAAATAACTACTATATATATTATTCTTATAAATAGATCGATATAGATACAGGTAGAAGAAGGTCGTAGCAATAGTTGTTGTATAACTTTCAAGACAATTAAAGTTTTATAATCGTAAAGAAATCCAAGCAAATCAAAGTCTAGCAAAGCATAAGAATTTTATAACTTATATACTATATAAATAATACTATACACTTAAGATAACTATATAGATAACTTAAACTCTATCTAGATCCCAACTAAATGCTGTTATTAAATACAAAAATAAAACTGAAATTCAGAAAACAAATGCCTTTCTTGCAATCCACTAAAAAATCGATCAAATCAATAAATTTCAAGTGTTATTCTACATTATTTCAATTAGTTTACATATGAGCACACCAAACGTAACGTACAACCCTCGTAAGAGCTGCAAGCTGCTACAAAATTTGTTTCCGTGCGCATTTACTTGACAAATTTCTCATACGCCGCGTGAACCGCTGTTGCTGTCGTTTTTGGTAAAATGCCTAACTTAAGCCGCTTGCTGGCTAAGCTGACCACTACACGCTGCACACGGACCACACACTCCGCTCCCCACGCCGCACAAGCCCTCGCTTGGTGATGCGGGTGGCAACTGGCTTCAACTGTGCAACAGACTGCGGCATCCTTGTGCCAATGTCCAAGCAACGTTGGCAACAGCTTGCAAAGCAATTACTTCAAACTACCCGGAAATGTCGCCTGGCTGACCAGCTGCCGTGCCCCCAAACGTCGTTGTGCTTGCCTCGCCCCAGGCATATGTGCTGTCTCTCTGTATGTGTACGGGTGTGTGTGTGTGTGTGTGTGTGTGTAAGTAGGTGTGGGTGTTGCTGCAACAGTTATTGGAGCATGGCAAAAACACCGACCGCAGTGAGGACCTGGAACCTGAACCATGGAGACTGTAGACGTCAGCCGGTTGAACAGGCAGCAGTTGCCACCATTCACATGCCACACACACCGCACGCCACTTGCCGCTTGCCGCTTGCCGCTTTCCGCATGCCACATGCCACATGCTACAGACAGCTCTTTGAGGCTGGTTAAATTGCTGATTTTGTTGCCAGCAACATTGATTTTTAATAAATAGCAATTTGGCAAACCAAACGGAATTGTTATTATTTCAGCAGCACGTACCAGCATCAGCTTTCAGGTGTTTACGTGCAGGTAACAACAGTTGACACGGCCCGAGTGCAGCTCTAACAACGCAACGCAGCATTGGCAAACCAAAAGGGACGACATCAGCAATCAGTTGAAATATGCAACAAGCCCAAATCACAAACTGGATACATTAATGTCAAGCGTTACACTAATGCGCTAGTTATTTCCCTGACCCCCTCTCCCCCCTTGTTCTACCACTGTCCCAAAACATCAACAACCCCACTTGCACTGTGGAACAACAACTACAATTAACAAACATCAAAATATACCCTGTAACCTGCTAACATTGCCTTTAAGTGAGCAAGCTTAATCGAACTTTTGATACTCATTCTAATGTTGCATTGTTTTCGTTGCACTGTGCACTGTGGGGCTGTGGCCTCTTTCGCACTGCAAACGTAATGAAGTATTTATGATTGGTTGATTGGCAGAATGCAATGGGTGTTGGCCAATTCGTTGTGCCACTTTGGCAGCATGGTAACAGCAACAGTTTTGACAAGCGCTGCTGGGGATTTGTGGCATAACAAATTCGTGCCGAAAATTGTAAAATAACATGGCACCTGCCACACACCAACACACCAGCACACACCGCCACCATCAACAGCAGTGGCAGCAGCGGCAGCAGCAGCAGCAGCACCACCATGCCACAATCAATATTGATGAGTGGCAGTGGCAACAACTATTGCCATTTTGGACCTGCAACTGTAAATTGACCTCTAGTGGCGGCCCACAGGATCTGGATAAATGTGCATAGTGAATAGTGAACTATGATGCTCTCTAACCGTAGTCTCTCCACTGCCAACGTTATTTATTGCCACATTTGGCATGATGCAGCTTATTTGCATGGCAAAAGTGATTAAGTCAACTTATCTCGACAACAACAACAACATAATTTTCCATCAGCTTGCGATAAAATATGCATTGAATTGGCCTTATATATCAATTTCTCTATGATGCATGGCACTTCAACGACCCGTTCCAATAAATTTGATATAAATCGAAAAGCAATTACTTGCAGGTAATCCTCAGCATAAACTACATAGATTACATTAATACCTAGAAATTGAAATACAATTGCCATAAATTTGTTTGCGGCACAAAATCACTTTATTCGCACTGCCAATAAATTGAATGGCATTTAACTTAAATACTTGTTCGCTTCATTGGCTTCGTGTGAATTCAATTATTATATTTTTGACACTTGAACAAACACAAACACCTCACAAAAGTAGGCAATTATGACGATATTCATGAATAAAATACAATTATTAATGATATTGCCTTGCTTTTAGCTAGAATAAAGTGATTCCTTTATTTTTAAATAAGCTACATTAAATTTGTATTAAGTATCTAGGCAAATTTAATACTTTGAGTCATCATTTTATTTTGAATTTTACTAAATGGCGCCATTCGTTAAGCTGTCGCAGCCAACTTCAAGTGAGTTTAAATTTTGAGCACAGCCAGCTCTACGTGAAAGCAACGTTCAGTTTAGAGTAGACACACACCTTAGCTAGCCAAGACATCAACCAGTATTCGAACTACAGCAACGTCTAAATAAGTAATTCCAACAGTTACCTGTAGATGGCGCCTTGCTGTAGCAAATTCGTGCACCATTGTCAAATGCTTAAACGCAGGGTTGCACACAGACATTTATCAAAAATGGCGCTTGTACTTCAAATTTTCTTGTGAATTATTTACAATAATTGCAGTTGTAGAAAATGTAGAAATATATAGTACAGTTATTTCTAAATTTATTGTTTCGCTTTGAGTTTTGATTCAGCAAACTTTGCTGATTCAGCCAAACGAATTGTAAATAAATTCCTGTTTATACATTAAGGCCCTTACAAATCCCCAAGTTAAACAAAACTCTCTTCATTTACATAAAACAAACCCATAATTTGTTCAAGTACATAGCACAACAACATACAACACACAAACCACAACTCCCTGCCGCCCACAGAACGCTTCTTCTTTCGAGTTTACACAGCAACCCCGAAAAACTCTCGAGTTTCCTTGTCCAACAGATACACGCAACCACTAACATACACATACATTCGCACAAGCAATCACATGTATGTAGGCATTTTCCTTTGTTTTGTGTTTCCCTTTTGCTTCTATCCGCTCGTCGCCAAGTCCGTCGCATTTGTTTGTGCAGCGCATGGAAAAGATATCTTTCCATATGGCTGATTTTGAATGGTTAGATACTTTTTTCTGTCATTTTCATAATGAGTAATGAGGGAAGAAGTGTTGCAGTTTACCTCTGCGTAAAAGCCAACAATAATACCGCTGCTACAGATGGGAATTTTGCCATCATGCTTGAATTTAATATTCAAAAAGTCTCTTTTAATATTTTCTGTAGCAACTGTACCTATACAAATTACCATTGGCATAAGCGCGGCTAGTAAATTAGAGAACAACTCTATGCAAAGTATTAACATTTTATTAAACCGTCTTCGGCCATTTACATCACATCAGCAAAGTCCTTATCAAGTGCCGTTTTTTCAAAGTTTTACACCCACCGTTCGAGTACATCAATCAATATCTGTGTATATACTCGCACAACCGTTTACCTCCTGCTCCTGGGCCACGACAAGCTGCAAAACTCGCCCCTTTACGCCAGAGCCCAACAAAATGCGTTCTAGCTCCGCCCGAGCAAACCGAGAAGTCGGTCGAATCGTAGACCGTTTCCACCGAAGTCCAATCGCCAATCGTTCACACACTTCGGCTCACAGTTTCGGCTGCCTGACTATTGGTTAACGTTTTCGTTAAATATCCGACGAATCGGGCTGATTTTCAGTCGTTCGGTTCTCGTTGTCGTTGTCGTTGTCGTTGTGGCTATTTGCTGTTCGGCAACCGGTTTTGCTCTCTCTCTCTTCTTTAATCATTTAGCGTCAAAGCGAAAATAACAATGTCGTCTCTCTTCACTTTACATTGCACTCTCTTTTGTATAAGCAGCAAGAGAGCTGCTAAAGTTAAACTGGCAACGTAACTCAATTCAATGTGCGCTCGTAAAGGCCAAGTAAATGCAAGATTTGTAATGGGGCGGCAACGATATTGTATCTAAGACAAACAATAGACTTTTTAGAATTAAAACAAAGCGATCTAGTTCGTGATGCGATTCAGTTAATCTTAGGTCATCTAGTGAATTTGGGCATGTTCCCCTTACCAGCTCAGCTGAGCGCGTTGTTAGTATGGAAATGGCTTTTAAGCAATTACTATAATTAAAACAAATATATTAAAGGTGTGTTATCATTCATGATCTTTAATTGCGCACAGACTATATATATATCTCATGCTTCTAGTTGCTATTTGATTTCAACATCCAATTTCGATTACAATCCATCAATTATCGCTCATCTGCCATGTACATCTGCAGCCAACTAAGCTGCCACTTGCCGCCCCATACGCGTCTCCGACTGTGGCAGGTCATAAAATGGCTTCACTGCCCCCTAGCCCTGCATCTGCCTCTGTCACTGCCTCTGCGAGTGCCTAAGTTGCCACTTTCAGTTGCTGCCACTGACTGCGACTGTGAGTGTGTGTTTGCCACCCGTCGGAGTCTGTTTTAGGCTTAGTTTATTGCACGGCAGCACTTGGCTTGCCACACAAATCACCATTTTTAATGAAATGAGCTGTCAAAAGTGCCGTTCCTACCATTTCGCAGTAGCCACACTTTATTTTTAGTTTTAACTTTAAAACGGTTTCATATTTTACAGTATTTCATTAGTTGCATGAGTTTTCGACAGTTTAGTATTAACCGCATGTAAAACTGCAAAAACCAACACTCAATGGTCTTTCTCAACATATTTTAAATCTTATTCCTTTACTTCTTACGGACTTTATTCAGTAGCAAATAAATAGTTTATAGTTTAGTTAAACTTTATTTGAAATATACCAAATTCTTGCTTATTAAATCTTCAATAATTGAAATGATCTATGTGAGAGAACAGTTCATTGATAGAGCTTGACTCTACTTAGCTTTATAGGGCTTAACAATTATACGTTGGTTCATATTCATATAAAGTTAACTTGTACATAACAAGTTACTATACTATTACTAAACACTTTCTCTATATAATTTCTTTTTTTTTAACTTTTTTATAAAATGACAGCAGAAATACGTAAATGCGCGCTAATTCCACAATTATGTTGGCAACACTGCAATCAAGATGTTTCCAGTATTCACCTGCAAAGTTATTAACAGTTATGTAAGCACATATTTATACATGTTGTCACCTTGTTTCTGTGCTTTCATTCCGTATGCCTCCTCCTCTTTCGCTTTTGTACCGCAATCAAAACTCTCAGCCTTCGGTCACATAAAATGGCGTCGTCAGCCAGAAACAGCGTCATCGTCAGGCATTGACGTCACGTTGATGCTCTGCGTCCCACACACATGTACAAACACACTTACATTCGCACACACACACACACACACACACACACAGGCACAAGCGTTCGCAATCGACAAAAAGTTAATTTAATCGGCATTTTGTTGTTGACCTGCACAGAGAATAACAAAACAATAACATGAAAAACACGAAAAATCGAAATGCCAAAGCGACACGCAAAAATGCTATAATTAAATTTTTCACTTGGCGATCAGCAAACGAAGCTTTTTGTTGAAGAACATTTCGTTGAAATGCTTTATAAATAAATTAGTTGCTGCAATGCGTTAAGTGCGAAGGGCGATGGCCAAAAGGCGGCGCCATAAACAACCGCAAGAACGCATTAAAAAGAAAAGCCATAAAAATTCGTCGCAATGATAATGTGCAAGAGGAAAAATAAAATCGTTATTATGCTTTTCATAGGCGACAGTTTTTCATTATAAAGCCAAAGAACATACACATCGATTAGTGCTGTGTAATGGGCAAGGGGCGTGTGCCACATTGCAGATAGGGAGGGGCAGAGTGCATAATAAAAAAAGCTCATCAAATCTGCCAGCAGCGTTAACTTAATAATCGCCATAAATGGCGCCATTCGCAACGAAGCAAACAACGTTGTCGCCTCCCTCCTTTCCCAGCCAGCCTTACCCCCTCTCTCACGCAAACACACACTCTCTCGCTCTACACATGGTAAACGAGCAACAAACTGGCAAACAACCCACAATGACGACTGAATTTTCGCCATGCTACGTAATGATGAAGACTGGCAACAGCGCATAACTCAAACGTAAATTATAGTAAAATGCGTTCTGTGAATGTGTGTGTGTATGTTTGTGAGAGAGCGTTTTTGTTGTGGTTGTTGTTGCTGTTGTGACCTTTTTCGTGACGTTTGCAATCGGCAACGAAAACATATTCATTCGAACTCAATATTATATTCGAATTTCGAATGTGAGAGCGACGTCAACGAATTCGCCGCAAGAGAGTGTGAGCACGAGAGCGCACAATACGACGAATCCCCGACTGTATGTGTGTATAGGTGTGTGCGTGTACGCTACCGCTCGTGTTTATGTGTGTGTGTGTCTGTATGAGTGCGGATTTTGATTCAAAACAGAAAAGCGCGGAAAATTTTATAAGCGCGCAACTTTTTTTTTGTGATGTTTTAGGTTTACTGTGTTGTTGCTTCATTTTGGCTTTGCCACGCTGTGAAAAGCGGCAACAGCGCAACGCCGTTTCGGCCTCTCAATCGTGGCTCGCATTTAGCTTCGTTTCTCGATGCCGATAATAATTGAACGAACGTCCGTTGCCAAAAAGCAATAGCAAAAAAAAACAAAATAAATAAATAAAAAACCTCACACAAAAAGCCAAGACGCAAATACAGGCCTCTAAAATATTTGTGAATGTTATTGTTATTGTTTTATTTTGGTTGCCTTTCTGTTGCTTTTATCACGTTTGTACTAATTACGTACAATATTTTTGCTGGCAAGCAAATGCTTTGTGCTATTTTCTTGTTGTTTTTCTCATTTTTGTTTTGTTTTTTGCTATTCGACTGCATTCAATAAATTTGCTCATTTATCGCATCACTTGGCTTTCCCATTGTTTGCAGCTTTTTGCGTCTGAAAAGTTGCCAACTCTTTTGTTTGGCCCCATAAGTCACCTAAATTGGCTAGACGAATGCAATTTCGCAAACACAAAGAGAGTCTACAGTAGACGACAACAATCTGCGAACAACAAAACTCAACTTAATGGACTTGATGTTCACAAGCGTCGCATTGTGATATCTTTAAGATAATCATTAAATTGTAAACTCTCTAAATGTCTTATTGAAATGATTATGCTAATTAAGCAATATTCAAGTAAGTTCTTTAGTAATTATAATATTGTATATGGAACTCTTTAGATCTGTTAAGCAAGTTACAACAAACTTGTCTATTTCGTCGCCATTTTGTTAAAGCAATACTTTTGTTAAGTATAGTATAATCTTGTAACAAGTATAGTTTGCTTCTTTTCATTTATTTAACTGAATATGCAGCTTGAAAATAATTAAAAAGAGTAAACTTATCGTTTGCTGGGCACTTTAAAACTTTATATTGTTGTTATTATTATTACTATAGAAAAGCTTTCGAATTAAAACAATCATATATGAAAATGTGAAATGAAAATGTGACTGACATCACGATACAATCGTTAATTAAATACTCTATCATATTTATGTCATCAATGTTATTTATCTATGTATTTTCCGGCAGGTTTAACATGTTTTTCTAAGTGCAAAGTCTATGTTTAGTTCTTCAAATCAACTGAACAACAAGTAAGAGGACAACAAGTTAACACACATCAAAATATGTACATACATATATGTTTATGTATTTATTGTTTAGCAAATAGGATGTGTAATAAACAAAAGTGTCTTTGTGGATGTATATTAATAACTTAATGTTTTCTCAGCTCTTTAGTTGGTTTATTTGTTTATACTCTAGTCATTGTGCTACAGAATTTAACCCCTTTTGACCAAACTGGGAATGGACAACAGGTCGTTTTGAGCTCAGCTAGTTTCCCAGTTTTTCAGTTTAAGTTCTCTGCATTTCATTAGAAATTCAAATACTTTTTGTAATTTATATATTTTGCACTTGCCTGAGTTTTATATTCATGGAAATAAGTTAACTTTGTTTATACTACAGATAGCTTGTTCTTAAGATACAATTATGATTTCCCAATTTGTTTTTTTTTTTGTTAAAACATATCTTATATACGCATATTTGAGTTCCTTTTGGTTGTATTTTAGAAATAACTGTTCCATTGACATTGTTAACTTTTAGTTGCTTTTACTTAGTAATTTTAATAATATAAAAGTCGGATGAAAAGCGTATGAAAGTATGAGCTCATAGAATGTAAATAGATAACCACAGTGGGACTAACTAAAAAGTAGAAAAGTAGCCACAAGATAAGTTGAAAAATGAAAGCCATCTGCAGAGTTTATTAAAAATATAGAAATAAATAAAATGATGCAAATGAATTTGTTGTTGTTTATGAATTTGTGGCGCAAAACAAACATGAAAATAAACAGAAGCAAAACACAAAACGCTGATGTTCCAATTTAGCACAACTTTCGCTAGTTGTCGCCGCTGGGGCCACACGACGACGCCAAAGGGGGCGTAGGGGTGTAGGGCGCATTGCTGAGGTGGCGACGTTTAAAGCGCACACAGACAGAGAGACAGCAGCAGCAGCGACGGTAGCAACAGCGACGGCAGCAGCGGCAGCAGCAGCAACAGAGTCAGAGCTGTTGTGTGTGCAAACGTCATCAACATAATTTTCATCACTCAGCGATAAACACGAAATATGCTGATGAAAGACGCCGAACAGAGCGCGAGACTGAGAAGCCGAACAGTTGTCAGTTCGAACCGAACGATTGCCGAATACCAGCCGAATGCCAGAGAGTATGAAGAGTATGGGACTCCCAAGGGGCCAGAGGTGGAGTCACAAACACACAGTCACACTGACGAAACAAACAGGCAAAGAGAACAAGCAAATGGGAGAGAGCAAGAGTGAGTGAGAGAGGGAGCGTTAACGAGAGCGAACGAATGAGTGAGCAGTTAGAGTGGCAGTGGCCAAGCACAAGGTAACAAGCAGTCCCAAAGTCCCAGTCCCAGTTGGCGAGTGGGTGTCGCTGTTGCTGCCGCTGTGCTGTGCTCTGCTATGCTGTGTGGCGGCCACAAAGGCAGCGGCGGAAGCAGCTCATTGAGACCCAAATGTAGACATAGACGAAGACGGAGACCGGAGACCGCTGCGACTGCCAACAAAGCGTTGCACAAAAGCAACACAATGAGCGCGATTGTGTCTGGGTGCCGTTGGCCGTCGTTGAAGCACTCCGCATTCCGTACTCCTCACACCTCCCAACTCACTCCTCACTGCTCACTCTGCAATCTACACACTCACCCTCACACCCCCTCACTTCCCCTTCACTTAATGCAGCCAGTTGTGTGCGGCAGCCGTGACACTCCATTTTTATTTTCCTGCGCTTCATCGACGTCTACCAAGCGCACACAATATGCTCTTGGCACGATACCTATGGCCTGTACCAAGTACCCCAACTACCTGAGTATTCATAGCCCATGGCTCTATGTCTCTATGGCTCTATGGCTCTACAGCTCCCAACTTGCTGCACTAATTGAAGCTCATGATTAAGTAACTTTTGCAACTTGCAACTGAGCTGAAGTCTCCCAGCAACTCCAAGAGAGGCACACAAAAACCCAACGTTGGCAACGGTGCCAACGACTTCCCGGCATTTGTCACGAAAATGTCTCTGCCGTTGCAAGTTTTATGGTGCACCTTCTCTTTTTTTTTTTTGCCCCCTCCAGCTTTTCCGAAAATGTCAAAATATAAATCAATTAACTTTTACCAAAAAGTTGCAACAGAAGTTGCAAAGCGAATTACACAAAATCCATGTTTGCTCTGTGAAATTGAAATTGAAATTGGTTTAGCTATAGATATTGCGATATCGGGGGAGACTGTATATAGTGTGGGGAAAGGAGTGTTTCAAGCATTTTACGGTTTAGCTGACCAGAAGTTAACTCAGAATATATATGTATATATTTAAGATTGATAACTGGGGAAACTTGCAAGTGAAACAAGAGAAAAGTCCAAGAAAAGCTAGCAAAGCTATGTATCTTACACTTCTCTCTTTTTGTAAGCTTAATCTTCTCTCTGTATTCACTTTGTATCTATGTTTTTTCGTATTACTCAACTTATGTTCATCAAATTGTATTATACAACAATCGTTAATCATCCATTTTCTAGCCAACAGTGTAAACTTTCCTACATTGATATGTCAGCAGTTCATTAATTTTGGCCAACAAATTCGTGCAATTTATTCTGCAAATATGGCTAAAGGACACAGCAGGTCAATACAAAACTAAATTGGCCCCAAAATAACTTAAACTTCGATTCTATGTAAAGCATTTAATGTAAGAGAATTTCTTATTGTTCAACTTGGCTTATAAGCTCTTTTAACTACCAAGTTTATGGACATTTTATACAGTTTTTACGCATTTATTATGAATTATGAATTTGTTGGCAATTGTCTAGGCAACAAATGTACATATCTGAGTAATGAACGGAGAAAAATGTAGACAAACCTTGTAGAGGTAAGCGTGTTCAGTTAGATATTCTTTGTAAGCCAAATATTAAGTGTTAAGCGATTACTTTATATAGTACAATAAGTTGTTTTTATTTAAAACAATTGCAAACATTTCTGAAAATTGACTGAAGTTAATTTCAGTGGAGAAACGTAAGACGAGAACTCAGAAAATGGCGACAAACAACAGAGTTGACAATGAAATGGGTCTTGTTGCAAGTAGTAAGTGGCATAATGTTGCAGTGGCAATAAAGAATGTGATGTCGGGAACTATCTACGGGTTCTTATCTTAACTCATAACTCAAATTGGATCTAATGAAGATACCGACTAAGCGAAGTGATGGGTTTACTTTCGTTAAGAGATAAACATTTGAATGCAACGAAAGCTCATTAACTTTAATGTCCAGCGTAGAAAGTCAAACGTATGCATGTGTGTGTGTGTGTTTGTGTGTACCTGTGTGTGTGTGTGTATCTAAATAAGTTGCTAGTAGCTGCTACAAAGGCCTTCATTTGCGTTATTTACAAAGCAACAAAGAAGCAAACAAAACAAACCAACGAGACACAACAACGAATAACTCAATGAGTATGAGTATCTGAGTATCTCTGAATGTCTGCGTATGAGTGTGAATAGATCTGCATCTGTATAAATATAGCTAGAGATGTATGTACATAACATATAATAAGTAGCATCTCTCGAAGACCATCTACGCAAAGAGCTGGCTGAGTTAATGTAAACAATGAAATCATTTCAATCGACGGATGTTTACTTGGCCAAGAGAGCAATATTATCCGTCAACAAAAAAAAAAAAAAAAATAGTCGACTTGATTAACTGCATATGAATTGAGAAATTCAGTTTCAGACAAATCTATAATGAAAATATAAACAAATTCCAATTCAAAAATTCAAATTTCAAAACGAAAAACTGAAACTGAAACTGAACTTAATGCTAATGTTAATGCTAATGATAATGATGATGATGATGATGATGATGATGATGATGATGGAATTTGACTCAACTCAAAATACGAAGAAAAAAAAACATAAAAAACGATTAGTGCAGTTTAGTTTTGTCTCTTCGCATCTTTATCAAACATTTGTGCACGTTTTCTCAGTTGAAATTTGATACTTTTCCCGTGAATATTTCGAATGTATTCATTGCGTTGTTTGAACATTGTCCTGAACCCGAACACGAACACGAACCCGAACCCGATTCACATTCAGATTCAGGCAGACAAACAGAGTCTGGAGTCTCTGACTTACTCGTAGTAAAACGCTCGCATTGGCAACTGGGAACTGGGAACCAGGGAACTTGGTACTAAGGTATGGTGAAGGGGGGAGGGGGGAACTGCATGACAGCGTCTGAATTTAGATGCCGATAAGTAAAATGTATCTGCGGCAAAGCCGAGGTGCAAAATTCAATGCGAAAGCAGCCGCAACTACAACAACAACAGCAACAACAACAGTAACAACAACAACAACAACTAACACACAATACCTAAAGAGTCGCAAAGAAACTTGCATAAATGGAACCAGTTTTGTGGCTCAGCCAGAGGAGATGGAGCTGGGGACGAGGCCAAGACTGAAGCTGTAGATGGGGTTTTGGGGTGTGGGGTTTGGGGAGGGCGCGGGCAAAGCCGGGTCGGCTTTAGTTAGCGACAGCGACGAATAAATTTATGCAGCCTAAAGCGCGTTTTGTGGCCAAAGCAGTCGGCATATTGGGCTGGACAGCGAGGAAGAGCGGGAGGTAGGAAGTTAGGGAGGTAGTGAGTAGTGAGAGTAAGAGAGAGAGGGGAGGGGTACAAAACAGAGACAGCGACTGTTTAGACAGCAAGCAGCTTGACACAGAGAGAGAGAGAGGAGAGAGAGAGAGAGAGAGAGAGAGAGAGAGAGAGGGAGTGAGGAAGAGGAGAGAGAGAGAGGGAGAGGAGAGGAGGGAGAGAGGAAGAGAGAGAGAGAGAGTGAGGGAGGGGAGAGAGGGAGAGAGAGGGAGGGGAGAAAGAGAGAGAGAGGGAGGGGAGAAAGAGAGAGAGAGAGGGAGGGGAGAAAGAGAGAGAGAGAGAAAGAGAGGCAAAAGCATGAGTTTGGAAATGGAACTGGGACTGAGACTGCGACTCAGACTGGGAGCTTCATATCAGTCCCCAAGCCGTAACATACCTCGCCCCGCGCCGCCCCTTGTGCGCCCAACTGGTCGCGCATACCCGACGAACGACATGTGAATATTAATGTTTGCCGCCACAACAAAACGGATTGCAAACGGATCGCAACCTAAAACTCTCCAACTCTCAGACTCAACCCAAAACTCAAGCGAAATCTTGTGACAATTTCAGAGTTCGCACTACGTAGATACGTAGATACATTTGGACGAGTGGAAACACGGGTTGTTCAGTGGGGTAAGCCAAATGATGAGTTGCCAATAAATGGGGTCCAAATGAACGAAAGGTTTACGGGAACTTTTGTGAAAAGAATCAGTAACTTTATGGGAAATAGATATAAGTTTTGCGAGGGATTAAAGAGAGAGAAGGGTGGGGTAAAGTTATTATATACATATATAAGATAGATAGATTGGTACATATATGTAGATAAGGATATATATTTCAATTTAGTAACATTTACAGAATTGAAAAGCTGAAAGAGAGAGGGAGAGATATACGAGAGAGAGAGAGAGAGAGAGAGAGATAGAGAGAGAGAGAGAGAGAGATACAAGAGAGAGAGAGAGAGAGAGAAAGATAGAGAGAGAGAGAGAGCGTTGCAGAAAGAGAGAGTGAGAGAGAGAGAGAGACAGAGATATATATACAGAGAGAGAGAGAGAGAGAGATAGCGATACAGACAGAGAGATACACAGAGAGAGAAATAGAGAGAGAGAGAGATAGAGAGAGAGAGATACAGAGAGAGATAGAGAGAGAGAAACAGAGAGAGAGAAACAGAAAGAGAGATACAGACAGTAAGATATAGAGAGAGAGATAGAGAGAGAG
Source organism: Drosophila funebris (assembly GCA_018901825.1). Lineage (NCBI taxonomy): Eukaryota > Metazoa > Arthropoda > Insecta > Diptera > Drosophilidae > Drosophila > Drosophila funebris. The sequence continues at coordinate 1,463,581 of JAEIFK010000682.1, forward strand.
AAAAAGAGAGAGAGAAATAGAGAGATAGATATAATTATTAATTATAGACGAAATGTTACCAGAGAAATTAAGAATGATTATATAAAGATAATTTATTAAGATTATATAAAGATTATATATTATATTACTTTAAAATTGTATGAAAACTGCACAAAAAATAATTTAATTGATGCTATTAAATGTAATCTGCAAAGCTCTCTCTGCTTCAAAGCTTATGTAAATTTATCGGAATTTATAAAAATTGTTTTAATTAATATAAAATGTACATTAATTGGCTGTACAATTCCCAACAAATGTGTTTTTTTAATAGAAAGAGAAAGTATAACAATTATAGAGTAATAAACTTATTCTCTTGCTAATACAATTGAATTGTTGTTCATGAAAAATAAATACTCTTAAAATATAATGCATTCAAGATCTAATAAATGACATAAAAGTTAACACAATTACCATAATACAATGTTAACATATTAGCCAACTTCTTATGAAAGACAAAGACTTGCAAACAGAAACAAATAAAAACTTTAATGTCAAACGATTTTTGAATGCAATTAAAGAGCTTACTTAAAGAGCAACCCTCGCTCAGTTGAATACAAAATTTGTAGTTGAAATTTATTTATTTTTATTATTCGTGCAATTCTCTGATTTCGATTGCAAATTGCAAATGAGAATGCGACCAAACAACAACATCAAACAGGAACAGCAACAACAACAACAACAAGGTATATGTGTGCGTGTTAAGGATCAAACGGGTTTCCTCTACAACTCGCAGACTCATTGTCAGTCGTATGCCTTGACAACTTGATAAAGATTTCATGCCTTTGATTAATATATTAAGTCCCAAACCGACAACGGGAACAGGAACGGGAACGGGAACGGGTAGGGGAACGGGAATGGGAACGACAACGGAATCCGAACCCGAACAACAAACCGACGGCAAACACCAAACACATGAAACACGCACCAGGCCGAAGACAAAGTCCCGTAGTTGTTGGCCAAAAGGTGTGCAGAGTTTAGGACATGGCCATAAATCAACTTGCTAGTTGATGCCTCCGCTGGGGAAACTTGAAGTTCCGCTTGTCTAATGTGCGTCCGTGTCAATTAAATAGAATTGAAGTACTACACTTGATCATTTTCAAGTGGATTGCTACAGCTCAACTCTGGCCCTATCGGCCAACGGGGAATACGAATCGTTGCCGCATCACATCCATTAATGATTTGCCAAAAAGAGACAAAGCAAAACATGCAGAACCCAGAAATAACTGAGTAATCAATGCTTAGAATATGAGCAAAGTCAGAGATATCAACATTATTAATCTTATAATAATATTTACTTTCTTTTTTATGTAGAAAACAATACAGATAAATGAAGTGCAAGAGCTAATTAAATTATTAATGAAAACTGTAATGTAATCAATAGTTATTGATTATTTGAATTTCAATTTGATAATGGAAATATCGGATATATAATATTAATAATTAAAAGTTGTAATTCTTGCTTGAAGACTCTAATATCATATCTAATGAAGAGACATCTCTAATAAAAATAGTAATGGGAGCTTTATGTAATTAATGCTAAACTCTATGAATTGAAATCGAAATTCTGAAGTTTAATATTATAATAAATATAATATATTTACTACTTTCGGCTTTAATTCATGTTGTACAGAACTAATGTAATTTGTAATGAAGATACACAAAAATTAACATAGAAATTCTATAGTAATGATATTATATTTACAACTTTCGGCTTTTGTTCGGCATTATTCTTATTTTACAGATCTAATGTAATCTCTAATGAAAGCTCTAATGACAACTCTTCTAAAATGGCTAATAGAAACACTAATGAAATACGTAATAAGCCAAGCATTTTGAATTGTACGAGTATTATCTAATATCTATTTTCTGATATTACTAAAACACTTTGATTGGCTACAATTTCTTATGAAAATCATAAAGAAAACCTATTGAATGATTGCGAATATTAAGCATCGTTATAGAATACAATTCAAAAACAAATATAATAAATATTAACATAAATTAATTATGAATAACTCAAGATGTATGTGTGCATGTTGCTATTCATGTGATGATAGGTAAACGTATGTTAGTTTCCACAAAAGCACTCGGCTAAATTGTTGCTGCCCAAGTTGAGTTTTTTTTTGGACTTGAACAACCCGAACCAATCATTAAATGGCATAATTGAAGCTCTGGGGAATCAACAGGAAGGCGAAAGACGAAAGGCGAAATCACAAAATATAATAAAATAAAAAGTCGCATAAAATTGAAATGGAAATGGACAAAACAAGAGGGTGGCCGGAAATAAGGACACGGCAACAACACAAACGGAATAGAACAGAAGGCCCACAACGTCAGCCAACCCCAAATGGAAGCAATGCAACAACAACACCAACAACAACAACAACAAAAACAACTGTGCAATGTCTGTAATGTCCTTAGCACAAAAAGTCAAAAGCAAACACAAATTCTGTATGTGAGTGCAACTGTGCATGTACATATTTGTGTATGCGTGTGTGTGTGTGTGTTTGTGTGATTCGCCTCAAGCGTTAGCAAGCATACAAACGAGTGTAAAGCACGCGCCAGAAAGTTCGGAGAGGCGTTGTGGACCACCCACTACACAGCAAGTGAGAGCAAACGGCAGTGAGAGAGGCAGGGCAGCGACAGCGACAGCAGGAGCAACAGCACGGCAGAGGCTGAAGCCGTGGCAGCGACAGCGACAGCGGCAGAGTAAGAGAAAGAAGCATTTACAACGAGGACAGCGCATCAAAATAGAAAAAAGTTTTATGCTTAAACTTTTTGTTGTTGTTGTTGTTGCTGTGCTCTTTACGCGTAGCCCCCTTTCGCCGCATCCCGCCGGTTCGACAAACTTTTTAGCTGTGGCTCTGCCGCTCTGCCGCTCGCCCGCTCAGCTGACTCTCCTGGGCAAATATTTAATTTTTATAAAGCCTTCATGCTCTCTGCACGATGTAACTGTGTGTTTGCCTATGGTTGTGTGTGTGTGTGTGTGTGTTTTAGCATTTTGCCTGGGCTTTAAAAATATTAAAGGATAAACGCGCGCACATAAAGCTCGCATTTTATGACTGCCAATGTTGGTTGTGTTCGGGTTTTTGGGCTTGGGCATGGGCGTGGGATAGGGATTGGGATTGGACTTGGGTTCAGTTTCGGCTTCCGCTTCGGCTTCGGGCTTTGTGTGTTTGACATTGGGATGAGTTTCAGTAGCACCAATGCCCCTGGGGCCACTTTTAAATGCGTGCCTGTGTGTGTGTGTGTGTGTGGATGTGCGAGTATTTTTCTGGCGCCGTGGCGCCTCAATTTGCCTTCATCAATTATTGTTGCAACTTGCCGCGTCACTGGTAATTGTTAATAAAATATGCACATGAAAGTGGTCCTATCATTACACGCCTCAAGTTTCAATTTGAGCTTCTATTTAACTATTCCTTATCCTTGTCCTTGCGCCTGGCCATGTCCTTGCCCCATGTCCCTGTTCGTGTTCTGCCCGGTGCGTGTCCTGCGTACTGCGTATTAAGTTCCCCACCTTTATTACAAGACAGTAGACCATTCATTAGGCTGGCAAAGTGCTTAATAGGGTTACCATGTTTCATAAATAAGCAGGATCTGTTAATAATACAAGACACGAAGCAGCAGTACAATCATTGGGCTGCGCTTATTAAGGTGACCAGGTTTCATAAGTATCCACACCCTGATTTCAATAAGATTAAAGAAAGTAAAAATAAATAATAATTAATAACATTCAAATATTGCAAAGAGCTGATAGTAAATAATCATATTAAAAGAATAATTAATCTAAGTGTAAGAACTGTTTTTTTAATGTTAAAATAATACAAAAAATTGATTCCTTCGAGCCGGAGTCGAACCAGCGACCTGTGGATGTCTATCATGTATTTCTACTCTCTACAGTCCATCGCTCTACCAACTGAGCTATCGAAGGTCAATAAGTGCTGAGTTCCATATCGCATTCCGCTGAAGCTCGTCGAAGCTTCAACAAAAATGTCGCTCGCTAAAAATATATATTCAGCAATAAAGATAATGGAATGCAAATGCTTGTGACGGCAACAACAACAAACTGCAAGGTCTGTGAAATGTATGTGCTGTTGTTGTTGTTAATATTGTTAGTATTGACGTCAGCTGGTCACCCTAGAACAGCGCATACAAAATGGAGTAGCTATCGCCTGTTTGTATGCGTGTGTGCCAGTGTGTGTGCGTGTGTGTGTGAGAAGGGCTTGCTTGGTTCATTCAGTTCATTCGTTCAACGAGCACAAAATCAAAAAAAAAAAGAGGGGAGGAAGAAGCAGCAGCAGAAACAGTAAAAAGCAATTTCGAAATATTCTAAAAGGTCCCGCTAGCTGCTGTCTTTGCGCTCAACCTTAAACCAAGCGCAGGCAGCGGCAGCGGCAGCGGCAGCAGCAGCGACTGCGGCAGCGGCAGCACAAACATGTTCAATTATCGCAGACGTAGCGTTCTGTTTGCTGCTTGTATTTTACCCCGATAGAAACCCACATACGCACACTTAAAGAGCGAAAGAGAGAAAGAGAGAGAGAATGAGTATTAAGCCTATGGAGAGCTATGCAGAGAGTAGCCGAAAAATGGTTTGGGGTTAAGTTAAATTCATGCAATGCGGTCGTCGTCTCATCCGTCGTTGGACGCTGATGTTGATGCTGATGTTGATGTGTTATGCTTCGCACACCCTTTACAGCCCCCTGCGGGGAATGTGGCAGTGCGGGTAGCAGTTAGATGGAGGGGGGTTAAGCGTAGTGAACTGTGTAACATATGGAATTGGCGTGTCGAGGCTGACGAGTGCTCGTCTCTCTACTCGTATGTCTACATGTGTGTGTGTGGGTGTGTGTGTGTGGGTGTTTGTGGGTGGCTGGCTGGCTGACTGTTCCGCCTGTCAGTTGAGTGCTGCTCCAAAGGGGGCGGCGTAAAGCACTCAACTCGACAACAACAACAACAACAATGTAGACGTAAAATACGTAAAGCGCCCCTGGGAATATGACGATATAATTTATTTTAAATCTCGTCCGTTTCACTCGCTTTAAATGTGAACAAGAGCTTTTTATTTGGCCATTTCATACCCGTTGCGAAACCCGTCTGCTACATCAACATTTGGCCAACTAATTAGCCTGCCTTCTTCAGTGAGCATATTGACAGTTTAGTTACTGCTATTAAACAAAACTGACTTTGCGGTTTTGAAAAGATGCATTCAGTTTATCGTAATATGTATAATATATACTAAAGTTAGTCGCCTGCACTATCAAGAGCTAAGCAGTTATATAATTTAGCTAATTGCCATAAAAAGTTAATACTTTTCTAATCTTCAGTACGTCATTCGATTAACTCTGAAATACCCCACAATTATTGACTTATACTAACTTATACTATATTTCAAATAATAAATCATATAAATTCATACTTTTCTCGCTCTATAAAACCTTTACTTATCTCTCCGCTTCTCATCAATTAATGGCTTATACTAACGTATTGTTGTTACATGTATCTAACAAGTTGACGTGTAAACTGAATAGTGGGAGTTGAGCAGCTTGTCAGGCTCACATTGACAATGGAATGACGACAACCCTCCGAATGGCCCAATTGACATTTAACGCTGCCTTTGACCCCGCTGTCGAATGCTGCCTGTGCCCTCCTACTCCATCGCGCTGTGCCACATACGTAGCTACGTAGTTGCAATGTTTTGTGTGGTGCTGTCAGTGGTGGTGCAATTAACCGCAAAAGGTTTCCTTTTGTTTGTCACTTGCTTGCGCCCTTCTCTAACAACATCTTCTGCTCGCACGAACGCACACCGAACAATTCCGAGTCAAAGTCCGAGTCCGACAACGAAGTGGAAGTCGAAGTCGAGGCCCGAGTTTGGGTTTGTGTTGAGTTCGGAGGCCTTTTGGCCGTTAGCTTAAAGGCATGAAATAATAACAGGCCTTGGCATAACTTTAATGGCACAGTTATTAACTTTTGTCCATGGCCAGGAAGTGGACAACCAACGTAATGATTGTTTCACTACACGATTGCGATTATATTGTTTTCGGTTATCGTTGTTATTATTATTATTATTATTATATTGAATTTCTTTTGGGTTCAGCATTGTGGCGTGTCAGTTGCCTGAGTCCATAAACAATTCTAATTTCTTTATTTTCCCTGATAACCTGATAACCTTTAGCCTTTGGCAACTCTAAGAACTGTCTCTCTTGTCTAACATTTAATTAATATCTTTACAATATTCCAGTCTCCACTGCTTAGCTTTGTTTTGCACTCTTTTTTTATTTTTTATTAAATGGAATATTTTTTTTAAAGGTTTGTGCAAAGAAGTCCGTGCGTCATTGATAAGCAATGATGGTATCTCATTTCACAATTTCCGATTAGATATTATATCGTCATAGAGTGTCTTTAGAGTTCTATTGACATCATTGGCATGACCTTCATTTGTCAGCTGGCTGGCCATTGATTGAAAATGGCCTGAACATGATATCATTTCACTTAGTTATATCGGACAATTGAATGCCCTTCCAAGCAGATGCGATTACAAATGCAAATATTCAAATTTGTAATCGAGATTTGCAAATGTTATGCAAACAACACACAATACGACGACGATTGCAACAAAATGAGTTTTGGTTGATGGAGCAGTGTGGAGTGTGGAGTGTGGGGGTAAATATTAGCTAATCAATGTGTAGTAATAGTTAGTTAGTAAACAAGGCAATCGGTAATGCGCAATAATCACATTTGATATAAATTCATTTGAGCATGTGAATATGTTAATGTATGTGTGTTTATCAGTTTTATGGCCCAAACGGCAACGACGGCAGCAGACTGAATGCAAATTTCGAATCGTAAAATAATATAAAAGAAAGTCATAAATTAAATAATTAATGCAATAAAATTTTATAAATATTGCAAATGTGTTTTTGTTGCACACACCACAGCGTGTGGTGGCAAGCAACCAGTTTATTGACAGACAAAAAAATAAGCAAAACATATGTGACAGATGCTTGCTCGACCAGAAGATACCCTAACATGCAAAATAAACAAATTTTTCATTCATTTAAACATTCATTCATTCATATACCCTATTGTTTCTGTCATTCTTAATGGGTATAGCAACAAATGCAAAGAGGCTCTGGCTCTGGCTCTGACTTTGGCTTTGGCTTTAGCTTTGGCATTTGCATCGCTTTATTTTGCCCAGCCAGCGAGTACAGACAAAATTGAAATCGAAATGCAAATAAAAACGATCAATAAAAATGCGAATATGTCAATAAAAGTCAAATGCAAATTTTCGTTTTGTTCGCTCGTTCGTTTTGTTCATGTTCTCTCTCTCTCTCTCTCTCTCACACTCGTAACTGCAATCCCAAAGTGACGAACGATAAAATTAAAATTGCTATCGAATCAATATGAAAATTTGTTTGTATGCCACGCAGTAGCCGAGTAGGAGAAATAGTCGAAAGGAGGAGCGGACAGGCAGGTGGTGGGGAGGGGGGCGCTGATTGGGGGCCGTGTGCCAAATATAGCGACGATCCAACGATCGAGACGAATCTTGCTGTTGTTGTTGTTCTTGTTGATTTTTATTTTATACCCCCCATGGGTGCTAAATATTGAAAAGCGAATAAATTTTCGTGCACTTTTCGTATGCAATGCACAGACACAGATACACATACAGATACGCGGCAACAGATACAACCTAGAGATGGGCGCGTGTCGTGTACAATGCACGATTATTGCAAGTATTTGCTGAGAATTCTGTAAGCTTCTTTCATTTACAAATTGTAATTGAAATAATAATAAATCTTTTACCTGCAATTGTAACCGAACAGAGAGTAATTTCTTTCATTTATTTACATTCTCATATTTCTTTTCGCTAGTTTGATTTTAATCAATAAAACTTTCACCTCTGCAATTTAATTATTATAAAAAAAAAAAAACAGAGTTTATTAATTCTTCTTTTTCTTTTTCCATTTGTTATTTTTCCATCTTATACTTAGTTAAGAGAGCTTTCAGTCTGCAGCGTGCTTTCGCTCATGCTCATCTCTAATACAGTGATTCGACGCCACGCCGCAGTCAGAGAGCAATCATCATCATTAGCAGAGGCGCGCGCGCGTAGGCAGCGACAGCGACAGCGTCAACAGCAGTGGAGATCGGTAGCTGCCTGTGGAAGCTTTTGGTTGGGGCGGTAGCTGAGCTGGCGACACGAAGCGTAGCGTATGCCGTCGTTCGCTAATTAAAAAATGCGCTCGCTACAAAATAAAACTTAATTGCGATTGCATTTGCGATATGCGCGAGAGTCGCGAGTCGCCAGGCGATGTCGTCGGGCATTGGCGCAGCAATTGAGAGGCGCAGCAGCAGAGGCGGAGCACGGGCGCCGGCAGCACGTTGACAAAAACAACAAGAACAGCAACAACTGCAGCAACTACAACACCCGGGCCAAATTGAGCACAAGAGCCCACTCGACTTTTGTAGCACGAAGACGAAAAAAATAAAAAAAAAATAATGCTGCCAGAGCAGCAGCAACAGTAAAGTAAAGTGGCGGAGAAATCTGAGGCAAAGACGAGGCGCAACTGCTGCAAGTTGCACTTTAAACAGGTTCAGATTGTTGTTGTTGTTACTGTTGTTGGCTTCAGTGGCCGGCAGTGCAATTTGATTTTTTATTGCGCGACGCCACTGCAGAGAACGAGCTCGCTTAATAAAGATTGATTTAAGCGCACACACACAAAAACTCAAACGCAGCCAGACACACAGACACGCGTTTTCAGTACGAGGTACACTGCACTTTGAAGCTTTAATGGACTGCAAGTAATAACCAAAATTATGGCAAATAAAGTACAAAGGCATAATGAGAGCACAAAAGCTCAACGCTCAAAGCTCAAGTGTCGATCTCTTCAACTCGCAGACTTCAACTCAGACTCCTACTTCGACTCTGATTTCGTCGCAGAATAACAAGGAGAGTGCAAGAGACGCTCAAGTGCACAGTGCATAGGGAGAAGACGAAAGCACAGAGCAGGAGAGGGAGAGCACAAGCAGCAAATACCAACACATATTCAGACATACATATATACATATGAACAATTCCAATCACAATGCGACGACGATGCCGTCGTGAATGCTGCTGCTGCTGCGGCTGCGGCTGCTTTTGCTGCTTGCTTCCAATCAAAGTGACGTCGGCGTCGGCAGCGAGCGCAATTGCCATTTATGGCCTTGATTTATGTATCTTTGCTACTGGATCTCTAATGCGAATACAGACAAACACACACACACACATTCAGACACACACACACACATGTGGAGTATATTGAATTTATTTGCAATTTATTTCATTTCCTTGGCTTGCGGCATGCGGCATGAGGCATGCGGCGAACGGACAGTCGAAAGATGCATGGCAATGTCTCGTTGCTGCAGATTTGTTGTTGCATTGTCTGTCTGTGTACAAGTATCTGTTACTGAGTGGCAAAAGTGTCTACATTGAATTGTAGCCAAGGTAATAAGACTGCTAAAGGAAAATGCTGACTTTGCCAGCAATTTTCCCAACTCAAACACAACAGCAAAGGGTCAAATTTCCCATTCCACGCTTCTTGACAGCGCAATGACATAAGCAAAGTAAAAGCTTAAAAAGCTCTTTTGCAAATTGGATTTAACTAAGGTTTTCCCATAGTTTAGCGTTAGATTAACTATATATGCAACAATCTTTGGCCACAAATCCAATAAACACTATAAAAGCGTTCGAACACAAATCAACATTTTATATGCTTCATTGGTCATAACTCGCATGGATTTGCCACATCGTTTAGACGTCGTTTACCCAAACTCCAAAAGCAGCAGAGGACACGCGTGTCCCGAGTACCAACCCCAAAAATGGGCAATCCTCTGTTCTTGTTATCGGGAACATCCCCCGTTTTGCGGTCAAAGCCAACCAAGCAACTGATTTTTGCTCTAACCAACAACAACAACAACAACAATGGGAATACAATTTGAAAGTTAAGATGCAAGATATCATCGCACTCCACTCAATATCCAATCTATAAGTCGCCATTTAGGCCCAAATCGCTTTAGGACAAGCACACTTCACTTTCAGCTGGACCTCAAGTGTTTGTCATTGAGAGCCTAAACAGAAACTCCACTTCAAGCTATGCAAATTCCATTTATGAGATGGCATCTTAGCCCAAATCATTCTTATATTACACTTTAAATTCATGATGATACATTGTTATGTTAATAGATCTGTAATGCAGAAATATGATTGATTTAATAGAATACGATCTGTGGAAGTATTATACACTTGGTATCGTCTTGAATCTATGCCTGAAAGATACTTTAGTTGATTCTATTTCAGACAGAAACTTTAATTGTTCTATTTCTTTGATTCTTAAGCCTTGATCTAGCAATTTAAATGGCTCTGCTTGCATTATATATACATTAAGTTTTTCAAAATCTTCTAACTTCCATAACTTTGTTAGAACTTTACCGATTTGCATGGGGCATGTTAATTTGATCATTGCTTAGTCTCCAAATTGTTTCTGCATTTGTTTATTTGACAATCTAAAACATGTTTATGCGAAATGTATTTATCTTTATATTTGGAATGTTTGCATTGTTTCTAAAGTTTTCATTTAACATCTTTCTTTCGATCATTAAGTACTAACTAAAGATTGTTATTGTTAGCTCAATCAAGGAACGCAACTTCCGATAAACAGGATATCGTAATAATTAAAAAGATGAATAAATTTATATATGTCATATAATCTAAATGATGTACTTAAGAAATTAGCCTTAAGTGGAATTGAAATACAAGTTTAAAGTATAATTCGCCTGACAATTGACCATGATAATACTTCTCTAAATGCTTTTAAGGGGATAACATTCAGCAAATTAGCATAACTACGACTACTGAGAACTGAGAACTGAAGGCACTTCAAATGCCCGTGCTAATCTAATGGGTTTTTGCTATTGTTTGCGCAGTTTTGTAAAGTCAACTGCTTTTCGTGCTAAAAATGAGTTCTCTTAATGAGTTCACAGCGGAGGCTAAATGTGGCACGCTACTGCTTCCTTTTCAAAGGGGTTTCGGGGGGGCTCTGAAACTACCAAACTTGCCGGATGGTTTGGTGTAAACACACATTTGTGCACATATTTGCCTATTTAAAAGCGAACACGCGTTTGCGTTTTGAAATTTTGAAATTTATAATGGAAATGAAGTTGGCAAATGCTGGAACTGAACCACTTGAAACTGTTTAACTCGAAATACAAAAAGCTAGAAGTATATATAGACAGACAGATGTGCAAACCGAACTGTTCTGAATTGCAAATTCGAGCAAAGATTGCCAAAATTTAATAAATTATGCTCTAAAATGTGAGATGCATTAAAAGAGAACAAACTCCATACAAAAACTGAAGCCGTTCTCAATTACTGGATAATTTATTCAAGATTACGGCAAATATAATAGAATTAAAGAATGATGGCAACCAGAACAACTCTATTCTGACGAAGATGACAACTCTGCTGTAACACTTTTGTCAGCAGAAAATGAATAAAAATTAAGCGAAATTTCAACGAAATTGTTTAGCAATAGTAAAGGGATTTGAGAACAGACCTTGTAGATTGTGGACTGTATGTATGTAGATTGTGGAATGTATGTACACACTGCTGTGCATAGCTGTAGTTTGAAGATGAGTATGCTATGTACGTAGATAGGTATTTTCAAAATTGCGGCGAATATTCTGCAAACTCATGGCATTTAACACACGGAACAAAGAGATTTTCTACTTTGGACACGCCACAACGTCGAGCGGTTGGGGACTATATCGGCGACGGCGGACAAGAGGGAGCGAGACAGGCGACTTTGAGGGGTCAGACAAGATGAACAAATTGTTGCTACGCATTTTAACGCGAAACCAACAACAATAAATATGTACATATATGTAGTAGTAGTAGTAGTAGTAGACATAGAAGAAGAAGAAGAAACGGCAAAAAGCAGAGCTAATGTTGACGTGAGAACAATGGGAATGAAAATGCCAAAAAAAAATACAACAACAAAAAACCACAAAACTAAATACAGCGCAAAACTAAGCAACATCCAGAGAGAGAGCTAGAGAGAGAGATGGCGCTGCAAAAGTTTCTATAAAGCGTAAATAAGTTTTTATACGGCTTTATTTTTATTGCATGCGAAGCTTAAAGTTTAAAAAAGTATCTTATCTCTAAGGCAAGCGACGACGCAACGTCTCAAGAGAAACGACGCAAAAGCAACGGCGTCAAGCAAAACGTAAAAGCCAAAGCAAAAGCAAAAGCAACAACAGTAGCGTGCACTACTCACACTCGCATGTTATATTTTTAGCTGTCGCTGTCGCAGCCGCTGACGCCGCTGTCGCGGTCGCGTCGCTGCTCGAGTGCTATGCCGAGCGTAAAGCCGCTAACTAGACACTCATGTGCCAAGAGCAGTCGTGGCCGAGCGGTTAAGGCGTCTGACTAGAAATCAGATTCCCTCTGGGAGCGTAGGTTCGAATCCTACCGGCTGCGAGCGAGAGAGAGCAAAGGAAAGCGGAGAAAGGGTGTGGTGTAAGAAATTACTACCACGCTCGCTCTCCTCCTGTCCTACTCCCTGCCTCTTTTTTTTTTTTCCGCTTCTCCTACGCATTTCATTTCATTTCTCGTTTTCTGTTTTAACATGCTTCATTTCGTTTTTTTTTTCATTTATTTTGAGTTTTTATTCTACTTTCAGGCCGTTTAACACGTTGCAAACAGAGCCCACCCACAAGTGCGTCCGTCTCGTCGTCCGTTTTACCTGCTGCTGTCCATATGAATAAACGAATGTGGGTATGAATGAATGGGCGAATGCTGTGTGCATTTCGTTATCGTTGCTGCTCTCGTGTTTGTTGTTGTCGCCGTTGCTGTTGTTATTGTTGTTGCTGTCGCTGTTGACTTTGTCGGTCTGCGTGTTTTACCTGCGGGCGGCAACGTTTTATGGCATTTTTTTTTATCTTTTACAAAACAACAGCAACAACAAGCAGCGAAGCAACAGTAAAAAGGGACCAGCGTTGCCACTGTGCCTGGGCACAGCTTAATCAGAGCTGCAGAGCAATACCGAAGCCGCCATTTTATGGCTAAGGTCGCCGACGGCATAGAAATTTTCTGAAATTCTCTGCAGTTAAAAGCTTCGACATTGTGTGGGAGTTGAAACGTGCCGATTGCCGCTTTTTATGTGCAGGGATATTACCTAATAATATAAATACACAGACAAAGAAAGAGAGAGAGAGAGAGACAGAGAGGGAGAAGCAGATAAGCAAATGCTGGCAATTGTCAATGGCATTCAGTTAGCCAGTTAGCAATTTGGGCTTGAAATATGCAGATAAACAGACAAATTGTCAATACGTGTTGAGTGCCATTCAATATTGTTAAGGTGTAACGATAACATTCATATAGTTTATACAACAAGATAGAATGTATTCATTGTATTCACTTAAAGAAGCTCAAATAATACTAATATATATAATATATAGTAAGAATAGCAATCGGATTATTATCTCTATGAACTAAACAAACTAACACTTTCTGTTTCTCGATCAAGTTGCAACTTTTTAGCTTATTTCAACAAGTATTTAGTTATGTAGACCTGTGGAGCTGTATAAGCTGATTCGCTGTATACATTAACTTAAGGAAGCTATTGATTATTATCAAATTGTGTTAATTTATTTACTATTGAAATAGTTCGACTACTAATTAGCGTCTCAACAAAAGCGCAGACCACTAACCATTAACTATATACGCATACAAATTTAGATAAATTATCTCTCTATCTTTATCTATGTATCTGAGTTCTGTATTCAAGTTCAAGTTTGTAATGAGCTCACACACGCCTTATACATACCTACATACATACATACATTCATCTTGGCTTATAAGGCGCACAAATATGTATATGTATCTATGTATGTATATATGTATAATTTATCTACGTATGTGAGTTGATGTACTTATTGAAGGCCTCTCCAACTTCTCGTGCTGAATATCAATTTCAGTTCGGTTCGACTTGAGGTTTTTTTTTATGGATATTCTGGCTGTCGCCAAATTTAATGCTTTTCAGTTTCTATATTTGTCATAACTCAAGACTTATGGGCAATAAAATATCTCAAAATGGCCGCAGCTGGTTTTCGTTTCGTTTTTGCTTCTTGCTTTGTGTTTTTATTTTATGTTTTGAACATGTTTCCACTCAACATTTGCCAATATCTAAAATTTGGGGTAACATTTTGACAAGTTATGAAAACATTTCCATCTGTAACTAGACGAGACACTGAACTGTTCAGTTTTTTTGACTTTTGTAGCATTAAGTTGGACAGAGAATAACTTTACTGGATTGTCAAAGATTTAATACCCTTTTGCTTCAGTTATATTCCATAATATATTTACATTTCTTTGTTTGATTGATTGTAAAAAGACTTTTACATTTGCTCAGTTCAAATTTAAATAATTAAGAGTAATTGCTAAAAGATAACAGTTACAAATTGTTCCTTAACATCTGTTCAATTTGTTATATTAATATCTGGCTTACTCTACTTAAACTAAACAACTAAATATACATAAACAAAACATAAATAGATCTTAAGGCATACAACAGCTATATTATATTTATATTATTATATTATATACATACTACAGATCATATTAAATGAAACTCAGTAAACTAAGCCATTTGTCTGACTTGGTCAAGCGAAGGTGTTGCTTGTTATACGAGTATCTAAACATATACTCAGCTTACAGAACCCTTTTGTCTAATATATATACATATATATATCTATGTATATACATGCCTACGATATATGCACCTTTTAACCCTTTTGAGTGTAGTTATCATATTTCAAACACTTGAAATATGCACCCCAAAAAAACTCAATTATAAAATAATTGAGATTCATGCTGTATGTGTGTTCCTTTTACAATTAATAAACTTTGAAAGCAATTATGTTTTAGATTCGTTTTTAAGTGAATTGCTGAGTTATAGCTTAAGTAAATATGTGCTAAAATGGATTAATATGTGACAGGTAAAATGCTTTAAAGCTCATTTAAAACACTGCAACAACGAAGTCAGGAAAATTATAGTTAAAGCATAAATAATATTATATTTTAATGTAGAATTTCAGCTAAACTTTATTATAATCTAAACTTTGTTCTTTCTTAAATAAACTTTAAACTTATATTCAAAGTCTGTGTCTCTTATTATTAATTTTTTAAACCTTTTAGTCCGTTTTTACACATTTTTCCGCCATTTCCACATTGTAGATTTCTTGGTTTTACAATTTACAGAAAACTTACAGCTTTAATACTGGAAATAAATGTTTTTAAAACGTAGAAAAATGTGCATAAACTTTATAGGTTTAATAAAGAAAATACACACTTGAAAGTAGAATGTAGAGGGTATCTTGCAGTCGTTTGTCGCTTGTTAGAGTTCATTATGTAAAAAAGTAAAATGAAAATGACGCACGACTCACGTATTATTCGCTTTTCACATGACAGCCAACAACAAATGGCGTAATTGAATTTCCTGCTTGTTGCCGTGGCTGAAGTCGATGCCGAAGTTGTTGTGGATGCTGCTGAGGCTGATGCAAAATTGCAGCGGTTGCTGCTCTGACTGTTGATGCTGTGAATGCCAATCAAATTGGCGCACCTCGCGCCACATGGCGTCGGCGTCGTCGTCGTCGTCGTCATCGTCGTCATCGTTGTTGTCGGAGACAGAGTCATCAAATGGTTGTTAGGGACGGACACGTACAGGCGACTGAGGACAAGGACTATAGATGTGCATGTGCATGTGCATGTGTGTGTGAGTGCATGTGGGAAAAGTTGTGACTGTTATGACGCCATTTTAAAATCAATCACAACACGTTGCGACTTTAAAAAGTTCGACATCAGCATTGAAACTGCTTAATAATTATGAATTATTTAAACGAGTGCCCACTAATTACATTAACACTTAGCATTGTTCATTTTGGCTTTATGAAATGCTACTTAACACAATATGCAAATAACGCAGGCAAAAAGTTTTATCAAATTCCGACCAGGGACCAACTTTCTATGCCAAAACCAAAAAAAAAAAAATGGCACGATATTTCACGAATATAATTAAAACGATTTTCCATGAAATTTAAAATGAAATTTTGAGCAGAGGAAAAGTTTGCTGCGAGAGAGAGAGAGAGAGAAAGAGAGAGAGAGAGGGAGAGAGAATAAAGCAAAGTCCGTAAACCGTTGGACTCGGAGCGAACTTTATACAACGTACGTATGTATATACACACATACACAGCCGCACACAAGCATCAGCAAAGGCGACACAAACAACCAACGAATTGCACGCGAACAATTCGAAAAAGCTAGAAAATTGCAAAGCAAAGTGAAGGGAAAGAGCATTGAAGAGAGCAGCAGGCAGCAGGCAGCTGTGAGTGGGAGAGTGGGCAGAGAGAGGGTGCGCTTTTTGGTGCCAAGGGAATGTAGTTGAAAAAGAAGCAGAAGTAGAGGCAAAAACAGTTGAAAAAGAAGTCGAGAATAAGCAAAAACTTTTGCTACGTTCATTTGTACGTGTCTGTGTGTAAGTTGAGTGAAGATTGCGGGCAGTTGTTGGAGCAGCAGAGACAGGAAGAGCAAGGCAAAGCTGCAGGACTAGGAATAGAAAATGCGAAGCGAACTAAGCAACTGTTTGATGAATGAGGCAAATGGGCGGTAGCAGCAACGACAGGCGGGTGGGGGTGCCAGAGAGCAAATAAAACAAGCGGATCAGTCGAGCGCGCGCGACAGTATAAAACCCTGTGCAGTTTTATAAATTAAGTATTTTGCTTATAATAGAAATAAGAACGTAGCAGGTGTTTATTGAAAAATACTCTTTTGAAACTCTCATTCAGCATATGATTTCTGCTTATTTCTTGCTTATAACAGCAAGCTTTCACATATGTATACATATTCAATCAAAGCTGAGTGTTACGACACTTAATTTACTTATGCTTGTGTCGTAGTAGTTCGCTATCTCGCTCGCACACATGTGCAAATATGGTAAGCAGACGCATGTATCACAGTCGTTCGCTGTCTCGCTCGCTCACATGTGCTGCCTGCTGCTCAACGATTCCGTGGAAAAAAAATAACTTTAATTTCTTTGCTGATTTTCTGTCTTATTTATAAACCGATCTTGATGAAACTTTCAGCGTTCCTTCTATATATCATTCTTAACGCACTTGTTAAGTTAGAAGTGCCTACGTTGAGAAATGTGGCCATAATACGTTTTTTTTGAATTGCGGGGGTGGGGGGAAAGATATCGAAAATCTAACATAAACTCGATCTGGAGAGGGTATACAGGAACCTTCATGCCAAATTTGGTGTCTCTAGCTCTTATAGTTGCTGAGATCGACGCGTTCATACAGACAGACGGACAGACGGACAGACGGACAGACGGACAGACGGACAGACAGACGGACATGGCTCAATCGACTCGGCTATTGATACTGATTAAGAATATATATACTTTATAGGGTCGGAGATGCCTCCTTCTGCCTGTTACATACATTTGCACAAAATTATTATACCCTTTTTTGCCCATTTTTAATGGGCACAGGGTATAAACAGGCGGCGTCGCCGTCGCCGTCTCCGCCGCAGTCGACACATGACAAATGGCGCACTAGTTGACGGCGGCAGCGGTAGCGACAGCGAAACTTTTGTAACAGCAGAAAGCTCGACATGAAAAAAAGAAACAACAACAAAAAATAAAATGTCTGCATGCAAGGGTGAGCTGTGACAGTGTTAGATACGTACATACATACATACCTACATGTACATATATTCATTGGTATGTGTGCGTATGCATAAGCAAACCTTGAGCTGTGAAAAGTCAAAAAATGTATAAAAAATGTGCTCCATTTTTGGCGACGCGCACTGCAATTTAAAATTGCTGTCAGTCAGTCAGTCATGAAATGAAATACGCCAGCGAAAAGCAGATACAACAACAATAAGAGCAACTACAAGCAACAAATATAGCAACAACTACAACGCGCATTCAATTTGTTCATACGAATTTATCGCTGTCGACATTGCCAGACGGACGAACTCTATAGAGCAGAGAGGCGAGCAAAAGAGAGTGAAAGAGAGAGAGAGAGAGAGAGCAGACGTAGACGCTGCGGAATTTTGAACGAATCTTTTTTTTTTATTTTACATTTTATTTGTGTAAAAAGCAACAAAATGAATGTTTTGTTGGCGCTTTTGAAATGTGTTCATGTTCTCACAATAAGCAAGAACAATTTTCAAAATTTATTGTTTATTTATGATGCCCTTGTCGACACTAAATTGCAAGTTCAATCTCTTAGTTGTGCCCCACAAATATGCTTACATAAGTGTATATTTGTATATGTACATATATACATATATGTTTATATGCATCGGTTCAATGTGTTTTCCTTAATATTCAGCGTATTTATCAGCCTTTTATAGACATGCTTTATAATGTTTTCAATAAAAAATCTCACTCATTCAATGAGAGCAATCGTAAAAGCTGTTTAAGATGATATTATACTAACAAGTTGAGTAAAATACAGAGGACAGTTTCATTAAAAGAATTTATCGAGAATAAAAAACAAATTTTGTACAATCAAAAATCCATTAGACTTTGTTTGAATATAATATTCTAGATGAACATTTCATTTTATTGCAACTTTTATACACAAAATAATCATTTAAATCTAGTTAAATACATATTAGAGTTTGTAAGGTGAGTTTCATATTAATATATATTTTCTAATAGTATAGTATTGGGAAAAGAACCATCTTCTCGAATTAATTGCAAGAATTGCAAGAAGAATAGAACAATTGATAAGCATGCAAGCACTAAAGTTTGTTTTACAATCCAATTTGCACAATGAAGATACATGTGATTATTGTGATTATCTTTAGTATCTACAGGAAGAGAGACTAAAGTTATATACAATTTCATGGATCTTAAAGTGGTTTCTCCTGCCTTTCTCTTAACCAGACTAACAATATGAAAACTGCAACTAATCGTATAATTGCCTCAAACTCTCGTAGTAAAAGTTTATGAGCCGCCATAAAGTCATATAAGAATTGTATATGGTTGAATACTCAATTAAAATGATATAAGTTTTATTTTATCTTGTTTTGAACTATGTACAATTTTGCAAAAGTACTAAAATTTCTAGTTATGTAAGTAAATTACTTATTACTTCTAATTCATTGTAAATTTATTAGAAATTTGAAGAAATTTGTGCATATATTGAGAGGGGAATTTGCTTTTAATTGAATTCCTGTTAGAGTCAAGTAATATATAAATATCTATGTGTAAAATAGATGCCATATCGGAAGTTCGAATGGGGTTAAATATGAATACACAAATCTTTTCACTTGAAATTGACGAGAAATCGAAACTGAGGGCAGTTCCAGGCCACAATTGAGAGTAATTCCGATTCAATTAGAAATGAATTTGAAGAACTCAAAGAATCGCTTTCAAGTAGCACCGCTCAATTGATGATGGGCAACGCCACAAACAAAAGGGAGGAAAGGAAGTTCCAAGTTGTTTTTTTCTCACGCACAAAGCGCCGTCGTCGTCGTCGTTGCCGTAGAGTCGCCGCGCACTTCACAAATGAGTGCACATCATTTTGATGGGCTCCCCATGCCTATTCCCCATTCCCCGTTCCGCCACTACACGTTTCCATGTACGTCTTTACGTTGAAGCAAAAGCAAAGAGAACGAGGTAATAAAAAACTGTGTGTGCTGAAAATCAAAAAAGAAGGCACAAAACATAACAAGGCGAGAAGAGGCCAAGTCGCCGAGAAGGCAAGACGGCGAGACGAGAAGACGGCGAGGCGGCGAGCGGCGAGTCGGCGAGGCTATCATCTTCCATTCCAACGAAGCGAAGTATTTTGAAAAACACGCCAATTGGTCATGTCTCGACCTCGGCGAGACTGCAGCTTGTTCTCTCTGCATGCATGCATGCAAGTCTGCGTCTGTGTGTGTGTGCCTCTGTGCTTGCATGTATGTGTGCGCGCGCTTATTATTCGATTAACTCGAATCCCCCTGCAGCGGCAATATAACTTTTATTTGAGTTCCGCCTTCAGTCTGCCTGCGACATGAAACTGACAACAGCAGCAACAAAACAACAACAGCAGAATAACAAAAACAACAAGAGCACAACAGTTGCTTTTTTCCATGCAGAGTTCAAGCAAAAGCAGAATCAGCAAAAGAGCGTATAGCACAGGTGCAGAGCGGCGGCAAAGAGACACAAACTGACAAACATAGGCAAAAACACTCTCCCACACTTACATGCAATCACACACACACACACACACATATATATATAGAAGACACGCATACACTGAAACAGACAGTCACTCACTCTCATCACTTTGCACAGCTGCAGCAGAGGAACGTGCAGAATCAGAATCAGAAGCTCGACTCTTGCCACAGGCAAAAGGCAGGCATCTGCTAACTTTACTCCTCTTCTACCACTCCTTCTTCATCTACTCACTACCCTTCATTCATTTCAGTGTTTCAACTGCGCCTGCCTTTGGCAACGGCATCCAATGAAGCCGCAAATTTGTGGCTGGCTCCTACGTTGTTCAAAATGGCAAATTGCCATGCTAGCATCGAGCTACAGTCGCAAACAGAGTCAGAGTCAGAGTCGGGGGGTGAGAGTGTAGCTGGGGAGAGAGAGAGGAACGACAAGCAGCGACAGCAGCAGCAGCAGCAGCAACAACAACGAAATCGAATTCGCTTTGCGTGTTTTCGCATATCGTGTGTTTTTGTGGGATCTGCAGGGCCAGGGGGCCAGGGGCACACCTTGAACGCCCGCAACTCCAAAACGTGCCGAGGATTCGCTTGGTTAACGCTCATTTTGTTGTTTTTACTCGTCTCAATTGCTTTCGCTCGCTCTCTCTCTCTCTCTCTCTCTCTCTCTCTCATACACACACTCTTGCTCTAGCTATGCCTTGTGCTGCATCCCTCTTGCGCATTCAATTTCTCTCTCTTTCTCACTGACTTTCCGACCTTTTCATTAGTTTTAATCGTAACAAAATATTGTTGTCGAATTCCAATCGACGGCAACGAAAGTTCAAAGTTGAAGCATGCCCCAGAACGTGATTCCGAATTGGCAAATGGATACAGACTAACAAGTAACTAAGTAATAGGTACTGTGTATTGTATACAGTGTACTAGATGTACCAGGTACTCGATACTCAATACTTGTAATGGATATCCATTCGTTCCATGCACTTGTAGTTGCTTTTCATCCATATCTCGCCCACAGATCACTGTACAATTTTCTGAAAACTGCCCGCAGATAGCGCCACGACATTCAATTCATCCAGTAATTGCGCTCAAACAAAGGAAAGCAATGGAAAATACTTACAAACAAATAGTGTAGATAAGACTTGACCTCAATAAAGAAGCCGCTGCTCGAGCATTTCAGCTTTTATGGCCACAATGAAACTGATGCATTGCAAATTACAATTGATTTATAACATGAAATACCCGTTGAATCATTCAAACTAATCGCATTATGTCATAAACTGCAATTGCTTCGACTTGCAAAGCAGGAACTTGTAGTAAACTAAATCATAAATCATAATAACGTAATTTTTATAATTTTATAGTTAATAATAGTTTCCCACCGTTCTATTCTAGATACATGATTCAAGAAATCTCTAAACCACATTTTAATCTTTAATAGAGTTACATTTTATACCCTTGCAGATTGTATTATAGTTTTGTATTGAATTGTAAAAGATGCCTGACGGATCCTAGAATATATATATATATAGAAGCATATATATTTACTTGAACAGGACAATGTACTATGTCGATATAGCCAAGTTCCTCTTTTCCTCAGTTTTAAAGCTATCTTGATGAAACTTGTTATACGGATAGAACTTTGGCTCCAGACTGTATATGTATTGGAATCGTTGGGATCGGGCCCCTATAACATATAGTTGCCCTAGGAACGCACAGTTGCATAACTACCTAGCAGTATGATGAGTAAATTTTGTTGAAATCGAATTCCTATATCATATAACGCTTCAAGATTAGATCGTAAGTTCATTAATAAAGCAATTTCGATTCTTTATTTATCTGTATATATATATATAGTCTATATAGACTGCTTTATAAGTATTCTGATTTCTTTTCTATTATTACAAACTGTTGGCTTAAGAAAACTTTGATCAAGCTCAGTTAACTATAATTTGTAGCTACTTTAGCCACAATCACATAAATTTCTATAATAATACAATAATCAGTAACGATTTAAGATTATTTCTTTTATTTAGAATCGTATATTTAAATCTTCTGCAATGAATTAATGAAGCTTGAAGTTGAAGCGTTGATGTAAAGATTTGTAGTAAGGAGATCTGTTTCATCCTAAACTGCTTTATGATGCTTAAGCAGCTGAAATTCTCAGTCTTTGTATGCACAACGAAGCATAAGGTAATATAACAATTTCTGCCAATTACTCTGCAGTTTTTTTTAGTCGAGCATGAAAAGCAATATGGAGTTTGACTCAAACAAAAAAAAAATACAGCAAGTTTGTAAAGCATAAAAATAGTTTTACAAACTTCAAAATTGGTTTACATGAGTAAGCTTACACTAACAAATATTGTGGCTTTGTTCATGCCTGAGTAAATAGGAATTTCTTTCCGTTGCCAGAGACAGGATGAAAGTGTGTGTGGGGAAAAGCAGTTTTACTTCCGGATAAAACAACAATGCAAAGCGCCCAAAGGTCAAGGGAAGTTAGCACAGATAGTAAAGCGCACAGTGGAGCTTATTCGCTTGCTTAAATTTCATTCTTTATATTATATATTAATTATAGCATACAAATTGAAATAGCTGCTTTAATAGTGATTTTATATGCAGTATTTAGACCTCTAACATTAGAAGAGATAGTTTAATGATTAGATTATGAATATATTAATGGGAAATTCAACTACTTAAATAGTTTATTAATCATTATCATATATTTCAAATGTTTGAAAGCACATTAATGAGGAATTTTGATCATTAAAGCAATCAATATGAGTATAAACTAATTATCTGAGTTTAGCTCTCGCTTCTTTTGCTTATTAAATTTGAAAGCACATGTTAAAGCTCTAAAATAGCATTAAGACGTTGCAAAGTTACTATAATTATGACTTTATTATTACTTTGAATACGTGAAATCTCTTTACTTATGTTTTTATTAGTAACTAAATATTTTCAACTTTCATTTATTTATAACTATAAGCCTTAAAAGCACATTAAATTGTCTGAATAATTGAAAAGCTCAAGAGTCACGTTGTAAATGCACTAAAAATAACTGTTATGCTGCTTCAAGCACTCGCAAAACACATCCATCAATTTGAATTAAAATGATTGATGTAATTTTAATAACGCTATAGATAACTAGGGCTTCCAATAAAATGGAAACTCTTTCCATTGAGTAAATCAAATGATTGCATAATTAACTGCAAATGCAAACAGTGCGCGGCAGGTGGCGTAATGAAACGGCAGAAGAAGATGAAGAGAATAAGGCAAGTGGGGTGAGGCCTTATGACACTTACATACATCAGGCGTATAATATAGATAATAAATCATAACGTTTAAGTGTTTTCAATTACCCAATTTACCAATCGCAAATCGCAAAGCTGAGCACGTTCCAAAATGCCAACAACAACAATAATAACAACAGTAACAACAACAATAGCGACAACGACAACAGCGCGAAATGTTAAATGCTATTTATCAGCAGTTACAAAGCTGACTGAAGGCGCTGTATGGGTAAGTGTAGAGGGGGGTGGTGGCAAGTGAGGGAGATGTGGCTGCAAGCGGCGGCAAACCGAAGGCCGGATGGAGCGACAGGCGCCGCGACGACTTTAGCAAAGCTCTCAGCAAAGGCAACGGCAGGCGGCGAGCAGCGAAAAACAAAAGCTGATAAGTATTCGCAATAGAAGTGGAGTGAGGGTGGAGAGGGGATGTGGTTGCTGGCGTGTGGACAAACGTTGGCAGCTCTCCCCCATGCTATCTTCCACTCTCTATCGCTGCGTATATATACATGTGTATCTGTGTGAATGTGTATGTATGTGCAGTAAAGTGCGACATTTTGCTGCTGATTAAGTAGCGTTCGTTTTTAATAAAAGTACGACAAACAAATAAAGCACAACAAGTAGCTGCACACACACACACATAAATTCGCACACATACAAACATTAGTAACGGCACCCACAAGCCGCAGCGCAACGCCAAAGCTTCGGCCTTGCTCTCGCCTCGTCTAGTCTTTGCATTCGCCTCGACTCGCCTTCACTTCGCCTCGCATACGCCTTGCTTTCGCCTTTGCCTCGCCTTTACTCTTTGCCATCAGTTCGCCTTGCCTTGCATACGCCTTGCTTTCGCCTTGCCTCACCTTCGCCTCACTTCGCCTGGCCAACGACTTCGTCCTCATGTTCGGTCGGTCTCGCCCTCTCTTTTTGCTGCCTCCCTGCATTTGTCATTGCCTTGAAGGTTATGGCACGAGCTCGGGCACGTGCCAGTTGTTACGTATTTGTGGCTGTGGCTTTGTCATTGTGTGCGTGTGTGTCTGTGTGTGTGTGTGTGTGGGTGTGGGTGTGGGTGTGTAGGTTTGTGTGTGTGACAACGACGACTTTGGTTTTAGCGTGCCGCCATATGTTTCCGGCAAGTGTCCTGCCTCAGCCCCTTCCCCTACACACACAACCCACGCATTCGTCCCCCCCTAAAACCCATGAAAAGCGTTGAAATCTGCAATGCCAACAAGTAAAGCAACAGCACACAGCGCCAGGCTTTGAACCAGGCCCAGAGTCAGGACTTTGCCTTGACACTTGGTGTGCAATTTTCTATGTGGGGGTTGCAATTTCAAATGAAACACTGACAGCGGCCCACTGTCACCTCACTCTTTCTCTCGCTTCCTCACTCTTGCTCTCTCCACGCCTTACGCCATTTGACAATATACGTAAGTGATGCACGCGTGTCACGAGATTGTTAAAATGTGTCACGAAATGTTGTAAATTAGATATTTTAATGTTATATAAAAGAAGAGAAGCTGCAGACGCGAGTAATTGTTTGTTAGATACCCTGTAATTAGCTCTTCTATTTGCTTAGTATTTTCTTGAATAACGTTCGTGTTTAGTTAAATGCCTTAATAATATTAACGTTTGTCAAACTGCACAGGGGTAAACTTGCATGTAAAGTAGTTTAACATGAAGTATAATCTACATTTCTATCTGGTTTGACATTGAAAATGATTCTTGGCATCCATTACAAACATTTTGCAATTTAAGTACAACAATCAAGTTGAATCGTGCGTGAAGAAACACGACTCAAGAGAGACCCCAGCTCTAGTTGGAGTTGAGCCCAGCATAGCGGCGTAACGGCGACTGTAACTTGATACTCGTATGGGAATCGTATCTTCTCCTGGCCACATAACGACACCTTCTGTCGACGCCGTTGTCGTTGTCGTTGACGCCTCCATATCCCCCCTGCGCCACCCCTTTTTCCGCTTGCAGATTTATCATTTCCATTAAAGTGTAAAACGCAATTTGGCTATTTGTGAGTGTATTTGTTTTTATTTGAAAATCAGCTAATTTATTGTTTAACTTATGTGGATTACATGTGATTTTTTTTTGCATTTTTGTTTTCTAACAATAATATGTATCTAATAGTTATTAATTATGCATGTATTAGTATGTGCACACATTCAGATTTCTAAATATATAATTTCTATATATGTATATATAAGTATGTATATATATATATTTATATATATTTAAATATATTGTGTATAATTTTGTTAATTTGTTTTGAAACATTTCTCTTGCGGAACAAACATTAATATCAGCTTACAAATAATATAATTCGAATTAGAAATATATTTGTAATTATAGTTGTTGCACGATTTTCATAAATAGCCAGAGTTAAATTAGATAAATATACAATTCTTCAACAATTTCGAGCCCCAAATGAAAGTTCTCTAAGCGCAGTTTCCATGGGTAACACAACCATATCGATGTCATCGTGTTGGTGGGGGGGGGGATTGGGAACAGGAGGATTTGTATATGTAAATTTTCAGTAAAGTGGTTGCACGTTTCCATCATTGAAGGGTTGTTTTAGCTTCCCCTTTATAAATTTCTATAAATTTACCTTAATATTTGATGTTATCGATAGCGATAGGCAGGCACGTTTGGAAACTGCGCCGATAACACACGAATATATATATTTATAAATTATTTACATATAATTTAATAACAAATAAGTTTTGTCTACACAAAATGCAAGTTAACAAACACAAAGCGAAACATTACAACAAACAGAAGGAAAGACAGAGATAAGTCGCTAGATGATAGGCAGATATAGAGAGAGAGAGAGAGTGAGAGAGAGCACATAAAGCTTTCTATAATATCGATATTTATCGTCACATATACGATATACTTAAGTATCTAATTTGCTGCGATTATATAGAACATTTGCTGAAACATTCATTAAAGAAATCTTTACGCTAAATATATTTGTTGATATTTCTTTTTTTTTTTTTTTTGGTCAAAGCTTTAAAACGAAAAAAAAACACATATATGTATGTGTATAAGCATTTGTTATTGTGGTTTGTTTAAGTTGTCGCTTCGATTTAAATTTATGTACAAAGTTCGTGCTGCAATTAAACGTAACGCGCTTAAATAACTAATACCGAAAAGTATCTACAAGATATTTATAAGTATCTAAAGGTATATCTTTATATATATATATATATATATAGATATATATATATATGTATATATATCTGTTATATATTTAGTTGTTTTTGTATTTTGTATCTTTATGCTTGACACGCTCAGCTCAAACGACGCAAATCGTTAAAATTTTATCGCCTCAATGAACGTGCGTATACCACTGTGTGTGTGTGTGTGTGTTAGCTACTGTTCACACACACCACCACCAAAAAAAAAAAACCAAAACAAAAACGAAAGAGAATATCTAAAATCCAAAAAACAAAACGAACTCAAACTCGTCAACAACCTGCGCTAAGTGCGCGTTTCACACTTGGCCACACTTCCGATAAACTCGTACGATTCCCCGATTCACAATTCACCATTCACCATTCACAATACTCGCACTACACTCAAACTCATAGTCATACTCAGACTCTTATTCATACTCATTATATTCATCATAATTTATGCATTTCTTATGCGTTTTGGGTTCATAATGTTATCAGCTTTGGATTTGCTTTTGTGCGTCTTCTACCCTGGCTGCAAGGCTTTGTGCATAGGGTAGTTTGTGTCTATAGACAGCTTATACCCTAGCAAGTATACCCAGCATGGGCTAATTGTTGTGTATCTGTCTGTTTGTATCTTTAGTTGCCTTAGCTGATATGACCTTCTCTTAATGATATACTGATAGTTACCCTGTAGTGGGCTAGTTCGAGATTGATAGAGATTCCACCTTAGCTACTATAGTTGATTAGGTAAGTTGCGACTATAGATAGATTCCTTAGCTGATAAAGCCTTTTCTTGCTGATACCCAGCAGCTGGGGTAGCTGCGACTTCTCACCTGTTTCTGTAGTTTCTATAGCTGATAGTTAGATTATACCTTAGCTAACAACTTTGAATAGTGTAGTTACGACTGTTTGTTTTTTTACTTAACCTGACAACGATTCTCTCTGCAAATATACCCTAGCATTTTAAACCAACAGCTTAGCTAGTTGCACAAATTGCAAACAGTTGTTGCAATTGTAGGGTATCTCTTAGTCGCACGAGTTGTATCGGAGTTTAAGGCGCTGCTTTCGCTCAGTGTAATCGACACGTACAACTTGTCGAGTTGTTGCCGAGCAGCAGCAGTTGCTGTGTTTGTGTGTGTGTGTGTGTGTGTGTGTTTGTAGTTGTTGCTGTCATTGTGGTTGTTGTTTTTGTTATTTGCTGATATTTTATAATTAATTTTCGTTCGCATTTTTGATATGCCAACAACAACAACAACAACAACAACAATAACAATAGCAACAACAACAATCAGCACTCGCTGTGCTTATTTTATTTATATTTCGCATTTTTGTGTCAGCTTTTTTATTTATCGTTGTTGTTGTTGGATTGTTGCTGCTGCTACTGCTGCTGTTGTTGTTATTGTTGTCGCTGTTTGGTCTTTTAGCCGACATATTTCCATTACGTTTATAATTTATTTAGACGCGTACTAATTTCAGCGCAAATATTTGCACAATTATTTGCATCTGTGCGCGAATTTTGTATCTGTATCTGAACATTCACACAAATGTATATATGTATCTTTTTCAGCTATATCTGTTAGCCGTATCTTTTAGCTTTAGTTTTTAGCTATAACTTTTTAGCTACAACTGATATATTGCTTTCTAAGGAACGTATTTATGGTCGTAAGGCTGCCTGGAACTTTGTGCTAATTGCTGGGGAACTGCAACTGCAACTGCAACTGGAATAGATACTGCAAACTGCAACTGCAACTGGAAAGGAATATAGCGTCATTCGCTTGGCGTCATTATCAATTTGCATTGTTGTTGCCTTGCAGACTCTCCAGTGGCGCCACCAGATACATTTGCGTGCCGCACATCCAAAGAAACGCTGCAACAAACAGAACAAGCAGAAGAGGAATAAGCATAAGTAAATGTAGTTAAAACACAAATCAAAGATATATTTATATAGTATGTAATATAGTGTACACTACGCAACACAAATGAATTGAAAATTGTTGTACATGAATGAAAAATACGAAAATACGAAAAAGAGCAGAAATGATGTAATGGGCAAATGAGTAAGAGAGCAGGAGAGAGAGCGGGGCAGCAAATGAGTAAGTGAGTAAATGAGAAAATGACAGACTGAGCGATTGAGCGACTGCGGTTCATTAAAAAGGCTAGCGAAACAAACACTGCATAAAAAGATAGAGTTGTTGTAGTAGTAGTAGTAGTAGTTGCTGTTGTTGTTGCTGCTGCTGCTGCTGTTATAACGGCAAAAATAAAGCAGTGCTCGTAGGAATGACCGACCCAACGAACCACCAAATGACCGAGAAAGGCCACAGAGAGCGAGCGCGCAAGAGATCGAATGTTAGAGCAAGGCAGCGCCAGCAAAAGAGAGTAAGAGAGTGAAGAAGCGATGAGGAGAGCGGGGCAAAGGCTAATGTGAAAGACACACGTTGACGAGCGTTGCCCGCTAAATTTGTGTATAATGACTACTTGAGAAAAGCGAAAGAGAAGAAAAAAAAAACACAACAACAACCAAAACAACAACGTGCACACACACGAAATGTAATTTGTATAATTTGTGTCTGTTTTTTTTTTTCATTCTTTCTTTTGTTGAGTGTGGGAAACGCGCCAAAAAAGAAAAAACAAAACTAAACATAGAAGTTGAGCAACAACAACAGCAACAGCAACTGACAACAACAACAAACAAACATAAAAGCAGAAACAACAAGCAACAGATTTGAGTTAGCAGACGACACCAGTCTTCAGACTTCAGTCTTAAGCTCGCTTTGAGAATTTCACCAATCAAATAATCATAAATAATGTGAAATTAAACACAAAGCACCGACAAGTGAATACACTTTCAAAACTATTTAATATAAATTATAATTATAAATAGCAAATATAACTCTGATTCGCTAATGTGAAACTTGAATTTAAGTAATAATAAAAGTTTTATCAAATGAATACTGTACTGTAAACTGTATTTTA
Source organism: Drosophila funebris (assembly GCA_018901825.1). Classification (NCBI taxonomy): domain Eukaryota; kingdom Metazoa; phylum Arthropoda; class Insecta; order Diptera; family Drosophilidae; genus Drosophila; species Drosophila funebris. The sequence goes on from JAEIFK010000682.1 coordinate 1,493,304, forward strand.
TATAGTTATAGTAATGCAATTTATGTAGAATTTGCTATAGAATATGTTAGACAAGTTATAACTGCAGTTCTCTAGCTAAACAGCCATCTTTGCCATTATTCCAAAACCTTTAAGTTAACCCTTGTCTCCACTTCTCTTTTAAGTTCAACTCTCTTTTATATTTGCCAAGTTGTAGAGAATGATAGCAGAAAGATCTATGCACAACTAGGAAGAGTTTCCAACGCTATAAACAACTAGAGACTTGCTTTACTTGCAGCAAATAGAAATGGAAATCAGAGATAACTTTGGGTACTGCCAACTTGAATGGAATAGTTATATTAATATTAATAAAAAACGATAAAAGCCCTATTTAATTAACTCGGGATTAACTGCAAAACGTGCAGCATATATTCTATTCTAATATCTACTACAGTTATAATTCACTATACTGAACTGCTGAGCAATATACCGAATAGATTTCAAGCAGACAACTTTGTCATGCTATGAAGAGTTAAAAGGGAAACAAGTCTATTCAGTAATTATATATATATATATAGAAGTTGTCATTTACTGTCTAATTACTTTCTTTTTCAAGGGTATAAAAGAAACATCAAATAAACAATGGAAAACTAAACTCAACTAAACATTGATATAATTATATTTTTAATATTTATATTTATATATTAATTATTATATAAAATATATTTAATAATATTAAAATACAAATTTAATATTTATATTATTATTAAGAATATATTGTATATTCATATTAAGATTATATTTGTAGTATTATTCTATATGTTATTATATTTTAATATAATAAATTTAGTATTAATAATTATTATTAACTTTATGTGGCATGTGTGGCACTCACCTTGTGACTAAGCGGAACTTGCCACCGGTACCGGCGTGTCGGTAGCGGAGATTTGCACGGGCGGCTTAGACAAAGAGTCGCTGTTGACGCTGGCAGCCGTTGCAGTTGCAGTTGCAGCAGCAGCAGCAGTTGTTGTTGGTGTTGGTGTTGGCAGCGGCAGCGGCAAGGGAAGAGGTGTTGCAGTTGAGGTGGTTGCTGCTGAAACTGTTGCTGTTGCGGCTGTTGCTGTTACGGCTGCTGTTGCTGAAGTTGTTGTTGCGGCGACCGTTGCTGCTGCTGTTGTTGCTGCTGTTGTTGTCGCTATTGTTGCTGCTGCTGTAGTTTCTGTTGCTGTTGCTGCTGCTGCTGTTGTTGTTGTTGCTGTTGCTGTTGCCTTGACGCCTGTTGACTCTTTGACATTCGTTTTGGCCAGATTATTGCTGCTGGTCTTCTCTAACTCCGGCATTTTGGCAGCAACAACACTGGGCACACTTGCAACACTTGCAACACTTGCAGCACTTGCCACACTGGGCAGTGGCGCCTCCTCGGCAAGAGCGGCCGCCTTGGCCTCGGCGAGTATATTCAAATTGGCAGCCACTTGATCGATGGTTGTTGCTTTCTTTGTGGCACGCGGCGAGGTGGCAGCGTTGTTGTTGTTGCTGCAGCTGTTGTTGTTGTTATTGCTGCTGCTGTTGTTGTTATTATTGTTGTTGTTGGGACTCAGCAGCATTGTTGCCGCAGACAATTTGGGCTTCTCTTCGGCTTTAACAGTCAACGGCTTGGCGACAATGCTGGCTGACGTTGCTGTTGTTGTTGTTGTTGGTGTCACTGTTGCGGCAGCAACTGTTGCTGCTGGGCTGCTGGTGGTTAAGAGCGTGGCCTGATTGCGAAAAGCCAACGCCGATGGATTGGGTATGCTGCGCACTGAGGCATTCTGTGGTCGCACCAATGCATTCTTTGGTTTATTCTCATAGATGTTGCTGCTGCTGCTGTTGTTGTTCATGTTGTTGTTGTTGTTGTTGCTCTTATTGTTGTTGCTGCCAGCCTTTATCGAGATCTTTTCGCGCGCTGTTGCCGACTCCGAGAGCATATGCAGATTTTGAAGATCATCGCCAGCAGCAGCAGCAGCTGCAGCCGCAGCACTGCAATTGCTGCTGTTGCTGCTGCTGTTGTTGTTGTTGCTGCTGTTGCTGTTGTTGTTGTTGTTGTTGGCGGAAATGTTTTGCTTGATTTTATTTAGCGCTGCTTCCAAACTGTTGCTGCTGCTGCTGCTGCTGATGTTGTTGCTGTTGTTGTTGCGTCCTGTGCCCGCTGATAAATCAAGTATGTTGTCGGCATCCTTCGCTGTTGTTGCTGTTGCTGTTGTTGTCGCTGTTGGTACAAGCGGCGGCCGAAAATCACGCAAACTTGTTTTCGACTTGTCCAACAAAGTTGTGCCATTGGCTTTGCCAGTTGTTGTTGCTGTTGCTCCCGCTGCGTTTGCTGCTGCTGCGGCTGCTGCTGCTGTTGTTGCAATGGCAACGGCAGCAACATTTGCGGATTTCTTTGAATTCAGCTCGACTTTAGCTGCTGACTTTGATGGAAACGAGAGTGGAACGTTGTTGCGCAGATTTATTAATGCAGGCGGCGATGTGCGATAAGCAGCATTGTTGCTGTTGTTGCTGTTGTGCTTGTTGTTGCCTCGCTGAGCACTCAATGCAACTGACAGCGGCGGCGAATTGACAATTGCCGGCATTGGCAACGGCATCTGCGGCAACTGGGCGCTTGTTGCACGTCTCGCCGGCTGCTTCGGTGGTCCCATCAAACGTCCCGTTGCTGCCTTAAGACGCACAATCTCCAATCCTGGATGATTGCTCAATGTGCTGTTGCCCTCGCCATATGGATAACTTAGGCCATGCATTGCAGTTGTTGCTGTTGCAGTTGCCGTTGCTGTTGCAGCAACTGATGTGTTGCGCGCACGTGGCGTAATTGTTACTGAGCTTGCAACACTGCCAATAGTTGCCGCTGCTGCTGCTGCTGTTGCCGACGGCAAGCTGAGACTGTAGCTGGTGGGGCACAGCATGGGCATGTTTGGCATTGGCTTGGCCAACTCCGGACCATACAGACGGTTTTGGCCAGCTTTAAGCTTCGCCGCCAATTGTTGCTGGTAATCGAGACGCGGCTGCTTGGCCAACTGTTGTTGCAGCAACTGTTGCTGGTGCTGCTCGTCGAGGGAGAGTGATCGCTTGGGTTGCTTGTTGGCTGAGCTGGCAATCGAGCTGGGCGTCGATAGGTAGCGCAGCATCTGATGTGGCGCCTGACGCGGCGCATGTGGCACAGCAAAGTGGGGCGTCGCTGGTGTGCCTGCCGGCAGGGGCAGACTGAAGGGCAGGGGCAGCGGTGTGGAGCAGGTTGTCAGCGTTGGCTTGCGATTGTTGTGGTTGTTGTTGTTGTTGTTGTTGTTGTTATTGTTGGCCGTTGCCGATGGCTTCGCTGGCTTCTGTGGCAACACCTTTGCCTTGGCAACCGTTGCAGCTGCAGTTGGATTCAGAGGCGGCGTTGCAGCCTTGGGCAGCGGATTGCTCGAGGGCGAGAAGGATTTGAAGAGACTGGGTGGCAAGGGCGGCGAGGCGGGTAGATTCGGTTCCTTGCCGCCGCGTGGCAGCTTCTCCAACGTGGCATTGCAGTTGGCAGCAGGATGCGAACTCGGACTGAGACTCGCACTCGGACTGGGACTCGGACTGGGGCTGCCTGTCATCAGGTTGTTTATGCTACGCGCTTCTTCGCCCAATGTACGATTCAAGGCATTCAACGATTCGCTATCCTTGCTCTCCTTGCTCGCCTGCTCCTCGACAAGCTTCAGCTGATTGAGAGAGACAAGTTCGCCGCCCGCCAAGGAATGGGAACGCTTAAGGTCCAATTTATGCGCCTTGTGATTGTGCGTTGTTGTGATCTTCATTTTCATTTTGCCATCTGTTTGTGAGGAGATCTCCGCATGGAGTTTCTTTCGCTTGCCATTCGCATCCTTTGGTTCCTTGGAATGCTTCTTCTTGCGCTTGCGATGCGACGACGACGACGAGGAGGAACACGATGTCGAGGTGCTGGCATCCGCCGTCCCATTGGACCCATTCGTCGACGAGGAACACGATGACATGGGCGAGGCATTCGGACTGTACTTCAGCGCATCCACTCCGGCCAGGGCAACGGGCGTCGAGGATGTTTGCTCAATGGGCTTGAGGCCAATGTTCTTGGCATATGTCTCCAGATCCAATTGCTGTTGCACCCCGATTGTTGCATCCTCGAGTCGGGCATCCGCTGACTTGGGCATCGATAGCTTCGCCTTCATGCTGTTCAGCTCGATCTTAAGCTTGGGCAGATTACGCACTGTTGCATTCGTTGTCTTCTTGTTCGCCGTCTTCAGCTCGAAGCCCTCGTCACCATAAACTGCAGATTTGCTGAGCTGCGATTGTGGTATGCTCACCACAATGTTCATATTGGACACGCCCAGGTTAGACTGTTCCTCCGTTTCCGGTTCGCTCTTCACGCGCAACAATGGAGCAGTTGCTGCTGTTGCTGTTCCTGTTGTCGGGCTCGTCGTGGAGGAGCAACTAACTCCATAGTCACTGTATCGCATGTCATTGCTACGCAGACTCTTGAAGTTGCTCAGGGACTGTGGCCCCTCCTCGGATGTCTCCCGTTGCCTTCCCGCAGTTGCCTGCACTTGCACTTGGTTAATCTTCTTGCCCTTGTTGACCTTCATGGTGGATTTGCTGCGCGTTTTGTTGGCCTGGGGCAAACGTTGGATGTCCACCTCATCCGCAAAGGTCACAGACTTGCCACTCTTTGTGGCTGCCACAGCGGGTCTTAACTCAATATCCCGATTAACCTTTGATAAATTGTTTTCATCGTTTTTTGTTGTTTCGCTCTCGTAGAGAAGAATCCTGTATTGAAAGGACATCGGTGCGTGCTGCAGCAGCAGTTGAAGGGGAAGCAAAAGCAGGAGAAGAAGAGAACAGAGGGAAGGGGAAATTGGCAATTGTAGAGTTTGTGGCAAGAGTGGCATTAAAGGGAGACCTTAAACTAGCGACACAATCCAATTTGCCAGCGGCAATAAACAAACAGACTTTCCCTCCCCATTTCGCCAATCGGAAAATTTACTGGGAAAACTCACCCGATCCCAGTGGTAACAATAGCCAACGTCCATTAGCGTCTGAGTGGGTGGCAAGACCTCATCCTCATACGTGACCTCGACCTCAACTTGCTTGTTCTGTGCATCGATGTCGTACTTGGAGCAGAGGAACTTCTTCAGATGCTCAATCCTCAAGCCAGCGGGACACTGGAGATAACAGACCGGCGGCTTGTCGGACGCCCTGCAGTGTTTCAGCATTGCAGGATGATATTCTAGGGATAAACTGTAAAGGAAAATGGGGGAAATCAACGAATTAGAACTGCAAATATGCAAAGAGGAAAGAAGAGCAACTGTTTGAGGGGAAAGTAGTCGAAAATCTATATAATTTCTTAGAGGGGAAGCTTCTTAGAATGGGTAATTAAGTTTACTTGGAAGTTCTCTAAGCAAAAATAGGCGAAAAGGTGTTTCCAGGGGAAAAGCACATGCTTTCCCTTAAGAGAGTTAAAGAAGTTAGAATTAAGGAGGAAATCTTCCCATAGGAATGTAGATTTATAAGAAGAAACCTACTCTTAGGAGAATAGTTTAATCAGGAAGTTAGGAGCTAAGGAAACAACTATGAATAGCGCTTAAATGGAAGGAACCTTCTCTTATGGGAGCAGAATAATAAGGAAGTGATGAGTTAGGAAAGGAACTAAGAATAGAAAAGACTTTCAAGCTAGGAAAATGTTAAATTTTAGCTTTTACAATTAGAAAAACAAGAAGAAGAAGAAGAATTACAAGAAGAACTAGGTCTCTCTTTAGAAAAATGAATTGGAACTTGTAACTGAGGAGTTTCGAAAGGAAATAGTTGAGAATGAGGAAGAAGAAATACTTGAAGAGAGAATGAAATTGGTAAGCGAGAACTTTTAGCTTAAAGGAGAAAGGAAGGAGTTAAACTTGGCTTATTGAGTTTAGAATTAGAGTAAAGTTAGTAAATAAGCATTTCTATGTTATAGACAGAAACTAAAGCTAAATGAAGTTGGCAAAATGAAGTTACCTTATAGGCTCTGCTGCCGTAAAGAACTCCTGTTTCATATCCGTTTTCAGCACATCCCCCCCATCCAGTTCCTTGTGCTGTTCCTCGAACTCAACAAGACGTTGGCATTCACGTTGATATAGACCCGGGATCATCTTATAAATGAGAGCACGCAATGCGTCATCGGATCTGTAGGGGATTGAAAACATAGATTAGTTCATAGGGCGGGGAGAGAGAGAGAGAGAGAGGGTGCAGAGAGAGAGAGAGAAAGAGAGAGAGAGGGTGCAGAGAGAGAGAGAGAAAGGGGGAGAGAGAGAGAAAGATAGCACCACTTACCTTAGATTATCCTCAGTGATCTGCTTGCCACCGCTGCCCTTGCACTGCGGACAGTAAACATCGCGCAGCAAATGCTTCAATATGCAACTGCGGCAATCTGCAAGAGGAAGTAATGAATGATGCGACACATTGAAGATGGAGATGCGAGTTGATGTTGTCACTTCCGAGACACTTACATGTGTGGTAGCAAGAGTCGACTGTTGTGGGATCTATCATATAGCCGTGACAAATGCGACAGGTAAAAAGGTCATTGAACTCGCCCACATCCCGTCGATGTGCGATTATTTGTTGATTAACTTCCATCTCTGTAGAGATTTTGTTGTGCGTTGTTTCACTTTTAAGCTGTATTGCAATGCTGAATTGTGTTAGCCTCTTGATGGAGTGTTTCAAGATGTTTGCATGTCCTGGCAGAGAGAAGAGAGCGAGAGTTAGGCAAAGCAAGAGAGATCAGAGATCAGAGATCACAGATCAGAGATCAGAGAGATAGAATGACAGAGTTATGACTACAAAGTAAGCCAAGTTAAAAGGCATAAAGTTGTAAAAATCTAACTGTGAGAAAGAGCATAAAGCAAAGTCACATCAACCATCATCAACCGTCATCAACCATCATCATGAACATCATGAACATCATTGTGGTTGCTCTGTCAAACAACAGAAACCACAGCGAGCTCACATACATGCACACATACATACATATATGAGCTTGTCTATGTCTATAGAGAGTGTATCTTTGTATCTCTATATCTTTGTATCTCTCTATCTGTAGCTGTAGCTTCATCATTGTGGCAACAACGGCACAAGACATGAAAACTTTAGACTAGTAAGTCAGCCATCCATGAATCGGAACAATGCCGAAAAAACAACAACAACAACAACAACAACAAATACATGCACACATACAAGAAGCTACAACAAAAACAGCAAAAACAAAAGACGCAGAAGATAAAGTATAAAAGGAAGAAGAAGAGGAAGCAGAAGAAGCAGCAGCGGCAGCAGAGAAGAACAAAAACGTAACTCATACGCGGGTCAACCGAAAAGACAGAGAGAGAAACAACAGGAGACAGGCAGTGAGAAAGAGACAGGAAGAGAGAGAGTGAGAGAGAGCGGGAAAACGGAAGAGGTAAGCGCCAAGGGGCAAAGGGGAAGCGCTGCTCGGCTTTCGGCATACAAGCGACGCCCTTCGTGTCACACAGAGGGCACCCTACAAACCTCACGCACACATACACATATACACACCAACACACACACACACACACAGAGCAAACGATTGTGCACTCGACGTGTGTACTTGAATCTAGTTTTAGGTTTTGCTTCGTCGTCGTCGTCGTCGTGCAAACGAATAAAGTACGAAAATTACACTCTACATGCCCTACACACACACACACACACGTAAAGAGTTAATGATGATAATGTTGAATGTTAATGATAATAATCGTGATTATTATGTGGGTTGCAAGTTTGTGGATCAACAGCAGCAACAGCAGCAGGTTGAAGCGCCGCTTTGCCACAAGAATCTATGCCACAGAGTCGAAGCGTTGACGTTGATGATGTAGAGAGATTTGTATGAAACAAAAGCTGCAAATGTCATGATGTCAATCTATTATGTATTTATGTATGTATGTATGTATGTAAGTAGGTATGTGTACATAGCATACGAGATGTGTGTAAACCGATGTTTAAATATCCTATGATAGAAATATATGTAGATAGATAAAGTAAGAGTATTTCGATCATTTAAGTTAAGCATGTCTTAGACTTGCTTTCTAGACTATATTGATTGAACTATCTATAATTCTGTGCTTAGAACAAGATAATATTGTTTATATTCTAGAGATATTTAGACTATATACAAATAACTGACGAAAACTGAAAATCATTCAATAAGAACTCTAAATTTTTGAACCAAAACAGATCAGTCATTAGTTTCTCTATATCAAACAGCTAAATCTGCATAGATATTAAGTCTAAGCGATATAACTAGATATGTTCATAATAATGTTGAGATTAGTTGTGAAAAACTTTGAATAAATACTTTGGATTTTCAAACTCAAAAGAAGAAATGACTAGAACCTGAAAAGTGTTTCTATTCTGCATAATTTCTAGTATATATCCTTAAAACATTCAATATAATACGTATATTATCAGACTGATGGAATTTTTTCTCTATATTCTCTATAATTTTGCGAAAAGATCAGTCGAAAGTTAAATAAATACTATAGTTATGATACTAAACGCGCAAAGTGGAAATAGTATCTATAATTTTAAGCTTAAATTTTGAGAAAATTGAATAATTACATCAGATTTGAAGTCTGAACGAGAAAAGTTGATATATTCTTTAACATTTTGTTTAGATATCTTGAAAATGTTGATGACATACTCTTAGGTATACTAGCTATACTAATAGCTTGAAAACAAAGCACATATACTATAGATTATCAGAAAGAACGTGAATAATGTATAATTTCTCTGCAATATTGAGAGAAGAGCGCGAAAGCATTAGATATATACGATTTATTCTCAAGCAGACTAAACAAAATAAGATTCTCTAAAGCCCAGAGATAGCGGATCAAGTAGATACTTCATGCTTCAACTGAGAGATTTGTAGTACTCCTGCAATACTCTTCTATGTACAACCAAAGCTGTAGGGCAAATAAAAGTCGCCTTGAAGTATTCTTAACGCTGCCCACTTTTGCCCCATTTGCCTTTGACATGTTTTTCGCTTTGTACGTCGCACGCTCACGCGAAACTGGCACGAAAGCAGCTGGCAAAAGGGAAGACGAAATAGGCGGCAGAAGTGACAACAAGACAAGACAAGACAAGACGAGACGAGACGAACGAAGCTGAAGCTGCGGCGAAGCTGCGATGCTTCTAGCAAAACAAAAAAAAGCAAGAAACGAAGGCAACAAGCAACAATAACAAAAGCAAAAGCAAACTGAGGAAAAACTAAGCCAACATTCAAAGTGGGCACAAGGATGGACAAAGTGGGCAGAGATGCATATATATAAATATATATGTATATATACACACATTCATATATATAAATAATATATAGATGTTGTTTAGGCTCTGGAAGTAAGGCAACTGGACACTGGACATTGGCTTATAAGAAAAGTGCAAACGTTGCTGCTGTTGAGAATTTGAATGAGGATAATGAGGATGTGGATGTGGATGTGGAACCTAAGTAAACATCGTAGTCATTCATCATAGCCCACGACTACGCCCACACACACACACACACACGCAAAAAGGTACGTTATAGTGGCCCACTGTGCCGGTCTTTGGGAGGACTCAACGATGTTGATGACGTCTTCAATGTTGCTGACGTTTTTAGTTTCGAAAAAGGCTCAACACATACAAAAACATACACTCACACACACACACACACACATTCACATGTACACACAGCCGAAGTGACAGTGACGAAATGGCCACAACTTATAAAGTGGGAAGAGGCTTGCCGCGCTGTTATCGCTATCGAAACGAAACAATAATAACAATAACAGCAGCAACAGCACAGCAATAACAACAAAAGTAACTGGCGCCGGCACGAGCGAAGTTTACAAAACCGACCCGCAGGGTGGTTGCTACATATATATACACATACACACAAACAAACACACGCACGCAGTTAGACACGACGCGCACGCAACAAGCTTTGCCGATGACGAGAGACGAGACGAGACACAAGCGACGTGAAATGTTACATCGAAAATAAAAATTTGTATAAAATACTTTTGCTATAATCTTGCGGTGTGTCCACAACAGCAGCCGCTGAAAATACAACTAAAAGCAATGCACGAAATTCAAATGCTATGTGCGGCTACACTTCGTTCGTGTATCTGCGTGTGTGTGTGCATGTGTAAGTGTGCTCGTACTCGCATTCGTACTCGCCGCACAATTGAGGCGAAACGAGCACAAGACGACACAACAGCAACGAAGCGACGACACAAATTTGTATCTATTCGCCGCACGTTGAGAGAGCGGCCTAACCGCCCCACTGGGCTGTGGGAGAGCGTAAATAAACCAACAACAACAAAAAATAACAAGCAAAAAGTCAAAACAAAACTTTCTACAATTTGCGCGCGCGTTTTCGCCTTCGCCGTAAATTAAGTTTCGGTTTTTCGAAATCGCCGCTTGCGACGAAAATTCCAATACGACAACAACATAAACGCAACACACTAACACTCCACTTCGCTTGTCACGTGTATGTGTGTTTACAAAATTTTCACACACACACACAAGCACAAGCATACTTTTCGTTACATTTCGCCGCGCTCGCCGCGCAATCAAAAGCAAAGTGAAATTTTCTTATTAGAAACAGAAATGTACACAAATGTGCACAACAGCGCGCTTTTCCATATGAAATTGCGTTACGACGCAAATTGTTAGCACTGATTACTGAACACGATTTACAGTTACTGGTTGCCGGTTAAGAAGCTGCAGTAAATTTGAAATCAATTTTACGCATAAGCATAAATCGATTCAAAGCAATTGATGGACTCTTCTTCTTACTTTATAACACTTGCCGACACATACACACACACCAACACAAAACTGGGCAGTGTGTGTTTGTGTGTGCGCGCTTCTTTCACTTCAGCTGCTTCTACTGCTGCTCTTATCGATTTCTCATACACACGTTTTTATTATCACGAACAGCGGCTGAGATTTTAAACGCTCTTGCTCTCTCTGTCTCTCATTGACTGACAGCGAGATACAAAATTTACTTTTCTCCGTCCACAAAGTGCACGGCACGAAAACTGTTCAAAGACTGATTCTGATTAGACCTGCCAACGACTTCGGCACCGTGCTGTCGCTGTTCGCGTCTGCGCCTGAGAGACCGTCGCGAGAGCGAGAGCAGGCGAGAGCGAGACAAAGAGATGCGTTGTTGCCGTTTCACGCCATTGCTGTACCGCCCACCCTGCGGCTGTCGTGAGGCTTGATTGGCTGCGAGTGCCACGCTCGGCCGTTCGGCTCCGACACGAACTCATCGGGTCTCTGTTTGTGCGACGCATACGATGTGTGCGAGTATGCGTTCGCTGCGCTGCCTTTACCTTTTTGGGGTGGCTGTGCGTTGCGTATCCGTATATAAATATGTGTGTGTGTATGTATGTGGGTGCAGTTTTTAATTGAATTCGACTGTCAAATGAGAGATTAACGTTTTAGCATTGACGTCGGCAGCGACAGAGCGGCAAAGCGGCAGCGACATCAACAGTCGTGCCAGCTACGTATTGGCCTTGGCGTTTATTTTAATTAACGCGAATTCTCGTTTTGGCCGCTGCTCTGTTGCTGTTTCTCGCTCACTCTCTGACCGTTTGGGCATTTTGTGTAAAATATGAATATGCTGTCAAGTCATCTCTTGTGGCCATATGCAAAAAGGTATCAACCTCTCCTGTCACACACACACACACACACACACACATACACACGCACTCACAATACTCGTTTGCATGCGTGTGTGTGTGTGTATCTGTGTATCTCTTTATCTGCATCTCTGCCTGTCGCTGACACCACTTGACACATGAAGCCTACTTCATTTTACGCTCGTTATTCGATTTGACAGCCGCCGTAGGGTGAAACATGGGGAAAAATGGGGAAAAACAAATTGTAAGCTCGAACTTTTTCATTCAATTCAATTTTAAAAAAGAACCAAAAATTTGCATTTCAAAGGCTTGTGGAGGCAGCAACAAATGTCCTTGAAGATTCTGCACGTTTCAGCATCGATTTCAAGGCTCCTTAGGCATTAATATGCATAGCAATCACTCGTCAATACATTCATGTTTGATAAATGATGCACATACGTGTACGCATTACTTTGTACGCATATCCATTAACACAAAAGATTAACTTGAGGCGCTGATATGCTCTGGCATATTGTTGGAAATCTAACAAAACATTTCGTTATGTATTTATTATTATTAACCTCTATTATAATTTGTATCTCTAGTGTTGTTTCTTACAGCTGATAGAGGAAACTCTAAAAGGGCTGAGACATCAGTATCGTAGACTGATTTGTATCTCTTTTAACTGCATATGTTGTTTCCTTCCTAATACGGAAGAAACTTTAAAAGAGGTTTAAATATGTATACACAATTGTCAGATATCAGTATCTTGGACTTCTTTGTATCTCTATTAGCTGTATTATGTGCATATTCATTCGTTGTTTCCTACCTAATACAGAAGAAACTCTAAAAGAGTTCTAAAAATGTATCTCTGACTTCTTTGAATCTCTATTAACTTTAGTATGTATAGTTGTTACCTATATTCCATACTTTACCCTTGGCATATAAAACAAAACTGTTAAAGAAACACACTAAAATATGTTTTTTATATTTATCTTATAGTATATCTCATAGTATACTTGTAAGATTCTTTATAATCACTAAGAAATTAAAGTAAAACATCTCCAACTCTACTCTGATTCTGCAACAAACAGTTGTTGCATTTCAGATGATGATTAAATTCGATTTAAAAACGGCTTTATAATAACTTTTCGACATGCCACATTCATACAAAGTGAATTAAGATACGATTAATTTTATTTATCTGCAATTTTATTTAATTTTATTCGCTGCTATAGTTTTGAATGAAAGTCTCTAGTTTATGTTGATTTTGCAGAGAAGATAACAAAGTCTGAAGTTTTAGGAAGTATTATTTTCAATCAGAAATAAACCCTTTTATTCAGCAAACTACAATACACAAAGTAATGCTAAAATGAGGAGTATAAAACATTGTATTACCAGGAAAACTCTGTTTTTGGGCAGCGTTAAGGAACTCAACAAGATTGTAAGTGAAAAAACTAATTACACAAGCTAAAGTAATTGTTTTTACTTAAATTGCAAGTCTATAAGATGTATAGGTACATATTTAAGCACAAAGCAAAGCTTTCGATTGAGTTTCTGTAAAGTAATATGTACTTCAAAGTATCTGCGATTTCCCAGCAAAACCGTTACACATTATATATGACGCCATTGAGCTGGAGTGTGTTAACAAAAAGCACTGCATGCAAATGTAATTATGTCCCATGCCATGCCATAAAAACGGGGAGACCATGTGGGCCGAGTTGGTGGTACCGAGGTATGTTAGCCAAGTGCCTAGCGGCTGAACTGCAGTTGATTCCCATACTATGTGTGTCCTTGCGACCCAGCTGGATATGTATCCTCCTGGCCAAATGCATAATTAATGTGTGTGTGTGTAGCAACTGGTTGTGGTTTTGTCTGTGCAACCGCATATGACCGTTAGATGCAGTATGAGTTTATTACTTCAGATGGCGCAGATACTTCTGTCTGTAGATACATTCTCAAATGCTTCCCAAGTTGCATACGTTTAAGGACTAAGCCCTGTTTCATTGCCATTAATGTTAATAAAGATTAAAATATGCTTGCTTCATTTGTAAATAGATTCCCTTATCGTTTACTTCTATGGAGTTTACGCTTTGCTCACATTTCTCCCGCAATAAACCGTTAAATATGAAAATAATTTTGACAGGTGCGCTTATTACGACTCCTTTGTGGCAATTAATGTCTCAGTCCCCCGATGTCGTTCATGGTCTCGCCACAATTAGCAGGAATGTACTCTCCAAGTGACATTTATCAAAAGGGAGCATAATTTATTAGGAATAGTACGCACACAATAAGAGAAAGACAGTCAGATACAGATTTATCAAATGTAAGCGAAAGAGAGCATCATAAAGAGGGACAGAGAGAGAGAGAGAGAGAGGGCATATAATATGCACGACATGCAATAAAAATGAAAAACAGAAATGAGAAAAAAATTAAGGGTATAAACAAGCGAGTAAACATGAAAGATTTGCGGATTGCACGGATACTCCGAAAGGCAGCACAAATCTGTGAAGTATCTTTTCATATTAACCCTCAAAAACGCAATGCGAGCAGTGAATGTGTGAGTTCGATTGTGTGTGAGTGTGTTTGCGTTTGTGTGCATACGAATACGTAATGAGCACTTGCGGTATACGTAAATGTGGCACTACGTCTAAAACTGAATGCCAGCTACACAACTATAGCAACAACAAGAACAGCAGAAGCAGCAGCCGTCGGCAGCTCACTCACCACTGCCAGCCACAGCACAGCAGACACACACACACGCACATAGCCACACACACACACACACACACTTACAAGTGCTACGCTTTCTTGCTGCTGCTATTGCTATTGCTTTTGCTTTTGACTCGTCGTTCATCGTTCCCATTTAACGCTGTGCACACAACCCAATGCTCAATTTAGTCAGCACATGGCATTTATTACATGAGGTTGATCATTCTATTTTCTACTGGGTATCTTGTTTACGCTGCTTCATTCCGTGCTCTGGCAGCATACAAATTTGCTGCTGACGTTGGCAGCAGACAGCGACAGAAGCAAGTTTCACGTCGTGCGCAAACATGGCGATGGCGTTGCGTTGCGTTTGCGTTTGAGTTTGCATTTGGTTTTTCGCATTTGGGCCAGGCTACAGATATAGCAAGAGATATGTATGTATGTATGTACATATATATGAATGCTTGTATATATGCATGCATACGTATGTATGTACAATATTTACTTTTAAATTACAGGCATGCAGTTGAGAGGCCGTCGTCCAGCCCCAGTGCAAACTGTAACCCGCACTCCGCATACATACAACCACCACTTGGTCGCAGCAGCTACGCTGACGTCGGCATCGACTGCGGCATATTTACATTTTGATTGGGAAACTGTTGAGGCGCATTTTGACGCCGCATTCGTGGGTGTTGTTTAAAATGCTGCCGCTGTCGATGCTGCTGCTGCTGCTATTGTTGTTGTTGGTGTTGTTCTTTTTTGTTTGCTGCTTTTGATGTTGTTGTTGCTCTCGCCTTTGCCGTTTTTGTTTCATTACGATTTCATGCACAAACCACACACGCGCGCACACACACACACATGCATATATTTCAAGCTTTTTGTGCTTGCTTTGTTGTTGCGCTTTTTTCTGTTTGCTTTTGTCCAATTATAATTTGTTTCGATTTATCACACGACATTATTGAGACAGGCAACAATAACAAGCAGCCGAGAACGGTAAATGATTAATTGATCAAGTCAGCAAATCTCTAATCTCTTAACAATCGTTATACTATTTGTCATTTGCTTAGATATCCGCGTGACCGTATTCGCTATTTTTAATACCAAAGCGTAATTTGAAAAAAGTATTTTCAGGTATTTTGCCCTCGTCGGATAATTGAAATGGCAAAGTAATTTTTCATAATTATTACGTAATGCCCTGGTTTTGGGACTGTGGCTGTCTGTGACCTGTGGGATTTGTCACACCCGCAACCCGTCACCAGCACACTCCGCCCCAATGTGCGGATAAAACGCAACTTTTGAAATTATGGTACTAATTAGTTTATGAATGTTGGTGCGACGCTCGCAGGCGACGCCGACGCCAACACCAACGCCAACGACGACGACGACGCCGACGTCAACGGCAACGGCAACGGCAACGGCAACGACAAACTCGCCGCCTTCTCGCCAGGGAAGGGGCTGAAAAATTCCAATTTGCTGACATGCCCAGGGTGTTGGCGGTGAAGGGGTGTGCCGAGTTGACTGTTGGCTGATGTCTGTTTTCCCCTAGGATGTTGCGAAATGTGCAATTTAAGAGATTAATTTGTTGCCGCATTGTTGTTCCGCCTCCGCCGCTTCCGCCACCTTCTTCCTTCCTCTTCCATCGCTTCTACCGTCTCTTGGTTCTTAATGCTCTTCTTGTTTAATCTCTGACGCTCTTACGTAACTTTAAAATGCCAATTAAAGTGGATTTAAATAGCTTGAAATGATTTCCCTCAAAAATGCCTCGAGCGCTTCAAATTTGCATAATCATATCAAGAATGTTTGCAGAACCCAAGCTTACATATGTACATATGTATGTGTGTATGTGTGTATGTGCACATCAAATCATTTTGTTTGTGCCTATAAAAATATATTAACTTTATGCAAAAAAACTTACAGCTGTAAATTGTGGAATTTATTGCGTTCATAATAAAAGATTGAACTTTAATTCAATGAATGCTCTTTAAATTTGTATCTCTAAATTGAAAATTAAAGCAACTAAAGCTTTCAATCGCAAGCAACCAATACTTAAATGTTCATAAGCAAACAGAAGTTTATCTATACTAACTAGATTAATACAATGTTTATGCTCATTGAAGCTATGAACGGCTACAGAAAGAACATCATTCAGCTATAAATTAGCCAAGAAATATGCATTCAATTTCTAACGATCGTTGCTAGAACAGATATATGATATAGTAGTCTGATTTCAGTTAAATCTATACAGTAAATAACACAAAATTAAGGCTTTATCTGTGAGCTTGTTTAAGTTATCTCAAGCAACATAAAATGTTGTTCATACTAAAGTTAGATATTCAACAGATCATTTCTATAGCAGCTATATGTTATAGTGATCTGAGTCGATGCCAAAATGCCTTTCTGCAGCATAGACACAGATCCATAACAAGTTTTATAATGATAGCTGCGAAAGTGAGAGAAAAACAGGGTATTAAAACGGAACGGAACAGTGGAACATGGTTGTATAGACTCTGATGCAGAATTTATATACTTTGCAGGATCTGCTGGACTTTATATAATACGTTACTCATTTATAATACTCTCTGCAAAGTGAAAACACCAAGCGATTCATAGTCATCATGTGAAAGTATCTTTGGAGGATAATCCAGCTTGTTTTCTTTCCCAATTTCCCAGCATATCTTCAGCTTCAGTTTATCGTTAACTTGTAGATATGTTATTGAGTATTTTGTCATCGATTGTCAGAGTTTCTCTTAGTCTGAAACATATGAAACGTATGTAAATTGGAATGGAAAAATGAAAATGAATGAAACAAAATAGAATATGGAAAAATAGAAGACCTTTCCAATTTTCCACAGTCAAACAAAAACAAACACAATATTATCTCTTTGAAAATGGAAAACGCCTACTTGGGTTTATTCAAATGCTTAGACATCCAAAGTCTAGTTTGACGTAATTTAGACAAAAGTAGCATATATTTCTGTATATAAATAAAAACATAATTTGTTTCTGAAATTGATATTCTCCTAAATACAAATTAAATCGAAATAAAATTAATCAGGTAATTCGACTTTAGTTATCGAATTGAATTTGCAATATTATAAAAATATTTAAACGCCCACACAAATCTACTTTAAGTAGTTTGTACTTTAATATGTGTTTTGCTATTGAATTCATTGTGGTTTCGTGTCAAGAACAGATACGAAAGGCGTCGCATTTAAGAGGCTTATCTCAATTAAATCCTCGACACGAAAATTGCTTTATCATTGTGAAATGCCATACAAAATGGGGAAGTTTATTAATTGTTGCATTGGGGGTGCAAAAGATCGATACCTAAGAATACGAATCAAACTAAGGAATTGAGTTCATTCAGTTGCATTACAAAATGTCGACTTATTGAAATATAATTATAATAATAATTATATTGATATGTTGCCTGATTTTTAGACTTTATATTTTAATGTTATTTAGAAATTGCACAGTAAAATTGCCAGCAGTCATACAATGAACAATTATAATATAATAATAATACATAATAGACTTAAACTGTTTTACTTTTAAGCTCATAACTTTTCTATCAAAATTTGAGTGGGGATTCTAAATTATTTGTTCCATTTTGCATTTTGTATGCTTTAATGCACAATTTTTAAATAATATTCAAATATTTTACTTAAATAACATCAAAAGTTTCCACAAAAAAAATATTTTTCTATTAATTTAAAATCTATAAAAATTGTAAAAATATTTTAAATATTCTTAGTCTAGACACTAGTGGTTACTAAAGCTCGTATTTAGCATAAATTTGTATCTGTATATTCTGTATCTATAAATAAATGATATTTTAAAGATAAAAACTATGATTAAAAGTTGCAAAACACACATTCTTAAATTTATAAGTATCTTTAGGATGTTTACTGCTTTATACAGTAAGGTTATATATATATATATACTAGTTTGTATATAGTGTGCAGTTTATATATAGTAGCTTATATGCATATAGTAAACTGACGTTCATACTTGATTTTATTTCATAATAATTAATTTCTAAATAAATCATTTCTAAAGTAAAGTTTACACTACAAGCTTTAAGTTCAATTCAAGATATTTCTGTATTTCAGCGATCAAACGTAAAAATATAATACTAAAAGAGCCCTTAAGCCGGCTTTTCAATGCCCTCAGCTATCAAGATGATGCACTTAACTGAGAGACGCAAATAAAATTAATTTTAGATCTTCGAATGTGTCTTCAAAATGTGAACAGTGAATGTTGAATGAACGGTCGACCTTTTTGCTGTTGTAAGGTGGAAGGGGTTGTTGTGGGGGGGGGGGGTTACACCTTAATACTGAATGTACGCATACTTATTGCCTTGCCTGTCACACTTTGATCCGCTGCCGGATTTCCTTTCACATCTTCTTCAGTTGTTGTTGTTGCTTCGGTTCGTCCGGACAACTAAGCATAAAATTGGCGTGAACATAAAAAAGTTGTACGCGACTTAGGCGAACTTTTGCATCAATTCCCTCTCTCTCTCTCTGTCTCTCGCTCTGTGTGCCTCTTAAGCTGTCTCTCTTGCAATCTGATGCTTAAGTTTTTGGGTAACTTTTGCCGTCTGTAAGTTCTGATTGTGACCTTTGGCCTGCTTGACGTCAAACCAAAACAACTTTTCGCATATTTTGGACTATAACTT
Organism: Drosophila funebris; assembly: GCA_018901825.1. Classification (NCBI taxonomy): domain Eukaryota; kingdom Metazoa; phylum Arthropoda; class Insecta; order Diptera; family Drosophilidae; genus Drosophila; species Drosophila funebris. The sequence continues at coordinate 1,512,321 of JAEIFK010000682.1, forward strand.
GTCAGATTGTAAAGTTTCGAAAGGTGTACGTGTGAATGTGTTGTGTGTGTGTGTGTATATATATGCTACCGACAGTGTCAGGAGGCAGCTTTAATCAAATAATTTATTATCGGCAACGCCGCACACGTTTACGTTTAATTGAAACTAAAATATTTTTGATTAATTATAAGGCGGTAGCAGCAACAACAACAGCAACAGCAGCAGTGGAGGCAGCGGCAGAAGCAGCACAGCGAAAACCTTTTGTTTTCTTTCATACAATCTACGTAAAGCCAGCGGCATCGGCACACGAGCGCCACTCGGCTGCTCTCTCAAGGCTGTAGGTTTTCGGCATTCGGCATTCGGTATTCGGTATCATGCTGAGCGCTGCTGGCGTCTCTGCCAACGTTGTTGTCGTCGTCGTTGTCTTCATTGCCCAACCTTTTGGCCCCCCTGCGTTAACGTTGCTGTTCCTCTTATGTTTGTCACAAGATACACATACACACATACAAACTCATTTATATTTATATAAACACATTTATATATACATACATACATTCAAACCAATTTATATACAAACTCGAATATGCATTGAGTACGGGTCTGCGTTATATATTCGTATCTCCGCTTTGCTTTGCTCATTCGCAGCGCACACAGTTTCGTCAATTGCCTTTCGCTTCTCTATCTACCCATCAGCCGCTCTAGCTGCCTGCTGCTCTCAGCGACCCTCATGTATATGCACACATACATACATATTTCATTTGCTTTGCCTTTTGCTTATGTTGTTATTTTCGCCTCGCTTCGCTTCGCTTAATGTTTTTCGTTTGGCTTGGCTTGGTCGCTGCATATGGCTTCGCTGTTGACGTCGCTGTTGGCGTCGCTGCTTCAATTTTCAGTTGTGTTTGCCCTACTCCATTCCACACATCTTCGCTACTGCTGCTGCTGATGTCGCTGTCGCTGTCACTGGCAACCAGTTTGCTGCTTGTTGTTGCTCTGACTCTGGCTTTGCTTCTGCTTATGCCTTTTCGCCCATTCGCATGCTCGTTTCGTGGCGTATATCTTGTATCTAGATAGTCAGCAGCCCCGTTGCCTAACTTATGAAGCCAGCATATTATATTTTTCATACTCTTTCGTTTTATTTTCCCTTGCCTACCCCCGACGACTGTCACTTTGTCAGTATGTGCATACATACATGGGGAAAACAGCCTGAAACTATATGGAAAATGAGGAGGAAGCGGACAGTGAGAAAACTCATTATTATGCTCTGCGCGGCAGCGGACGCTCGAGCTCTGCCGCTGTCTGTAAAGCAACATAGTCAAACAGGGTTGTCGACTGCTCGCGAATCTTGTAAGTAATAAATAATATTGATATAGGAAATTTATTTTATAGGGTAATTAGACTCTTGCCGTGGCGAGTGTAATATAAAGTCTAAAATATTAATTGTAATTTTAAGTGCGTTGACAACCCTAGCGCGCCTGTGGCTGCATGCCACAACCGCCAGCAACAGCTTAGGCAAGCACACATACACACACACACACACACACAAATGCACCTTTTCACACACATACATGCACGCACATACATGAAACATATAAACATCTGCTGCTGCTGTTGACGCTGATGCTGCTGCTGCTGCTGTTGACGTCGCTGGTAATTGGGAATGGGTATATGAGCATGAGGCATGAAGCTGTGTGGCATAAGTATGGTTATGATGATGCTGAATGATGTTGAGGCTAGCTTGTGACGTCACAACAATACGTATTGGGAAAATCTACTGGTAGATACATGTGTGCACACACACACACACGCATACATCCGTATGTATCTATGTATATGTGTGATTGCTTGTGTAGCTCGGCATGCGCTCTGAATACAACAACGAATGTATCTGAATCTGAGTGTTGAGCTGCGCTGCTTTGCTGGTTGCTTGGCCGGTCATTGCTTGCGGGATTTGTTGCTGCGCAGCAGAGGAGGAGATGGAGGAGGAGGAGGAGAAAACGACAGCAGCAGCGAATGAGAAAGAGAACAACAAAAAAAAAAAAACGCGACGTCGGCACAACACAAATTAAACTTAAATGCCCCCCATTCACTTGGAGGCTGCTACTGGAGTTGCCGTCGTCGTCGTTATTCGTTGTTGTTGTTGCTGTTGCTGTTGCTGTGTTTGGCTTGCCTCTTGTTGCTTCTGCCGCTGCTGGGAATCGTCGTGCCACTGGCCACGACTTCAACAGCAATCGCAACTGCAGCAGCTCGCAACATCATCGTCATCCATCTGGGCACATTATTAGTTTCTCTTTCTTATGTTGCTGCTGCCACCGCTGTCACTGCTGATGCTGCTGCTGCTCTTGTTGTTGTTGTTGTTGTGGCGCTTTATCGCATTTATTGCTGCATGGGGTCTCAATTAAGCTGTTAAGACCAGTTGAAGCCAATCTATCGGCGGTATTAAAGCCAATCAATAATTTACGACAGATCAAGTCTTTCACATCTTCTTGCAACATGCAACCTGAAACCGAATCGAGCCAGCCGACAGGATGAGCTCAATCAACAGACAACAGGCAACTAAGTGTGGCAAAGCGGGCAACAAGACATGCTGCCACAACACTTAAAATGGCGTTCACAAGTGCTCTTGCCATTCCTCTTAGCCGGGCTAATGTAATGCTTCCTTATCAAACTAAAGCAATTCTCTTTGATTGGAACTTTCGATTTAACAAATTGAGTCTTGTATAATCAGAAAAACATTCTGGTACTACATTTGTATAATTGTATAACTAGGAAATCTTCCAGATTCCGTAGAAAAACTTTAGACTTGAAGTATCCGATTGAACTTCTGGTATTTTCTATGCTATAACTAAAAAATATTCTGAAGAAACGTAACAACAATAAAGATTGAGTATACTATAAGCATATATAAATATATAATATATTATATATTTAGAATAAATAGACTTTTGAAAGGTCTTATGACTTAAGATCGCCAATTTTCCATCGTTTCTTGCTACGACAACTTGAGTGAGATTTGACTCCAAGTTTACTGCAGAAAATATCCAAAGAGTTTATCATATAAAGAGAGCAATATATTCTTTTAAATATATATTTTAAAAATGTTAAATTTTCCTAAACTTTCAACAAATATTTACACATGCATTTACTATAGCTGCAACTATAAATTATTGTTAAAATTTGATAAAAATACAATATACAATTTGGGCATATTTAATGATCTGTAAGATATTGAAGATTTTTAATGTTAATGTACATTTTCCTAGGTTTTTAAACATGTTTTTCTATTGTAAACAAATGTGCAATTGTTGCCTGCATGTTTCCCAACAAATGTACATTTGTTAATAGTAGAAATATGGAATAAATTATGTACGTTATGCAGTTCAGCAAATAGTATCTTAACTACGCTCAGAATTTGAATGTTCTGTTCTGTCTGCATGAATTGATAACTTAAAACAGAAGTTAAAGAGAGATATATAATTAACAAAAGAGAAATACTTACTCACAGTCAATTGAGAAACAGTTCTGTGCTTTATTATAACATATTTAGTATAGGAAGAATATAAACTGAAGATTCAAAAAAAGTTCATAAAAGAAGAGGCTAATTTTGTGTAGAATGTGGCGCTACATTTAGTTTAGTTATCATTTCTGTAACCACTTTAGAACCTGCTTAAAATATCATTAAGTACATCTATAAAAGATAATCAGTAAAAGCGGATATACATATTTCCGCTCTTGATATATTTTTCATTAATTTCAATCATAAATTTTACACAATTTCATTAAGAAAACAAATCGCTTTATCTCGGCTTGCCACATAATGTTGTCATTAGCATACATATACATATGTTGATGCACTTTGTTGTGCTTTTATATAAAACGAAAATGAATGACGAATCCAAGGGATCGGCATACAAAGTGAGTCAAATGTTCAGTCACTTTGATATGGAGTCTAATCGCTTAAGTTGGGATTTATATATTTCGAAATGATGCGCTTATTTCCGCTTATATTTATTAATGAAATTCCCAACTTGAGCTTCAGAAAGATTAACAACTTAACTAAAGACACAATAGTTTATTTATAAGTAAATGTACAAAATTGTTTCACTGTTGAATTTCGTAATAGGTAATTTAGGTTTTTCTAGAATTTTCCTTGAATTCTTGTAGATTATTATAGATTCAGATTAAATTATAGATAACAAAGCAAAGGAAAAAACGAATAATAAGCGATGAAACAGATGAGTAATGATGTTCCCCCGATTAATGTGTTTGCAACTTGGAAAAAGAGAAAGAGAAAATAAAATGATGAAATATATTAACTATTTATTTAATAAAAACATCTCATTATTTTGTGCTGCAAAGAGTCTCCATAGCAAATGCGCTTCGGTGCAGGCAACTGTCCATTATTGCACTCTCTATAACTGCTTGAGAACTTAACAAATCCCAGGGAAACCCATGTCCTTCCTCAATTGATAGCAATGTGAGATATTGAAGCTGTTTTATCCGCAAGCAAAACAACATAACAAATTCAACAGCCAGCATAAATAATGAACAAAGTTTATTCCTTAAGCTGAACATAACAAAATTTCAGACTATATAAAACTGTAAAGAAATCGGAAGATTCTCAAGTGAAAACATCGAGTTTTGTTTTCTTTCCCAACAACTTGAATTATGATCTCTTGCACATAATGAACGGCACTTTTTGCGAAACGCATTAAAACAGAAGTAGAATAATAATAAAAGTAAAAGAGAAATGAAATGGAAAAAAAAGAACAAGAATGAATCCGTTTGATAAATGAATGTGCAATGTGCAAAAACGTCGACTGATTGGAAAGCTTTGTCAGTCTTTATAGAGAAGGAAAATAAACACAATACAAATGCTGATTGTTGCTTGTTGATTCATATGGGCAGGAAAAAATAAATACTAAACACACACACTTTATCTGCATCTGTGTCTACACGTGAGTGTGCCTGTGTGTGTGTGTGTGTGTGTGTTAGTTTACTTATATACGTTTACTTATACACGCCTACGTGCAAAAATGCAATTTCCGTCTACGGAAACAACGAATTGCGTAGTAAACAGATTTCGGGAGAATAACAAACAAAAATAACAAATTTACTTGAACTACAATTATAGCCCATTAAACTCTATGTATTTGTGGTATTATGCAAGCCATGAACTATCAGAAATCCATGTATTTGCAGCGAAAGATTCTATAATTTAGCTGGATTATTTGATTCATAGTCAAACTCAATCGAGCTGCATAACTTCTTATAACTTTGTCGATCTACATTGATTCTGTATCTAAATCTTGTTCATTTCTAAATAAGTAACTAAATAATACTCGAAAATTATTGATTATGTACTTCTTGACATCTTTACAAAAACTTCAAGGTCTCATATCTTTGTCCAAACTTGATTTCTTTACGGAATTTTAATCTAATCATTGTCTGAACTCTTAATTTATCTGATTTTCGCATATTAAGTATAAAAACATTCTATATACGATGACTTGAGCTATTACACAACAATTATCAATATACATTCATACCTATGTACATACATAACGACTTTGTTTCAATTCCCATTTCGTGTTTCTTTACATCAGCAAACAGTTGTATACCCTGTAATTAGCTATGTACAATTTTGAGTTGTGGGCATAGAATTACGTATTTATATTCAACGTATTTCCTCAGTCCTCCTCAACGTTGGCGGTTTTTCGTTACCCGATACAAATATGCGGCAGAAGCCGTAAAGCAAAGGAATCATGCAACATTTTTAGGGGTAACACTGGTAACGTAGAGCCGTTGTTTCAAGCCAATGGTTACCACATAAGCATACGGATTAAAGCGAGTTTTTTCTTATGTACACGTAATACATACAATTACTCATAAATACATGCACATGTGTATGTGTTTACATAACCACCCTCGTTTTATTTAAGTACTTACATACTCATCTCAGCTCACTTCATTTTTAACAGCTATTCTACTATATACATCTTTACTATGTACTATACGTACATACAAACATACATAACTCTAAGTTATTTACATATTCTTCAAAGAGATCAAACTAAAGGTGTTTACTCATTCTCGTGTATCATTTATACTCTCATACTGAAGGGCACCAACTCAATTAAGTAAATATATACATATGTATGTACATATACACTTCTTCTATATAGAGAATTGAGTACATAAGCCATGTACGGATACGTGTCGCCGTTGTCGACAATGAGACAGCCGACAGCCCTTCCTTTCACACAAATGTGTGGCACGACATCGAGTCGAAGAAACAAAGAAACAGCAGGCGCAGCAAAAGAGCCAAAAGGCAACGGCAACGACAACGCCAGACATCGCCAGATACACTCAGTGCAAAACCAACTTCGAACGAGAGCGGTTCGTTATTCGGTTGTAAGCAGCGAATGAGAAATAAAAATTGCCGTCGCTGACGCCGTGTTTACTGCCGTCTGAGAGTCGTAAAAGAGACCAACGCAAATAAAGCAAGCAAACGGAGTAGCCGAGTGTGTATGTATGCGAGAGCGAGTGCGCAGCAGTTGCACGCCCAGTGAGAGTTTATGTGCGAGCGAGATAGCATTGTGGCAGCCACTGAGCGCGCAGTAGTCAAAAAGGAAAACGAAAAACAGGCAGCAGAGGGCAGGCAGTTGGCCGCCGTCAATGTAAATAGGCGTTGCATATGTGTGTGGGTTTGCACGAGTAAATAAGACAGCGTTGGCAGCGACGTAGCAGCGCTTGCTTCAGTTGTACGCGAAACGTTGAATCGAATAGACGTGCGCGCAGTTTTTGCTGCCAGATTTTAAATTACTTTATATAAAACGCAAAGTACATGGATTAAGTGTAATATTTAAAAAAAAAAAATAATTGATATACGCATAAATTAATAAATTGAATATTAAACGCAAGCCAAAGCAAGCTTGTTTCAGTGCTACAAATTTCCTTTGTGTCTCGTGTGACAAATGCCGAAACAACAACAACAACGACGACGATAGCAGAAGCAGCGAACAGGCTGCGCTTTATATACACGACGTCTATGTAAACGTCGCAGTCGCAGCGTGCCTCAGTAGCGCATGTTTTTAAGTGTGCGTGTATAGGTTTCTGTGTGCAGAAAACATAAGGCAAAGCATAATACACAATAAAGGTGCTCACGAAAGCAAATAACCAAAAGTGACAGCCGCAGCAGCGCTCGAGTTTCTATGCTGGCACGCTGTTTGTGCTTGTAGTGTATATGTGAGTGAGTGAGTGTGTGCGTGTATTGGGAAACATCAAAAGCAAAGAGAAGAGAAGAAGTAGAAGAGTAAAGTGTAAAGCAAGCAATAAAACGAAGCAAAGCAAACAGCTGAAGAAGGAAAGGCATACAAAAATTTTTTGAAAATCTAATTAAACCAAGCGAAGAATAATGCATATGCATATGCATGTGAATGTTTGTTTGTGCTGAAATTGTGAAAGTGTGCGTGTAAATATGCCAATAACTGCACTTTGGATTACAACAATAACAAGAGCAACTGCATCGCGTTTTGGATTACGTTTATCATTTGCAGCAATTGGATAAAAACAAAACCAACAGCAATAACACAAAATGCCGCGCAACTATCTGGATTAACAGTCAAAGTACACACAGGTAAGAATAACATAAATAACACAAACAACTACAACTAAAACTGAGTGAGATTTCAATTGCATTTGTGATATTCGTTGTGTTTTTCTCTCCCTCTCTCGCACTCTGCCGCTACGGCTGTGTTGTGCGATTTTCCAACACTGTCGCAGCCGGCCTGACAGCGCACAGCTGTTGCGCGCTGCGGCCCCCAGAATCTCGCCCTCTCTCATCGTCATTCTCTCACCCCACACACGTACACACACACACGAATATAAAAACAACAGTTGCTGGAATACTCAAACGCCCTCTGCCTTTCATCGCCCACAATAACAACAACACGAAGACTTTTAAGAAAAATAAGAACAATAACAGGGGCAGCAACAGATTTATCCCTAGCAAAGTGAAGATTGCGATTGGTAAGCGAGCATTGCTCTCGCGTGTATTGTAATGTAATGTAATATATATATACTAAGGACCGTTATACATATGTATCTACATATATACATATATATGAAATACCAAGTATATTTGTAATTATATAAATGCACAGTTATTGTTTCACGCTTAATGAAAGCAGTCTATGAATGCATGCATGTGTGTGTGCGTGTATTTTATATTGGAGATAAAAACCACGTCGCACTCACCGTCACCCTACACTTTTCGTTGCATTCTTCATACCTTTCCATGGCTAGCGCATATTTACAGTCGCGCATGCCGCGCTTTGTTCTTCTCGTTTGCTCACGTGAAATTCCGCTGCTTGTTTTTTTTCCTTACCGTTTTTTTTTTATATTATCCTTTCCATGTTTCGTACTCACTTTTTTTTTGGCGCGCGTTCTCATCTACTTCTTTACCCTGTGCCGTGGCCCAGATGCGTTTTGGGCATGGGAAAGGGTTAAGCTTGGGTTCGCTGTGCGTTTACTGCTGTATGTGTGTTTGTTGTGTGTGTGTGTGTGTGCGTGTATCCTCGCTTAAATTTTATGTAAAAAGGATTTTAAAGCATCATCGTTTGTTCCTGAATACATTTCATATTCATTCATATTTCCATTTTCTGCTTCTCTCTGAATGCTCGTCTGAGTGCGAGAAAGAGGGCAAGAGCGAAAGAGAAACACTGAGCTCTCGTTGTTGTTGCCGTTGCCGTTGGTCGAAAAAGTTTTGTGCAAAACTTTTTTGCGTCGACTTTTTACTGGCGCGTTGATGCAAAAACAACTTGAAATTGTTTTAAAATACATTTTACATTCCATGCCACAAACACTCTCCTATTTTTTTGTTTTTTGTTGTTTGGACTGAGTTCAATTTGAAGCCATTTTCATTTGCTTGAGCGTACATAACCCAACTTATTTACACTCCCCAATGTTACTCCCCCGAGTGTTGTGCATTTCAATATGAGTGCCCACTGTACAGGAGTCTCTTGCAGTCGTTGACATTCCCATGACTACTATACACAAGTTTGGGGGAGGTTACAAGCATCCATTATCCATCGACTGATTGCATATAATAGTCCCCCCCCCACATATTGTTTTATGTACCTTTCAGTTGTGTCCGTGGCCAAAAAGGAGCACGGCTAAAGCTTTTGGCAGGTGATTCAAACAGTTTGACTTTCAATTGAAAAGGCACAGTATTACGGGAGGTTTATGAATATTACATGAGTTTGCGAAAGTCCATTTCATGTTGTTTATAGAGTGCGAGAGAGTACCGTAAAATAATGATAATTAATTGTAATTATACCTTTAGTTTCTTACCAACCAACGTTCAGTTAACATTTTTTAAAGTACAGAGTCAGCAATTGCCGAGGTTAAAGACTTTACACAGAATTTTAGAGTTTCTTTCATTGTAAGTTCCCCCGAAAAGAGTTCGAGTGTCTCTCGAGTGGAAATTGAAGATGTGTGCTGGAACTTGAGCTGTTCCCATTGTGTTTACATGTTGTAGGATTTAAGGATCAAGCTAAAGTTGGAAAGTAGCAAGAGGAGTGTGGGTAGGGGAGAGGGGAAGAGACAAAGCAATTCGATAGGAGCAATGCTTAGATTCCTATTTGCCTAGCAGTCTACACTCTAGAAGCTCAACTCTTTTGTGCTCAACTTCAATACTTCAATGAAAAAAGCATATATACCCTATATTTATTGTAAAGGTTTAAGCGGTATATATGATTGGAAGTTGGCGTTTTATTTAAACAGAAATTAAGCACATTTAAACTGGCTACAGGGTATTCCAAAGTCGTATACTCATATTAATTTGTTGAACTTAAGCTTTGCAAAAGAAGTAAAGCAAAACAGCAATCAGCAATTGTCTACAGGGTATTCTATAGTCAATATTTTGTATTTATCGTTGCATATTAAATGTTTACATATTATTTCTTCTTTTTCTTTTTGCAGAAATAAAAGCGAATATTACTATTATTATTATGATGACGCCCGAGTCGAAGACAACAACAAAAACAACAACGTCACATACAATGGCGCATACACAAAAGCCAGCAGCGACGTCAGCGTCGCCGTCAGCGCCAGCACCAGCGTCGTCGCTGCATTTGTCAGCGTTGTCAGCGGCAGCGAATGGACAGACGGCTAAAACGAAGTCAGCTAAAAGCTTTGTCAGCAATGTGAATAACAATAACAACAATAACAACAACAAAAGCAACAATAACAACAACAATAATAATAATAGCAACAACAACAGCAGCAAAAAGCTGGGAACAAACATAACGGCGTCAAATGTTGATAAAATGCAAATGCAGAAACAGCAGCAACAGCAACAGCAACAACAGCAGCAGCAACAAAAACAACAACAGAATTTTATGGCAAACGGCATTAAAATAAAAAGCGAAAACACAACAACTGCAACTGCAACTAATGCATTCACAACAACAACAACAACAACAGCAAAGCCAATGCTCGATAGCAAAAACATAAAGAAAGAATCAACACCTCCAGCAGGAACAACAGCAACAACAACAACAGCAGCAGCAACTGCAGCAGCAACAGCAACAACTGCAGTTGAGGCAAACAGTTCATCATCAAGCTCATCATGTTCATCGGCCTCATCAACGTCATCATCATCCGCGTGGTCGACAATCGAGGATGCATGCAGCAACGGCGGCGCCTCCGCAGATGAGGAGCCAACGGCAGAAGAGGCGGCAACAACAACAACAACGTCGTCGTCAACCTCAATGATGATGACAACGCCACGCCCAGTGCTTCTAACTGCCGTCAATCCACACATAATCTGCCACTTGTGCCAGGGGTATCTGATCAATGCAACGACCATTGTGGAATGTTTGCACTCATGTAAGTATCTACAGCAACTTCCCTTATGCCCCGCTTCTCTTCTCCCTCCTTCCTCCCTCCGCCTTCTCTTTACATTCACTCCAACATTTGACTCGCGACTAATTAGAAAACTGGCAAAAGTTACACACCTCCTCCCTCTGGCGCGGTCTCTGCCTCATTCTGGGCTGCGCCTGCTTCTCTCGTCTGCAGCGTGGTGGAGACGCCACCGAGAGGCAGACGACGCAGTTGCTGCAGATGCTGCCTGGCGATAAGTTAATGGCCAACATTAATGAGCCTTTGCCTTTTGCATATGTACTAAGTACTTTTGGCCAAAGATGACAGAGACAGACAGACAGACAGAGAGCGATAGAGAGAGTGAGCAATCGCGAGAGGGGTAGAGAATCCGTTTAAGCCAAGAAGAAGCAGAAGATGCCAAGAGATATATGGTACATATGTCAGACTAAATAATTACAAATGGTTCTGGCTTTTCGAGGATACGGGTTAATAACTACTGAACCATAAATCAGACAACTTTCCAAGTCCAACCTGACTCCGCTTCCAATGGCAAGAAAATCGACAAAACCAGACAGAGAATGAAGCAAGAAAAACGTTACAAGTTTTCATAGAAATTCGTTATTCGTTATTTTCAATTTCCGGTTTGTTTTCTTTTCCTTTTTTTTTATATTACTTTTTTTATTTACTTTTCTAAACTGTGACGGACTTTAAATTTCTATGGCTATGCAGCAAGTGCAGCCAACTTAATAACTGTGCGACTGGTGTTGCCAGATCGCTGAGGCAAGTGTGATTGATGTGATTGATAGAATGTAACAGATATGGGGTCGTTTTTAATGGGGCAATCCTTTTTTTTACTAAAATTATATAGCATTTTGTATTTATTTATTTTATATACATTTCTTTTATTTTATATAAATTTATTTTATATTTATTTATTTTATTTTATATATATATATTTATTTTGTTTTATATATATTTATTTTTTATTTTATTTTATTTTTTTTTTTTTTTTATTTTATATATATTTTTTTTATTTTATATATTTGTTTTTTATTTTATATATTTTTATTTTACTTTATATATTATTTATTTTATTTTTGTATATTTAAACATTTGGGAGTGAAAATAAGGCGAGCTTTAAATAAGAATTTGTCCACTTTTACAAAAGATCTGTCGTTTTACAACACTGCTTCGGTTAGTCTAAACGCATCAAAGAAAACCACTGTAAATACGTCATTAGTCAACGCTTTCTTCTCTACGTCGTTTCTCTGCGACTAATTCACAAATTACAGAGCATTTCCAACCAATTGTGATGTCTAATCACAGCTCCAGGCGACAGACAGAGAGAGAGAGAGAGAGAGAGTTAGAGAGGTATTGGGTGGGAAGGGAGAGAGGTAAAGGGGGCTGAATGATAGAGAGAGAGAGAGAGGCAACATCAGCTTCAATCAGTAGTTGCAGTTGGTAAATCTGGCCAGCAAATGTGTCGATGACATTCATTCGATTTCGAGGCTCATTTAAATCTGTTGTCAGACCGACAGCACACATACCCTTGCCGCCATCGGGAATGGGAATGGGGAACAGTGCTGACGGAGTCAACAGAGGCTCGTAAATGGATGGACAGCAACAGCTGTTTGGGTTTGCAATGCTTGTGGTACTTTGTTGCACTCTCAACGGTTGTTGTTGTTGTTGTTGTTATACTTGTTGTTGTTGTAGTTACTCGAGGCCATTTGGGCCAACAAACAACGCGCACACCACCCAATCGACCAGCCAACGCTCCAGTTGATGCTGTTTCTCTCTTTCTTTTCTTTTTTTTTTTTTTGTCTTCCTTTTTTTCCCCTCGCTCTCTCGGTTTTCTGACAGACAAGCGTAACAGGCGAACCGAATGTGTTTCTCCCCAGCCCCACCCCGTGCCCTTGTAGTTGCCCTCCGTTTTCACTGTATAGTCTGAGTCCGTCCATGTTCCTGTCGCTGGGTTGACAGTTGCAGGAGACGGGACCAGACACTGGCATTGACATTAAAGTCAAAACAACTTTTTTTTTTTCTGTTCGTTTGTATTTGGAGCATTGGCCCGTGGGTGGTTCTTCTCTGAATTGAATAGCGTGCTGTGAAGGGTGTAGGCAGTGGAAGGGTAGGCGGGGGAATAAGCCTTGTTGGTTAAATGTGAAATGAGTTTGGCAGTCTGCGAGTCTGTGAGTCTGAGTCTGAGTCTGAGTCTGGGATTGGCGTACGTTTCGCTTGGGGAATTATATTTCGAGGCTTTACATAAATTTCAATCATTTCAAAGTTGGTAAAAGGTGAACACAAATCTGTAGTGCGAACAATTTCTACAATAATTTAACTGTTTTGCACAATTTATAACTGTATTCTCTCTCTCTCTCTCTCTCTTTCTTTCGCTATGTTTGCAGTCTGCCACAGTTGCCTCATCAATCACCTGCGGAAGGAACGCTATTGTCCGCGCTGTGAGATGGTCATCAACAATGCCAAGCCGAACATCAAGTAAGTAAAACATTCCCAAGTTTTGGGTCACTGTCACTGACACCTACAATTAGGAAATTATATTCGACACTGTGGAGCACTTGACTTTGACACAGGCTGCTGCCTTATCATTTGTCTCAGGCCACATGGTACACGCCCCTCATGTGGTAGTGTTCCATTCCATTGAGGAAGTCGGAAGTTGCAGCAAACTTGTCTATAAATTTATAGAAATTTGTATCTTTCTACTTGTATTGAAAAGCTGAGAGCAATTTGTTACATTCTTGATTCCACACTAATTTATATTTGTGTTTCATTCCAACGTTCCATCAGTGAATTATTTATTGCACTTAAGTGCGTTAAATGGTGCGTTTCATTTTCGTATTTCCGCTTGTAAATTTATATTCATTAGATACGGCGTTTCATTCCAACGTTCCATCAGCGAGTTGTCTGTACTTATTCAGTCAAAGTTGCCTTTCATTTCAAAGCTTTCATTCTTAGTTCTAATAGCTGACGTTACACATACTTATAAACTACATATTGTGTTCCATTCCAACGTTTCAACTTTGATTTTTCTGTTATGATAAGCACAGCATTTCAATTCAACGTTTCACCTACCTTTATCTGTATCTATTGACTAAATGCAACATTAGGTTGGGTTTCATTCCAACGTTCCAAGTCCAAGCATTCCATTGTCAATAAACATATTACATAATTAAATAATGCCATTTATGCTTCGTTTCGTGGCAGTGTTTCATTTCCAGGCATTCCATTTTATGCTTTCAAACATTGAGCATATTAAATTAGTTTGTTTGACAAGTTAACGAATTGACACTTTTGGCTAAAACTAAAACAAGAAAAACAGTTAACGAACCTTTCCCCAAAAGTCGAACGAACGGACAGCGAATCTTTGCCCAGTTAAGAGTATTTTGAAACTGGTAACTTCCATTTTAGGTCGATGTTGTTGTTGTTGTTGTTGCTGCTGCTGCTGTTGTCTTTTATGCATTTGGCCAACTTGCGAGTTGCGATGTCCAACTGCCCAAAAAGGTGAGCACTCTCAGCTCGATGAAGGGTCTCTGATTGTCTCTCTATGTATGTGTGCATGTGTGTGTGTGTGTGTGTTGCTGAGTTGAAGTGTGTGTGGCTTTTATGAACTGTATTCCAGCTGCTGTTGCTGTTGCCTGCTGCCTGTTACCAACTTGCCAGTTACCAACTTGCCGTCGGCAAAACTGAGCACAAGACACGCCCGTTAATTATCTCTGGCGTTTTTCGATTTGCTTTTCTTGGAAATGCGTTTGCAAAGTTTCCGTTTTGTGTTTTGTTTTCGTTCTTCCTTTTGTTTTGTTTTTTTTTTTTTTTATTGTTGCGTTGCCGTTTTATCAGTTGCTGCGGTAGGGGGCGCCACATGACAATAAAAACATGGCCGGCTCAAGCGACAAGTAAGTAGAAGCAGCCAAGTTAGTTCAAATTAGAGTTTCATCCCGATTTCAGTTTTCACTTTAGTTGCATTTATTTGTTTTCGCATTTCTCTTCTGTTTGGTTGTTTACCTTTGCAAAGAAAATAAGTAATAAACGAAAAGAAAATAAATAAATAAACTGTCTACGTCTTTTGTCTTTTGGGCTTTAACCATTTTTGACTGCCCGCTTTTTGTGGTTATTTCTTTCTTTCATTTTTGGTTTTTTGGGTTAAACAATAAACTTTTGCAATAAATTTAATTGGAGACTCGAGACTCGAGTCTGGCGTTGTGTCTGGCAACCACGTACAAAAAGCACTTGTCTCTCTCTCTCTCCACTCTCTATCAATGGCTCTGTCTTCTGATGTAGTTCACACCAAAAAAGGTTCATTCATAGGTTCCATCTGCCTCTCCTACCACCCCTCCATCCGCTCAATATTCCCCTCTCGGCTATCTTTGAATTTGTACTCGGTATTCATTATCTTTTTGTGTGCAGCCAAAGAGATTACAACCTGACTCGCTGGATGGGAGATGTTGTGAGATGACGAGACGATTTGTATGCCCATAGTCAGCATGGGGTGGCAACCCTGGCAGGCAGCAGCAGCGGGTGGTGGTTTTTTGTCCCAGCATTAAAGCTGTACCTTAAATTGATGCGCTCGTCACGAACGTGTATTTCATTAGAAACGTGCGTACAGAAAAAAAGAACTTTAGACGAAATAGACAACACTGGCGTAGAGTAGAGTGGCAGCTAGGGAGGTAGATCAGCAGCGAACGGAGAAGAGAGCGAGTGAGCTGGGCGGGGAGACAAAAAAGTGGGCAAATATTTGGCAGGCATCAAATAAAGTTAACCACAGTCAAGTTTCCGTCAGCAACAAACTTCAATTCAAGGTGCGTTCCACGTCCTGTGGCTTGTGTCCTTCCTCCTTCCTCCTTCAGCACTCGTTGCCTGTCCCCCTTTCGAGCAATTGATGCCCCAAACATTGAGCCAAGTTTTCAGCCTAACCACAATTGCCACACCGAAAGTTCTGCGGCTGCTCGACTGAGCGTGCTATGCTGCGAGTCCTGCCAAATATCACTCCCTCCTCCACCCCCCATTACCTCCTTAAAGAGTAAAAGTTGAGCTGAGTTCGGCGGGGCAACAAAAACTAGATAACAATCCCAGAATGATTTCTAAAGAATTGACAGCGAGTCATTCAAGCAAACTTGTGACATAAGGTTTCACTTCAAACTAAACTCCTCTTAAATAATGCTCCCTTATCCTGATAATGTCACGCATGAACGTTTGCAATTACCTAGAATTATAGAATATTGCGAAATACTATTGCTTAATCTTTCGCTGCTTCAGTGCTCTAGAGAATTCTCTCTTTTTGTGATAATCTCACGCATGAACATAGCAGTTTACATATAATTTCTATTAATAATATTCATTTATACAACTGAACTTGACTCTTGACTGCTCTTTAGTTCTGTTGCTATTAAATAAATTTATAGTTATTTAAAAATAACTTTAAACGCATTTAAATTTGTTATCTATTCACGATAATATCACGCATGAACGTTCGATTCGTTGCTTGTAAACCCTTCTCTTCTAAGCATACATACTGAGTTTGATTAGAAATGTTGTTTATAGAACTTATCTTCATTTTGATAAAGATATTGTTTGAAATTCTTGAATTATTTGATTGAAATATCATTAAAGTTTTGGCTTCTATAGGAAATTGTTGTCTCGTGTCGTTTATTCCCCGCTGCCCTTTCCACTCCACTCAGCTGTACTCTGTTTATGCCTTTTTCTTTGGCTTTTCCTTTTTCTTTTCTGCTCCTTTTGTTTCGTTCAATTCAATTCTTTTCAATTCTCTACGAAATGATTGAAGCGAGCGGCTGAAATGCGACTTAATGCGAGTTCCTGTGTGCCAGCAGCAACAACAACAACAACAACAACAACAACAACAACAACAACAACAACAACAACAACGGCAACAGCAACAACAACAACAACTCAGCGCATGCCACACTGCGTCTGGTTCCGTCAACTGTGTTTGTTGCGTGCCATTGAAGCAATTGCATCTGCCGTCTAATTTGTGCTTCTTCACTGACTGCATGTGTGTGTGTGTGTGAGAGAGAGAGAGCGAGAGACACAGGCAGTATCTATGTGTCATGTGCTCATTTCCGCGCCAAGGAAGTAGCTGTCCCTTCTGGCCGCTGACTTTCCCGCTTTCCAAAGCAAGAATAACAAAAAAAAAACCCATGTACTCAAGACAATGACGCAGCCGTCTTCTTTTATCTCTCTCTCTCACTCACTCGCTCACTCTCCCCTTCTCTCTCTCCCTCCCTCCCGCTCTATGTCTTTTCCATTTCACTGAGCACACACATGTCTCTTCCCCAGCCCGGGAGTCTTATGTAACACCTCAACTAACCTCAACTCTCTTCTCTTTCTCGTGCTCTCTCCTTCCCTTCCTTTGCAGATCGGATACCACACTGCAGGCAATTGTCTACAAGCTCGTGCCAGGACTCTATGAACGTGAGCTGATGCGGAAGCGCGCCTTCTACAAGGATCGTCCACAGGAAGCCGCCATGGCAACGCCCGAACAGCGTGGTGACGATACAGAGCATTTGATATTCAGTCCCTCCGATGATATGTCGCTTTCCTTGGAGTATGCCGAACTGGGGTAAGTTGCAAAGGTTAGATAAGCCTAAGGGGAAAGAGATGGGGAGAGGAATTCTAGACTAACAGTTAAGATGGAGCAGTTAGGGAAGAAGTCGGGCACATGGGAGAGAGTTTCTAAGCCGTTTTAACTAACTAACAAGTTGATAACATAACAAATGATTAGAGGCTAAGACTCAGCTCCGGTTGGGATGGGAAACTGTCAAACAAAGGACGTGTTGTTTCAGTCATAGGAAGGGTTGGCATTTATCAGGAAAAAGAATCAGGAATTGGCTTTCTAACTTATCTATAAAGTAGCTCAACTAATCCCCACACTGTTCTGTTCTGCTTCATTTACACAGTGAACTGAATGCCGAATCGGAGATGGAATTCGGAGATACGCTGCGTCCACGTTATCTGCAGTGTCCGGCAATGTGTCGGGTCAGTCATCTGAAGAAGTTCGTCTACGATAAGTTCGAGATTGATGTGCAACGCTTTAGCATTGATATCATGTACAAGGTGAAGACAATTGTCTTGTTGGACTATTACACGTTGATGGACATTGCGTATATCTATACGTGGAAACGGGATGCACCAATGCGTTTCTATTTCCGGGTCTACGAATCGCCGAAGCCATTGACGAAGCCACAGCCGCTGATGAAGCCACAAGTTGTGCTGCCCGCAGTTCAGTTGAAACAGGAGGTGGTTGCCACAACTGCAGTTCCTGCAATTCCAGCTCCTTTGCGTGTGGTGAAGACACCCTCCCCACCGCCTGCCCGCATTAAGGTGGAGCAATCGATGCAGCAGGATGAATTCAGCATTGCACCGAAGCTCAACTCGCCAACGGATCAATCCCTGAAACTAGTGATCAATCGGAATTTCTACGATAAGCATGAGAAGGCAACATCAGAGAAATCACATCATTCACCGAAGAGCTCCGCCAAGTGTGTGCAGTCGCCTCAGGCAAGTCCCGGCAACAAGGAGGAGCCCAACATTAAGCTGAAAATCGATCTGTCCAAGCAGAACAGCGTCACCATCATCAATATGTCCGATCCGGAACGCAAGGAGATTGTGAAGCCATTGAAACCCGAAAAGGAATCACGCTCCAAGAGCAAAAAGGACAAAGATGGCAGCCCCAAATCGTCGAGCAGCGAACGGAAGCGCAAGAGTCCAAGTCCATTGACAGTGCCTCCACTCACGATTCGCACCGAGCGCATTCTCAGTCCCAATGGAGTTAGTACTGTGCTCAGTCCGCGCATCACGAGCGGCGCCTGCGTCGAGGATCCCAAGTCGGAGTTCCTTAAGTCCTTTGCGTTGACTCCCATCAAAGTGAAGGTGGAGTCGCCGGAGAAGAGCAGCACTGTGAATGGCGGAGCATCTGGAGCAATAAGTGCACCCACTATCAAGTCCAAGAGTCATCTGGACGATAGATTGCTGATGAAGCCGCCAAGTGCAATGCCTCCCAAGTCGATAGCATCCTCGAAGCGCAAGAGCAAGGATCCCATCAAGGCGGTGTCCAACAAGAAACCAAAGCTCTCACCGCCGCTGCCTCGAGAGGATTTCAAGATTCGATTGCCCGTGGCGAGCAACAATCACAATTCCAACTCCAGCTCGGCTGCGTCTTCAGCTGTGGACAAACCGTTGATGCCACCGCCAGCTGCAAAGGCGCCCATTGCTGCCGCACGCCACAAGGCGCAAGCTGCCTCCCAATCGCTGCCCCTCTTCCCGCCACTGCATCATCAGGGAATGCAACTGTCAGCTCCAGGCAACAGAACGCCAATTGCCAAGCGTTATCAGCCCATATTGCCGAAGGCGAATCACAATCCCTTTGCCAACATACCCAGCGATGTGAATCGTTTGCTCAAGGATGCGGGCACCGAGATCAAGTCCATTGCCAGCCAGGCCAAGGCGCATGTCTATGGTCCCAAGATGCCCGAGCATAAAATGGGTCCACCAGCGACGCCGCCACAGTCACGTAATCCTGGCTCCGCTACGGGCAAAACAGCCAACAACGGCAACTCCCACAACAACGCGCACAGCAACAACAACAACAACAACAAGGCCAACAACTATTTGAATCTCGCTCTGTTCAATGCAAGCAAGTCAAAGGGCAAAGAGGCGCCACCAGGTTGCCGCACGCCCATGTACACGCCCAATTCGCCCATTTATTCGCCAAGTTCGCCGCAATACGTGCCCAACTATAACATACCGACCATGCCCACCTACAAATATACGCCCAAACCGACCACAACCACAACAACAACAGCAACGGGAGCAACAACAGCAACAACAACAACACACACAACAAGCACAACAAACACACAACACAATGCCAGCAACTATTTGCAGAGTATGCTAAACGGCAGCTCGGGCGGAGGAGGCGGAGGAGGAGGAGGACTCTTTCCGTCACCACCAACCAAATCAGATCAGAATACAAATCCCGCGAAGCAACAACAGCAACAGCAACAACGCAGTCAGAGTCCTTGCCACGAGGATGCACCGGAGAAGCAACAGGTGAAGGTTAAATCGTTGCTCAACTCGTGCAACATCAACATTCCCTCCTCGCTCTCCATCACCATCTCCCGGGACAATGGCGATGCCTCGTCGCCGAACAGTGGCGCCCATCCCAAGCACAAGAGTCCGGTGAACAATTACATTGAGATTGTTAAGCTGCCGGATCAGCCGGCCCAGCTGGAGCAGCAGAAGGAGCAGCTGGTGTCGTTGGGTGGCGGCAAGCAGCAGCCGGTGAAGTTGCCAGCGCCGCCAAGTAAAACGATACCCTCGCCACAGCATCTAATGACGCGTCTAACGCCTCCACAGCCCTTGGCAATTGCTCCGCCCAAGACATCGCCCTCATCCCTGAACTCTGCTGTAAATCCCGGTGTGAAGCCCGTTTTGACGCCACAGCAGGCAGCGGATAAGAAGACGCCTAGTCCGGAGAAGCGCAGTGCTGCTGTTGCCGCCCAAGGCAACTGCCACTCGCCCAACGGCTCCGTCAGCGAGAACAAGTCACCCAAATCCTCACAGGCAGCCGCAGTTGCTGCTGGCACCACGCTCAATGGCGGTGATCCGGCAGCCAAGAAGTTTCGTCCCATCCTGCCACGGCAAAATGCCAACGCTGACGTGGCGCCCAAGTTGCCCAACGTGTTGCCGCCTGCCTTTAACTTTACGCCGAACTTGGCCCAAAGCAAGAAGGTGCCCGCCAGCAAGAAGTCACCAAATGGCGGCAATCCCAGCAAGCTGAGCCTAAGCAATGCCAATCAAACGCTGTCCAAGCTGAGCAACAGTTCGCCACCAAAGACCACAACTCTGGGCCATAAGAAGCTCAACAACAACAGCAACAAGGGCGCCACACCACCACCCGCAATGAGTCCCACCACCACCAAGATGCCACCACCATCCCCGGTATCCTCAGTTGTGGCATCTTCAGCAACAAGCGCAGCAGCCCATCCACAGCTGCCGAATCTGAATGCACCGCTGAGCATTGCGTCGAGTGCAGCGGCAGCTGCGGCCGCCAATCAAATTGATTTGAGCAACTTCCTCAAGGAGAATCTAATGCGCGCCCAGGTGGCACAAGCCGCCCAGGTGGCACAAGCCGCCCAGGCGGCACAGGTGGCAGCCGCAGCGGCAAATCAATCGAATCTGTTGTACAACTTTGGCCCAACCATGTACAGCTATCAGCAGGCCTACTTTAGGGAGCAACTCTCTCGCATGCAACGTGCCGGCAACGAGGTGTTCAACGATTATCTGCAGAAGCTGAAGAGTGTGGCAAGTGTTGGTGGCGATGCGGCAAGTGGCGATCACAAGTCGGTGATGCCCATGCTGCCCACCGTCACGTTGCCCACCCCAAACACACCGGTGCCAGCGGCGGCAAGTCCAAAGACCTCGCCACATGCCGGTGGCAAGCAGCTAACGGCGGCAGCTGCCGCCACGCCAAGCAACTTGGCCAAAAGCAATGCCAGTCCAAGGCCTCAAGCGGCGGCCACAACTAACGGTCTGTCGCTGGCCAAAAGCAAGTGAAACCAAACCCAAACCAACCAACCAACCAGCCCAACCCAACCAGGCGAACCACCTAACCACCCACCCAACCATCCATCCAAGTGAGAAAGTCACCCCCAAGCGAAGAGAAGTGAAGAAGAAGAGCAGTAGGCAGTAGCGCGGGGTGTGAGCACAGCACTAATTAATATTTAAAGACTTTTTTTGTTAACACACTTTTCCGCTTTTCCTGCTTTTCCAGCATTTCTCGTTATTTGTTTCACTTTTGTACATTGTAAGATATTATATATATATATAAAATATATAATATAAATTGATTAATTAAGTATTATATAATTATACACATAGGGTATATAGCATAGTCGATATGAAGACAACGATTCAGAATCAAATCCCATAAGATTACTTTATATTTGTATTTAAATAATGTTAAAAAAAAAGAGAAAGAAAAGAAGAGAAGAGAGGAGAAGAGAAAAGAAACTGCGCGTCAAGGCTACGCTTTGAAAGCACATGAAAAGCTTGCGGCGAGATGAATAAAGCTCACTTAAAGCTCAAAGTTGAACGTAGTAATGTAATACGAAAGTTTTCAGTTTATAAGCGCAAAATGTAATTTAATTTATAAGTGTAAATATTATAAATATATATACATACATATATACACACATACACACATATATATATACATATATATATATATGTAAAGGATAAACGATAACCGATATACAGAGATAATCGATAAATAAATGTATTTATGCTCAAGTAATTGCCTTTTTATGTTTTATGTTGTGTGCAATGCAAAGTCAATGCTAATCAACGGCCATCTTGCTTATTAACGGGTCACAAGGTCAACTCCAGGCGATGCGAAGGTCGTTCGTCCTTTTCCATTGTCCTTCCCTCTAATCTCCGTGCGTCCCTTTTGTGCTGTCAAACTGCTTGCAGAGTGAAAAATGCCCAAAAGACAAAGTAAATAAAAGATTACGAACTCAGACTTAAGGTTTGCATTTGGTTTCGGTTTCGTTTTGGTTTCGGTTTTGGTTTTTCATTTTCTTCTTCTGCCTTTATTTTTGGGCAACGAAATTCAATGAAAAACCATTGAAAATCCATCGGTTTTCTTCTCACTGTTTTTCTTGTTCCTTTCTGCCTTTTCTTCCTTTTTTTTTTTTTTGCAAGTTTCCGATTTCGAAAATTGGCAATTTTCAAGGAATGAGTCCCAAAAGACAAGACAGAGCGCAGGGCAGCACATACATTCGCACATACCAGATACATCTAATGAAGATGCCGAAGGCAACCGAATGATGGACGGCAAATAGGGGTAGGGTATCTTGATAGGCGTAGTGCTTGAAGGGTGGATTTGGATTAGGTGCGAATTCGTTTAACGGCGTTCGAAATCACGCAACCTAAAAGATTTATGTGCCGGTCAATAACTATGCGAATTTGGGGAAAAACAATGCTTGCTCGACTGCCAGATACCCTGTAAATGTTCATATTTCACTACTTATTGATGTGGAACAAATGTAAGGAGCCTAATAATAAAAAAAGAATTATGTGTCAAACAATTAGAATAAAAGAAAGGAAATAGCATTTGCTCAACTACCAGATACCCTGTAACTTTTCCCTATGTTTAATTATGGAATGTGGGCACAAATATAAGGAGTCTGATCATAAAGAAGATATAAGTAACAAAGGAAAACAACTCATGTTCGACTGTTAGATACCCTGTAACTTTTAGATATTCACAACTAATGAATGTTGGATATAAAGAATTATTAGACGAGCTGACCATTAAGGGTATTATGAGCCAAACAATGCATGTTCGACTACGAAATACCCTGTAACTATGCAAAGCAATATTTATTTGAAATGTATAATACCTAAAATTAATATTGTAATATTGATAAAGTACTAACATTTTACAGGGTATACGCTTGCTCTGCGAATCGTTTCAAATACTATGGCAATCATTTAAAATTCATTCATAAAGTTTTACCAAAAATGCCTTTGCCTTTGCCTTTGCCTTTGCCTCATCTGAATAATTTATGAAATTGTTTGCGGTTTGAGCCAAAAACTCCAATTACAATAATTAAGCAGACTGGTGCTACATCCCTTTCCCTGCCCACGCCCCTGCCACTGCCACTACCCCTTTACCCTGGCCAAGCAGCAACAACAAACACTTGTGAGTATTCACATATGTATTCATGAGTATCAGCGTATGAGTGTGAGTATTGGGCACATCTGAAAACAAGTTTAATGCGCTTGGCTTTTAACGCATTAATTTAGCATTTATAAATCATTTGTGTAAGCACACAGACAGCCACAGAGACCGCCACACACACACACACACACACGATTGCAACTGAAAGATACAGGTAACCTGCAGACACTCATTCAGGTAATTAGAAATGTAAAATTGCACTTACACACACACTTATTTCGCTTGACAAGCGAGTCATAACAGGCTTACGAACAACCACCTCACTTCTTTGCGCTATTTATTAGCAGATGGTCCGCTTGCCACGAGTGTCTACTGTACGGATGATCTTAGCCTTTCACCAACCTCCATGCGTCCACACTTAAAGACTTCCGCAATATACATAAATGCGTGTAATTTCACATTTTATGATCGTTAATAAGTCGAGTCTGCTCGACTTTGTTGTACTTTATATAGCCAAACTGTGTATTATGATATAAGTACTTCTTTCTTCTTCTTTCATGTAAAGGCATCGATTTTCTACATTTTGACTTGTAAAAGAGTTTAAATTTGAGTAACCTTGTTTAAACTGTAACGCTTTACATGGGAACTGCGATTTCGCATAAAATGTTCTCTCTGATTGATTATACAACTAAATTTGGTTTATTTTGTTGCATTTTCTTGTTATAATTTTTATTTTCTCCAAATCTTTTAACTCTTATAGCTTCGTTAAAGCATAAAAGATGCTAATCCTCTAAATACAAAATGTATTCAAAAATTCAATCATTTAAAGACAATCAAATTAAAGTTTGATTTAACCTTATACTAGGACAAATATTATTTTTTCTTTAAATTGTTGTACTAAGCTCCAGCTAAAACCATTCTTTAACTCGATTTATTTCTTAACTTCTATTTAAATTGGGCAATTAACAATTAATATATTTAATTAACTTCTTATTATAATTATTATTAATATTATATATCGTAATATTTTTCGTAATTTTTATCGTATTATTTAGGTATTTATTTAATTACTTATTTATTTATTTAGTTCGGTATTTATTTATTTACTTATTTAATTATTTTTTTATTTATTTATTTATCTATTTATTTATTTACTTATATTTTTATTAATTTATTTATTTTTCTATCTATTCATTTATTTGATCATTTATTTACTTTTATATTTATTTATTTACTTATTTATTTATTTATTTATTTATTTATTTATTTATTTATTTATTTATTTATTTATTTATTTATTTATTCATTTATTTATTTATTTATTTATTTATTTATTTATTTATTCATTTATTTATTTATTTACTTATTTATTTATTTATTTATTCATTTATTTATTTATTTATTTATTTATTTATTTATTTATTTATTTATTTATTTATTTATTTATTTATTTATTTATTTATTTATTTATTTATTTATTTATTTATTTATTCATTTATTTATTTATTTATTTATTTATTTATTTACCTTTTCTTTGGAATTTCCTTTGTTAATTGTTATTCAGAGTTCGTTTCTTGGCGTCATGCTTAGATTTATGGTTGAATCTTCTAATTGCTGTAACATATAGGGGTCAAAAGCATATACTGGCTATCAAATGTCCAGGCCATTATGACCACAAAGCTTTCGACCAGTTACCTTCATCCTTTTTCCAGCTGGCATCATTTGAATGTGGTGTGTGTGCGTGTGCGTGTGTGTTTGTGTGTTTGGTTTAGCTTATGCGCGTGTAATTGTAATTAATGGAACTGTATTGAATTACAAGTATTGAAATAAACAACTGTACACGATGTGGCACAAACAATTGCCAGTTGCCAGTTGCCAGTTGCCACTTCCATACTGAATTCCCAGCACGAGTAAACATCAAAGTTGCCACAAGCGACTTTAATTGAATTGGGAACAAAAGTTTCGACGTGTGTGCATTTGTCTTGGCGCTAAGCAAAAGTTTTCGATCTTAGGGCCAAGAGGCGCCACAGTCCTCTAATTGCAATTTGTTATAGTTGTTCTAGTGTTCCTCCACCTTGTTCCCCTCTTCCCTATGCCCTGCAGTTGGCGCTTAAATTGCGATTTATGTGCTTAGCATTTGTGTTATATAATGGGCTCCAAATTAGTTCCCGACTTTCCGCACGGTTAAGTTGGCCCGTAAATGTCAAGAAATTCAATTAGCCATCTTACGGTTGTCATCACATTAAATGCCATTGATTCCCGCATTAGCCAATAAGCAAAACTCCCAATACTTGAGTAGTATTAGTTATTGCAATTATTTGTGGGTTTAAGAGTTTTGTTTTATTGCAGATGTATCCTACAGTTAGCATTTAAATTCTAGAACTAGTAGAAGTAGTAGAAGTTTGTCTAAACACGCAAAAGGTTTGTTAAATTCGATTTCATTTTCCCATCTTGATCTTAGCTCAATTTAATATGATCTTATTGTATTTATAGATATGTTTAGATGTATAACATTAAGTTATTTCAAGAGTGTATTTGATAACGCTTACCTCTTGCTTTCTCATGTTCATGTTAACGTTAAGATGTTGTCAAGTTCGTTTAAGCTTTCTATATATCGGGGTATTATCTCAATATAATAGATAGATAATATTTGATAACTTCAAAAGTGACTCATTTAAAACTAAATACATGATTTCTCATCTTCATGTTAACTTTAACATGCTGTCAAATTTATTTTTGTGTTATAAATTGGGCATAGTATGCGAATATTGTTATAATTAATGGATTACATAGGAGGTATTTTAATAATTTAGACTACAATCATGAAGTTAGCTACAGATAAAAGATAATCTCAAAGATTTGTTGTAAAGAAAGTTTAGAATCAGAATTAATCTTTTATATTTTAACAGCTGATTAATATGTTAAATATGGCTTTAACTACCTAAATAAAATGATAAAACTAAAGTTTAGAAATATCTGCAAATTCATAGAAGATTAAGCCTAATTGTCTCGCAAAATACAAGTAACTTTATCGTGTAAGCATTACGTCCTTTGCCATAAGTTTATTGAACTTAACTATGACCTTCTATTTTTTTTTTTTGCGGCTGTCTTCTTTCAACAATTTGTGGCAAGCAATAAATTATGCAACTGTTAACGAAGGCGACACGCAAAGCAAACTGTGCAACACTTTGCCTTGATTTGATGTCATCAGACATAATTGAGTCATGTAATGAAATGAAATCCCAGCATTAAGATCCAATTAGAGCACCATTATTAATATGCAGGGGAGTCGTGATGTTCAGATGAATTCAGTCGCCAGACCCAACATTATGTCCTCGTTCGCCATCTCTTTCTAGCTGCTACGCTGCGTTACTTATCTTCGTTTTCTTTCATTTTTTTTGCATCACATGAAAATGCCTTTTAGAAAAAATGCGAAACCCGAAAAAAAAGTATCAACTTACAGAGTGTATGGTACAGTTTATGGGGTGCAGGGCAGCCAAGGAGACGACGCAGCATTCTCAGTCTCAGTCTCATTCTCCTTGTCGTTCTCGTTCCTGTTCGTGTTCCTGGGTCTGGTGAAATCAACGAAAAATCCTGAACCGGAAATAAGAATAATAACTGCATAAATTGCTAAAGAAGCGACATTAAAGCAACCGATAACGCAACGGTAAAGTTGTTTTCTTGCTGCGAAAGTCAGCTTTAGTTCTCTTCTTATTTTCGTTTTCTCTACCTCTCTCTGTCTCGCTCTCTTTCGCTCGCTCAGTCTGCCAATTGCTTCACGTTGATTGATTTGAGTGACGGGCTTCAGCGATTGAGTGCTACTCAATTGTCTCTAATGATGAGCTGCTCTTGATGACCAGCAAATAGAGTAGGGGAGAGAGGGAGACTTAAGCTTCAAAGTCGTTTTAACAAGACAAATTGTGAGCCAGGCGAGCACAGCGGGTGGGCGGCTTAGACGGTGCCAGGCATTGGCGGCTGTTGTAATTAGTTGATTACACAAGACACACTCACGACTTCTTACACTCTCGATGCTCGCTTGCTTGCTTATTGCTCTCCACACCCCACTCCACACTCTCCACTCCATGCACACTTTAAGCACTCATTTGTTACTCTCACGCGCTGCGTTTGCATTGCAAATGAAGTTGTGCCTGACGTTGGGTGGCGACTGTTCGTTGAAGTTCATTCAAGTGGTCGGAGAGTTGGACTGTCGGAGAGTTGTAGACTTGTCGTAGACTTGATGATGCTGTTGAATAAGAGCAAATACAGTTGCGGTCCCTCTACAGCTGCATGACGTTGCCCGTTGCTGGCCGAGTGGGTTTTTACATAACGCACGAGTATTTGTAAATCAAGTGCAAATATGTAATATATGTATTATACATATGAATGTATGTATGTACATAATATATGTTTGTCAAACACTCACTCATTGCCAATTTGTAGTCGCATTTTTTGCATTTATTTTTTTACAGCTTATTGAATTATCAACATGCCACAACTTCAGCAGCAGTGGCTGTTAATGGTAGTGGTGGTGGTGGTGTAGTACATATTTATGTACTATATACACCACTCAGCATATACCTTTACAGTATATAATGACACTCACACACACAGTCATAACCGCAATGACGGCGTCAAAGCGACGGCGACGCTGCAACCAAGCAACGAAGCAGCCAGTGAGCCGTGCGGTTTACATATAGTTGATAAGGACACACACACACACACACACACATAAATAAACGCTTGCACAGCCCACTTGACACACCAACAAATCCAACAACAACGACAACGACAAAGAGGGTGCTTTTGGCAAAAGCTACTGAAGCAGCAGCAGTAGCCGCACCAGCGACGTCGACAGCGACAGCGACAGCCGTTCACTCTGGCAAATGAACCTAATTTAATAGAAGACACAACAACAACGACAGCATGCAGAGAAAGCGAGAGGGAGAGAGCGAGAGCGCAAAAAAAAACTGATATGTAACATATCGAGTTGGTATTGCATTGGAAGCAATAATATAAAAGAAGAAGAAAGAAAAAACAACAACAACAAGCAGAACAGTAGCGCTCATTAAATACTCTATCTTTGCGAGTCTGTCGTGTTGGATCTGCTAGTCCGTCCGTTCGTCTGACTGTGCGTCCGTCCGTCTGTCTGTCCTCTTTGTCTGTCGTTTTATTCCTTACCGGCTCTTTTGCTACGTGCGGGCATTGGATGGGAATTTAAATTGGTAATGCGACGAGGCCCAACTCGTGGTCGTCGTTGTTGTTGTTATTCGTTGCTATCGCAGTGCCGCACACTTGAATACACACACACACACACACACACAAGCGCGCATAGAGAGTGGTTGTGCTATACATACATGACTGTGTTTGTATGAATGTATGTATTTGTATTTGTATGTACAGCAAGATTCAAGATATAAGGCAGCGGCGTAGTTTTCAAATACAAAAAGGGATCGCTTGGCTGGGAACTATTTTAGCTCTATATAAAATGTATGTGTATAAATAATAATATAAAATAATAAATATAATAATAGAAGTATAATAATAATTTAGTAATAGAAATAATTTATTAATTAAATTACATATAATATATAATTAATGCAGCGTGCATTGTGGCCCCTGTTGACTGCGCCACTGCACGCTAAGTGTTCCAGTCGCATGCTCGTGTTGAAATATTTTCGAGGCAAGCTGCGCACATAAGCCGGCCCCCACCCCCTCTCCAGTCGTTGTCCATGCCCATTGCCCCTTCTCCGACCGCAGTCAGTGCTGGCGTCTCTGCTGCTGCTGCTGCCGTTGCCTCGGCCGCTATTTTTATGTACAAAATACATGGCACATAAATTGTTTCAGGCCGAGGCCGTATTCTGATTGTGATTCTGTTCCTGTGGCAAGGCAAACACACACACACGCATACACATAGCAGAGAAACAGGGTTGCATGCAACTGTCCGATGTTTAGTACTGCAACATGGGGCATGGCGTTTTGGGTTTCTGTTTTTGGCTTTGGGAAAGAGTATTTCTCAGTTCAATTCTCTTTCTACTTCTGTTTCCGCTTGCATGTTATTGCTGCAGTCGTTGTTTTTGTGTTAGAGTTGTTGTTGCAGCATCAGTGTTTGAGTGCCCGCTGTTTTTGTTGTTGCTGCCTGATTCACACATTCCTAATTGAATTATCACGCATAAGCGACAACCAAATACAGATGAGAGATGCGCCTGAAATGATTTGAGGCTTGGAGGCTGTGTTAGCTGCCAACTGAGGCAGATCGAACATCGCTTCCCTTTCCCCACTCTCACCCCATACACCCTCTGCTATTCACATTAATGTGTATTTTTGTTTTATTTTTGGACATTTTAAACTAATTAGTGTAGAGTGAGGTTGCGGTTGAGAGTTAGAGTTGCCAGGGATGGCTTAAATGTATCGATACTAACAAATTATCCAGTTATCGATCTCAGTTAGCTTTGGTGAGTAATGAACGATTATTTGACTGTTTCTTACAGTATCGTGTCACGTACTCATTACTAGTTAGACAAATCAGCCGTGGGGCATTAGGCACGAGGTAACCATCTATGGCTTGTGATAACCACACTTGCCTCAGTTACTATACTAGCGTATAGAAGTAAATATATACATACATACAAATGTAAATACATTCAAAGTCTTTCGGCTTTACTTTTATGTACTCCACGCCCATAATTGTTGTTGTTGCTGTTCTCAGCCCTGGCGAGGGTTATTCAATTCGTAGCAACGGCTGTCCGTTTGCCGTCGCTGCAATTTCCATTTTTATATACAATTTTTCATTTCACGCTTTACTTTGTTTTTACTTATTTTCTTTGCATTTCCATTTCACATCATTGCGCGCGCACACACACAAACAGCAGGCAGGCGCGCTTGCTCATTTGTATATGTATATGATAGTGTGCGTATGTGTGTGTGTGATTTACCGCTGGCAATTGAAGCATCTGATGAGACACGTTTCAATACTAAGCCCAAGCGCAACTACCCTACTGCCTGTACCCACACTCCACCCTTAAGCCAAGATACCCAACAGCGTGTCCTGTTAGCAATTTTAGCCGTTAGCAGCGACAGCGTCAGCACAACCAACAACAAACCCTCCGCACTTAACTCACTCCACTCGCCCGTCGCTCAGCCCTCACTCACTCACACACTTACTCACTCTTTCTCGCGCGCATACATTCAGATACACAGATAGTCGAAAACGTAGCGTACGCGTATTGTTCCATTCTTTTTGGCTCTTCTCTCCACTAATTGTAACTGCAACGCACACACAGGCATAAAGAGTTCTTGTATATAAGACAGCTTCCATTCATTCGTAGCACATAGCGCTCTCTTCTTGCCTCTGCTGCTCTGCTACTCTTCTCCACATCACTTTATGTCGTCGATTCGTCGCTGTGTTTGTCGCTTGCGTTCAACGCACTTCCTTCTTCTACAATTTTACGTATACGTCTGTCTCTCTGTCTGTCACTCAGTTGCTGTTTGTATGCGTGTGTCTGGTAGTTCTAGCGACAGAGCGACAGCCCCACAGGCCAAATTTTGTCATTCGCTTCATTCCTTTGCCACTGCCGCTGCCGCTGCTGCTGCTTCTACAGTTGTTGTTGTTGTTGTTGTTGTTGTTGTTGTTGTCGCTTAAGAAGAAACTGATATTCCAAAGCTACCAAGTTGTTGCTGCTGCTGTTGTTGTTACCGTTGCTCTGGGCAAGAATTTCGAGCATTTCTCGAAAGTTATTTGAGGGATGTCGTCGCGGCGTTTGTGTCTGTTCCTCTGTGTGTCTGGGAAGCTTGAATGGATGGATGGCCCCTGATAGCATCTGAGTTACTTTTTAATACATTTTAGCTAAATGGATATTGAAGCTGATATGACAGTATCCCGGTCGCAAGCATCTAAGCCTGGCCATGTGGTAGAAGGGGCTTCTTCATGTCTGACTACTTTTACTTGTGTGCGTTTTGAAAATAAATGAAATTGCAAGAATTTATATTGCCTATAGAGATTTAAGCATTTCTCTGCTACAATTTTATAAAAGCTTTAACAATCTTTTGAGTTTACTTGTTACACAATAGACCAAGACTCTTCACATGTGGCCAACTTTAATTTCAAAGTTGACCTTCTACTGCCGACGGCGTAGAGTTAATCTCCAGATTGTTGTTGTTTCTGCATACATCATCTACATCTACAGCTATCTCTTATTATTTCTCCATCCTTTCCATTGTGCCCGCCAATCACATTAAGTAATAAGAGCAGTAATTGATTATATTTATTATTATTTTGTAATTCTTCATTTCAGATCTATACTATAAGATGCTGTCCGTTTAATCTCAGTAACAGAAATTACAACAAAAAACTTCCATTATTAGAAAGAATTCCAGATAACCCACGATTTTCTTTGGTATTATAAATATATATTTGTATTCTCTGATTCTTTCACAGTTGCAACGCGTTCAATGGTTGTTGTCAAAGCGACGGCTTTTGAAGCAAGCTGAAAATGAGGTCCATAAAAACCAGTTTATTCACTATGAACACCTTATGGAATGAAACGGTTGAAACGAGTAAGAAACGAACACATCTGGTTATAAATAAAAGATGATGAGATGCTAATTATAATTTCATAAATATTTATGCCACTTTTACTCGTGTTTCTTTTCAGTCTGCTTTGTGAGTCGGTGCACGCCCTCAAAATGCTGCACAGTTTGCTACCAATCGTAGCGAACGCAGTTCTTGTCGTCGACCAATCACATTGAGGCGCAAGCAACGACAAATGAGAGCGCAGTTGGCAGCGTGTAGAGCTCGTATTTGACGTGAGAGATGGCAACTCTACAATTCTACACACTGTAGAAAGCGCACAAAAGCTCAGCAAAAGCTCGACAGTGTATGCATACATATGCAGACAAGAATATGTTAAGCAAAAACCATTTAAAATAAATTTATAAATTACATTTACATCAATAATAAAATGCTTAATATTTGTAGAGTTTTTGGCAGGTAAAAAGCGAGTGAAACTCGTTGCAAGCATAAATTAATTGAATTGTAATTGCAATTGTATTTGTATTTAATAAAATATTTTTTATAGCATACTTTGGGGTTGATCTATTTAAAGTTAAGTTGGACTTGGTACTTTAGTTTTAGTACCAAAACTGATACGTTACATCTGTGTTGGTAATATTTTAATGAAAAAAGTTGAGTTAATACAGTTAAAGAGTCTCCAAATTGAGGAGAGTTCATGGAAAACATCTTGGCAAATACAAATGTATCTAAGCTTTATTTAATATCGTAGAAAATTATCAAATAATTCTTGCATAATTGATAAGTGACTGATGAAATACGAATAATTTAATAGATTGTTTAGGAATGTTTACAAAATTGATGATGTGGACTGAACCGTCGTGGTAGTTGTAGGCCTGGATTAAGTCAGTCTCAGTCTAGGACCTTACGAGCACCTCGTAGTTGTCCAGACGCACTTCCTGGCCGCCAAATGGAATGTAAAGGCAGCGATGCGACTGATGAATCTTGCCTGGAGTGAAGCTTCCATTATAATGACCACGGCCAATATAGAGAGCTTCCCCATCGCTGGTGCGACCGCAGACGACGGCACCGCCGGGCACATTGCCATAGGAGTCAGGCACCCAACCGTAACCGTAGCCGGCAAGCAGCTCGAAGTCATATTTGACATGCTCCTGTCCTCCATAGGGCACATAGGCGCAAGACTTGTTGGGAATGACCTGAAAACGGTTTGTTAGTCAACTGTTACCGGAATGGAATGTTGAGAGTCCTTTAAACGTACCTTGGCGGGCAACAGATCACCCTCGTGGTAGGCACGACCAACATAGATGGCATCGCCATCGCTATCGTGGCCAGCTAGAATGGTGCCGGGCACAATGTTGTTACCTGAGGAGCTGACCCAGGTCTCGGGCTGCACAAGAACCTCATAGGAGTCCAGCCTATGTTCAGCGCCTCCATATGGAATGTACAGGCAACCGTGCGTGGGATGCACCTTGCCAGGTGTCAGACTGCCAGAGAAGTAACCGCGTCCCACGAACAGCGGCTCTCCATCGGTGGTTTGGCCAACGCGCAGAGCATGTGGAGGCACTTCACCATTGCTGGCAGGAATCCAACAGTAGTGATGTCCGGTGAGAATTTCGAAATCGTGTTTGTTAATCTCCTCACCACCCCAGGCGACGTAAGCCTGGTTCTTGTTGGGAATCACCTTGGCGGGCAGCATATCACCATTATGATAGGCCCGACCCACATAGATGGGATCGTTGTCCGTATCGTGTCCAGCTGCGATGGCGAATGGAGGCATCGCATCGTAGACATTGCGGGCAACCCAGGTGTGATCTGCAGAGTTCCATTAAGTTATTAATTAAAAGGAAATTCAATGCTTTGCAGCTGCATGCAGGAGCGAGATAGCAAGCCCCATGTTCCTGTTGGAGGCGAACTCTACGCTGAAGTTAAAATTTGCGGCTGCATGCAAGAGTGAGATGTCAAGAGAGCCAAGCACTTTGAGCTGTGGAGACTTTCGGCGCCTGTCATGCATACACTCTACAAGGAGACTTACTCCACGCTCATTGGAAATATTGAGTGCAGAATTTCGAGAGAGAAATCTGATGACGATCGATACGAGCGTGCAAGTGTGTGCGTGTGTGTGAAATGGAAGATATGGCAACAGCGCAGAGACAGTTAGTTAGCCCTGTTATCAAGTACAGTTTTCAAATGAAACGTCTGTCTTATCTGACTGAATAAATGGCATGAAAGCAACTAAGCTAACTTGGCAAGCCCTTGGATCGAAACTATCGATCTATATTTGTTGGGCATTTCGAACTGTACTATCTAACATATGAGATAGTTTTGGCTTGAAAATAGAACTATTACCTCAGCGCTGTACACTCGTCTGACACTTGAGTGGTATTTATGATCTATAGATTATTTCACTTGTATTTTTAATGAAATTTCAGATGTGAAATGTTGATAATCCTTAACAGGGTATACGTATTCCAGATATTCCAAATATTCCACAGCTTTTATATTCCTTTTATCGTTATCTTTCAACTCACCCATTTTGTGTGTTTTTTTTTTCGTTTTTCTTAAGAAAGAATTGACGGATGGCTGATATCTGGCACTATTCTGTGCGAGGTTGGTATATGACTGACTGGACTGGCCCGTTAACAGTTGTGTTATAAAGCTACGACTTTGTTATCGGGCGAAAATTGTTGACTGTGTTGCTTTTGTCGTTGTCATTGTCGTTGTCGTTGTCGTTGTCGCTAGCCAGCCGCGATAAGATATCGTATCGGAGCCTGTGGCGTTATTCCGAGTAAACATGTGTACGACGAACACGACGAAGCCGGGACTTCGTCACCCCATGGGCCCGGCCGACAATGCAGGTGTGAACTCAGCGCAAAGACAACTTTAAGTTCCATCATCAACAACAGCAACAATCTAGCGGCAAACTATAAAATGTGTATTAGTCTAAAAGCCAATAGGTTATTTGTTTAGACCACGTTGGTAAGCCTGCTTATCTTTGAGCGATTGCAACGATTAGTCCTTATCGAGTGTCGTGGCCCAAAATACATTTAATCAATAGCCTCATTAATATTTGTCATATACTAAATACACATGAACTCTTAACTCAAACATAAAGTGTATTTTCCACCTAGTTCCACGGCCAGGCTAAGCTTTCAACGTGTTAACAATATTTTTTTGTTAGAAATATTCACACTACACTCACCGGCATTCATTGTGCTGCAGTTTCAATTCAAACTTCGAACTTGTTGCCACTTGTTGCACTTGCAAATTTGCATTGAATTATTGAAAGTGCGTTCGCTTTTTATGCTTCCAGACTACGACTTGTGGACCTACGAAGGTCTTTGTTCGATATAATCATATATACATATACATATACATATGCATATATATGTATCACGTCAACCCGCACTTTCGCTGCTGATAATGATAAAGCCACAACTGTTTCTGGTGCTACTTGGGTTCAGGTTCGAGTTCAGCCTCTCTGAGTTTACTGAGTTATTGTTACAATATGCTCAGACCAAATGACTCAGTCAACAAGTGAAAATGTTTCATTTAAACAGCAGGAATAACGCCTACTAAATAGCTTTAAAATAGATCGCATGACTCATACATATAAATGTGTGTGTTCGAATCAAAGAGTACAAATATCTGTTTTGAAAGTACGAGGTATTATTTATTATTTATTTACAGTCAAACTTTAATGGAAAATTAGCAATATTTATCAAATAGAATAGAATATCTTAATAATCAAGTTTATATCCTGAAAATGTTATCAAGTTTATAAGTTACAGTATATTCTTGACATTATTCTTTTAATTTTAGTTATATATCAATTTTTATCAAAACAAGCGGATCAGTCGAGCGCGCGCGACAGTATAAAACCCTGTGCAGTTTTATAAATTAAGTATTTTGCTTATAATAGAAATAAGAACGTAGCAGGTGTTTATTAAAGAATACTCTTTTGAAACTCTCATTTAGCATATGATTTCTGCTTATTTCTTGCTTATTACAGCAAGCTTTCACATATGTATACATATGCAATCAAAGCTGAGTGTTACGACACTTAATTTACTTAAGCTTGTGTCGCAGTAGTTCGCTATCTCGCTCGCACAAATATGCACACATGGTAAGCAGACGCATGTGTCACAGTCGTTCGCTGTCTCGCTCGCACACATGTGCTGCCTGCTGCTCTACGATTCCGTGGAAAAATAACTTTTATTGCTGATTATCTGTCTTATTTACAAAGCGATCTTGATGAAACTTTCAGCGTTCCTTCTATATATCATTCTTAACGCACTTGTTAAGTTAGAAGTGCCTATGTTGAGAAATGTGGCCATAATACGTTTTTTTTTTTTAATTGCGGGGGTGGGGGAAAGATATCGAAAATCTAACATAAACTCGATCTGGAGAGGGTATACAGGAACCTTCATGCCAAATTTGGTGTCTCTAGCTCTTATAGTTGCTGAGATCGACGCGTTCATACAGACAGACGGACAGACGGACAGACAGACGGATATGGCTCAATCGACTCGGCTATTGATACTGATTAAGAATATATATATTTTATAGGGTCGGAGATGCCTCCTTCTGCCTGTTACATACATTTGCACAAAATTATTATACCCTTTTTTGCCCATTTTTAATGGGCACAGGGTATAAAAACTCTCCATTAAAAATATATGTATTTATAGATATTTATTTATAATAATATATATGCATATATTGTATTTATAGAATAATTATTGTTATAATTATTAAATTAAATAATTATGTGCTCTAATTTATCGATGACATATCGAATTTATTAAGAATTGTAATACATGTACTAGGCGAAGAGTTAATTGAAGAGTTCAGACCTTTTCTGAGAATTCTTTGATACCGTAATAAATTGTTATTGATTAGGGGGACAGGGGAATTTTTTTTTTATATAATATATAGTTTAGGTACATTATGTAATTGCTTTGACTGTCATTTCCTCTCGAAATTTCGTAATGATTGTGATTAATTTAGCTGGGTAATTGGGTGTGTACCTGTTGCACCTTAATAAAGAAAAAAGCACAGAAAACCAGTCGAAAAGGCTACAGTCGACCGCATTCGACAGTATAATACCCTGTACAGGTATTAAGAGTATTTTGATAATAGATACTTTGATTAAAATAAAAGTAAGAACATAACAGGTGTTTAAAGAAAACCCCTTTGAAACTCTCATTTTTTAGCATAGGAATTCTTTGTTTGCTTATATCAGCAAGCTTTCACATATTTATACATACTCAATCAAAAGCTGAGTGTTACGACACTTAATTTACATAAGCTTGTGTCGCAGTAGTTCGCTATCTCACTCGCACAAATATGCACACATGGTAAGTAGACGCTTATATCACAGTCGTTCGCTGTCTCGCTCGCACACATGTGCTGCCTGCTGCTCTACGATTCCGTGGAAAAATATCTTTTATTGCTGATTATCTGTCTTATTTACAAACCGATCTTGATGAAACTTTCAGCGTTCCTTCTACATATCATTCTTAACGCACCTGTTAAGTTAGAAGTATCTACGTTGAAAAATGTGGCTATTATTCGTTTTTTTTTTCAAATTGCGGGGGGAAGGGGGGAGGTATCTAAAATTTAAAATAAACTTGATCTGCGTATGGTATACAGGAACCTTGATGCCAAATTTGGTGTCTCTAGCTCTTATAGTTGCTGAGATCGACGCGTTCATACAGACGGACAGACGGACAGACGGACGGACGGACAGACGGACAGACGGACGGACAGACAGACGGACATGGCTCAATCGACTCGGCTGTTGATGCTGATCAAGAATATATATACTTTATAGGGTCGGAGATGTCTCCTTCTGCCTGTTACAAATTTTTTTCACAAAGTTAATATATCCCTGTACAGGGTATAATGAAGATGATTCATAATGATTGATAACACAGGCCGGAGCTTTTCAACAGAGTGAGATATTGAATAGGAGAAATGCATTAACATGTTTCTAAGTTGCGTTATCAATACTGTGTCCATGATTAAACTAAAAGTGGAGCGAACTCGACTCTGGGTGACCCTGTGCTTATTGTGTAAAAGGAAACAAGTTATGGTAAAAATCAACATGCCTAAAATACATTACATTACGTAACTGATATTAAAGTCAGTGGTCTCTTCTTCTAGAACAGTTTCAAAGTATATTGGGTATCACAGAGAGACAGCAGAGAACTAGCTGATTATACAGACAGAGGGTCAGACTGATTGACAATCTGAGATGACTATAACTACTCTGTTGTTGATGCTGATCAAGAGTATATATGTCACCTGCTGTCTGTATTGCACATTAGCCATGCGACAACCTTAATAGACCCTTGCTAACTGTAATGTACAGGGTGTGCAAAGAGCTTTTCGATAAAAGAAAAAGCACCCACCCAACACCATTGAACTACCAACAGCTGGGGAACTTAAGATTCATTGTTATTAAACAATTTCAGTTCATTTATGCGTTCAGTGAGATATTAAACAGCGAACTGAAAGGTTGTCTTGGCACGAGGAATCAAACAAGTGGAAGAACTATAAATAAATTGAAGATAATATATATTATATATAAAAAGAAAGAGATATATATATACTATAAAGCAAGGCACGCTTATCAGAGCAATCGACAGTGAATCATGGGTAAGTTATTCACTTCTGATATACATATATGTATATATATATAAATAATTAGTTAGATATGCAGTTTAGTAATAGAAGCTATGTGTAATGAAGGAACTTTCCTGTAACATTTGTTAAAACTGATCGATCGCATCACGTGACATTTGGGAGTCGTGTTGATTTGTGTATTTGGTTTTCTCCAGGTGCAGTGCAGCCAGGAGCAGTTGTGAGCATTGGTAGGCGAGTGCAAGAAGTGCAAGAAGTGCCAGAGGTGCTTCAAGAAGTGAATCTTCAATTCCAGACGTATTTGTATTGAATCCAAATCAACGCAACTCATGATTATTAACCTTCTCAAAATGCTATCTTATCGCGCCATTTGCTTCACTAATACTACGAAAACTAATTGAAACCCGTCGTCC
Organism: Drosophila funebris; assembly: GCA_018901825.1. Taxonomy (NCBI): domain Eukaryota; kingdom Metazoa; phylum Arthropoda; class Insecta; order Diptera; family Drosophilidae; genus Drosophila; species Drosophila funebris. Next base: position 1,551,484 of record JAEIFK010000682.1, read on the forward strand.
GTCGTCTCCTCTCGTTGCAGAACATACTTGGGTGCACTCGACTCCATATGCCGCACTGCCTCCTTATGCCGTAGTTGGTGGTCACGATGCCGACGGCTCGCCCATCTATGTGGGCCGCTCCTTTCATGAGGGCGAGAATCTGCCCGCCAAGGTTATACCGAGCAAGGGTTGCGCCTACATTTGCTATGGCGGCACCGAGCATCAAAAGACCCACTACGAGGTGTTAGTTGGCCAGGGATTCGCCTGGGTGGGCAGTGCCAGCGGTGGTGCACCACCGAATGCTGTACGCAGCGGCACCACACATTCCGGCGAACCTCTCTATGTTGGTCGCGGCCATTACTCCAACTCCCTGTGCGTGGGCAAAGTGCATCCCTCCCATGGTTGCCTCTACATACCGTTCGGTGGACAGGAGGTGCGCATTAACACCTACGAGGTGCTCATCCATCAACAACAGGATGTCTGGGTGCCGGCATCCCCAAGCTATACGCCACCCGGTGCCGTAATTGCCGGACACGATTCGGATAGAACCCCCATCTATGCCGGCCGGGCCATGCACGAGGGAGAGATGCTGCCCGCCAAGGTGGTGCCCAGCAAGGGTTGTGCCTATGTCTGCTTCGGTGGCTATGAGTTTCAGAAGCCCTCGTACGAGGTGTTGACCGGTTACGGCTATGTCTGGATCCATCCCCCACACCATGGCATGCCACCCAATGCGGTGACCACTGGACGGGCCCGCAATGGCGAACCCATCTATTATGGCCGTGGACACCATCAGGGTAGTCTGACACCCGGTCTGATCTCCTCCCGACAACGCTGCCTCTACATACCCTACGGTGGCCGAGAGATTCGTGTTGATTCCTACGAAGTGCTCTGCAAGCAATAAATGCTTCGACTCTATGCATCTATATCCATCTTCAACTGATAATCCCCTTTTATATAGACTCTAAGAAGTACTATTGCTCATGTTAAATTCCCAATAAAGCTGCAACTTCATACACAACATAATTATCTACTTAAGACTGCTTATTATTTACAGTAAAGAGGGAATCGGATTGGATTATTACTTACAAGACTTAAGTTACATATCTTTCTTGCTTATTGTACATTTTTAATCAATCAAAACAAGTTTTGCTATATAAAGTATTAGTAATATCAAATGTCCTGTTAATCTACAGATAAATTGATAAAGACATTTGCATAATTATAATATTAATCAGCAACTAAATACTGCATTTAAGTATAAAATAGACTAAGCTTAAGTCAACTTGGCATTACAAATGACAGTTCAACGCACTATGTATGCTTTCTCTTATAGAGAAATAACACTATAAATCTATTTAATATTTAAGCTTAATCTTCTTTTGCAAAATCAGTTAAGTTTAATGGGTAAGAATGTAAGAAAAGCATCTAGTGCATAAGCCATAATTGTCATCTTTTAATACCAATTAGTTAGTATTTCATAGTATTTAAAAGTTCCCATTTACAACGCAGAAGATTAGGAAACATCTATATCCTGAATATACTTTGGAATCTATCTTTATTTGTCAATATATATGTATCTCTCTATCTATATATTTCATTTCAAATTAAGAACTTTTACCTCTCTATAAATATTTTATTTTATTTTATTTTAAAATTGCTTAAAAAACTCCGCTTAGTTTAATAGGTAAGACTGTATCCCTAAGTTTTTAATTCCCAAGACTAACTAGTTCAATGAACTCTAATTGAAATGTATCTCCTATTAAACCAAGTATCCCACAGTTTTCCAAGTAACCCACAGACTTCCATAGTATCTCATAGTCTTCCAAGTATCCCAGAGTCTTCCATAGTATCTTACTTATCTATACGCTTAGTATCTCAAACCCGAAAGAGTAGAATGCATATCTTTAATACCTTCTTTACAGCACATATTATATCTACATTTTTCTCAGCTCATACTTATAAAAAATGTACATTTATTTAGAATTGCATAGACATCAAATGTAAATTTTGTAATGCGTAATAAAATGTACATAAAGGTAGAAAAACTGATATAAACTTGCTAATGTTTCTCTTAACAATGAAACCTTTGCAATAAATGCATAATAATGTAGTTATATTTACATATACTTTCATAAATGTACATAAATATACATTAGCACATTCATCTAGCTAAATATAGTGAATAGTATTCACATTACAAATGAATCAATATTTAGAATAAAACCCAACACAACTACGAGTAAGCACGTAATTTGCAATAATCATAACCAAAAGCTGATAAGATAATGTCGTTAGATATGAACTAATGGATTGTTTGGATTAGTTTGGAATGCGATGACAGACCGATGAATTAATATCGATATTTGTGCATATCGTTTCAGCTTACAAGTGGGTGCAATCCTCGGCGTATGCCTCAATACCACCGAATGCCATTGTGGGTGGCAATGATGAGGATGGCGCCATGATCTATGTGGGCAGAGCGGAGCATGAGGGCGATATGCTCGTCTGCAAGGTGGTGCCCTCCAAGCAGATCGGCTTCATATCGCAGCGCGGCGTGGCGTTGCCCAAGGACATCTTTGAGATGCTGTGCGGTGAGAATCTGACGTGGATTAAGTGCTACGATCATGTGATACCCGAGACGGCGGTGCTCTGTGGACGCACAGCGTTGGATCAACCTGTGTACATTGGACGTGGCCATTACGAGGGACATTTGATCATTGGCAAGATATCGTCGGTGCATCGGGCCTTGTTCATTGCCTATCGAGGGGCAGAGCGTCGTCTGGATTCGTATGAGATTCTGGTGGAGGAAAGGCGCACACTGCCCGGTTGGCAGTTGCCACCGCCACCGTCACCACTGCAAGAGGAAGACAAGTGTCCGCTCTCACCACCACCGCCACCACCACCACCACCAACGGGTGCAGTTGCAATGAAACCATATCCCTATCCGCCGGAACTTGATGCCGTCCCGTTTCCCATGCACGACAGACCGCCACAATACACGCCCACCGCAATGCCCATGCCCATGCCCAGCACAGATCCGTATCCACCACCAGCAACACCATCGATACTGCCATCATATCAAGCTCCTGTGGGTTTTGCACCACCGCTGCCACCGAAACCCGCATTGCCGCCCTCCTATACGCCCGCTGAGATTGCGCCTCCTTCTTCTGTAGCTGTTGCTTCATCCTCTTTTGTGCTAGCCGAGACCTATAAACCACCCATGGATCCCTATGCGACCAGCTGCTCCAGCTACACGCCTGCAGAGTATGTTCCGGCTGCAATTCAACCTGACTACGGCATATCGGCGACCCATGGCAATGGCTCTGATCTGTGGATGTCAGCCAGTGCCGGTTACACGCCTCCCGATGCCGTCTTTGGTGGCCATGACAGCGACATGGCGCCCCTGCTCGTCTGTCGCGCCTTCTACGATGGATTACGCATACCGGGCAAAGCGGTGCCGAGTCGCGGTTGCGCCTACATTGCGCACGCTGGTCGTGAGATCGTCGAGTCCAACTACGAGGTGCTCATTGGACAGGGCAAATACCATTGGGTACCGCGCTCCGATGGCAGCATTGCCCCAGGTGCCGTTGAGTCGGGACGTGCCTACAATGGGGAACCCTTCTTTGTGGGACGCGCTCGCTATTGTGGCAGCCTGACGCCGGGCAAGATACAGCAATCGCATCGCTGCATCCACATACCATTTGGTGGCCAGGAGGTGCACATCAGCAGCTATGAGGTGCTCGTCCGCAGCGACATCTTCCATCGCCAGCAGGCCATCAATCTGTCCTACTAAGCAAGTTGAGCCGACTTCAACTCTGTATAGTTTCCAACTGAGCAGCTAACTCTCTCTCTTAACTCTGTCACTTTGTACCTATGCTATATTCACTTTTATTCATTAAATCAATTCGTATTTATTCACACTGTATTCACTGTCGTCGGGGAAGTTCGTCGCATGATTCATGGAAACTGCGCTTAGACGTCACGTCACGAGCGTAAACCCAAGCTAATGTCTTCAACCTTTTGTATGTTTGTTGTTTACCTCATAACACTGTTACTTCCTATCTGTGGTTATTAAAATCTATACGTCATGTGCTTAGATTCGAGGAGGGGCAGCTATAGTGACCCCCTGCCCGCCGTTTTTACTGGAAACTAATGAGTTATCGAGAATGGAGAGAGGAAAGGTTGATGGATGTATTTAACTATATAAATCTATACGTTTATTTATGTATCTATCAGACTATCTATCTTTCTATCTATTTATCTATCTATCTGTTTATCTATCTATCTATGAGTGGAGAGAAGAAATGCTGAAGGATGTATTTAACTATATAAATCTATACGATTATCTATGTATCTATCAGACTATCTATTTATCTGTCTGTTAATTTGTCCATCTATCTATGTATCTGATTTTAAATATATCTATCTAACTATCTATGTATCTAAATATCTGTTTATCTATCTATCAATTTATCTATCAGTCTGTTAATTTATCCATCTATCTATGTATCTGATTTCACTTATATCTATCTAACTATCTATGTATCTAAATATCTGTTTATCTAACTATATATATATATATATATATATATCAATCTGTCTATATCAATCCCATTTCTCTGTTTATTATCTAACTATATAAACATATTTATATATCTATCTATATATATTATAATGTAGTTTTTCTTACTGCATTGTTGAAACTTCTAGGTTATCCATAATATATTCTAAGTAGTTCTTTCCAGATAAAGAGAAGGTATATTAAGAGTTATATAGACTTCTTCTTAGTGTTCTCACTGTTTGCACAGCTTTATCGACTCATTTTTCAAATATATTCAGTTTAAGCTGGACTCCAACACTGAAAACTTATTTCTATTGTGAAGGGGGGGTGAATAAAATATGAAACCCCTTTTGCGTACGCCTCTTTCGATAGCTAAGACAAGCCTGATCTTCTTTTTGCCCCCCTCTATTAGACTTCTCTACTCGTTTTCTTCTTTTTCAATAAACAGTTGACTGATTTCTTAAGTCATAGAGTTTGACAGAGCATACAATCATTTAACGAGCAGTTTATAGTGATGAAATCCAACACGTGCTTGCCTAAGATGCGCATAAATCAAGCGATATCATTCCATTCTTCTGGAACCATTTAATGTCATTGCCATTTAATGTCATAGCATTGAATGTTTACAAGTCACATACGTGCGCACTTCTAGTTCCGCTCTGGTTATTAAAATAGATGTATTTCCGAGACTTAACTTAGATATGAAAATGAAAATGTTAATGAAATGTCTAAGGAGAATTGTGACGATGTTTAAGATGAAATTGAATGGAATGTGAGTTGAAAGATTGAGCATATTGATCAGAATGTAACTGACAACGGGCTTAAATTCGCTGTAGATCTAATCATTAAGTAAAGAAAGCTATATAATTTATTAAACAATAGATCGTGCCAATTTAACTAGTTGAAAGAACAGAGATAAGCATAAGCATAAGAAACAAAGATTGAATAAAGATAAGAATGTCCCTGACAACAGTCTCAACTCAGTTGCAGATCTAAACATTTAGTCTAGAAAGCTATATAATTAATTGAACAATGGATCGTTGATAATGCGCATTTTTCGGAGGTAACGAACCTACATTAGGACTCGAGCAAACAACGGATGTACATATAGATTTCTTATCGAATGTCTGCTAACGTGTGTCGACTGTGTTTTGACCTGACCAAGTCAATTTACAACAATATAGTACTACAATGTGTAGTATAATCGCATTTGCGGTTCGGAATAATTGAACTTCTGTCCGCTGATGTACATAACTCTCGAGTGGCTCTCAGGTAGATCCACACTTTACACTATAAATATTGGTGCTTCTCGTAATACGTTGTTCAGTTCCATAATGCTTGTCTGACCAGTCGGTGACTAGTTTGATTCATTTCATTTAATTAAATTCAATTCAATTCAAATCAAAACCAACAGGTAAGTGACACTTGCACCTATCAATCTAAGCAGCATTCGGAATTATCCAGCCGAGGGTTGAGGGCGTAACATTTGGGTAAATATTAACACAAGTAAACGTAATTTTGCCAGCCTAACCTTGATGGTTCTCTGGTTTATAGCGCTTATAAATTATAGTATTCCCCCCATAAAGGCGCCGGTATAGGCACTTACAATAGATAAGTCCCGAATGTTCTCAGACACGGCCCAACAAGATTACGCTATTGTATTTGAAGTTGTGAAATTCATAGTTACAGAATAATATTTCTATATTTGGCTTAAAGATAACGTTTATATTTTATCAGGCAGGTTGCACAATTCTGTTACCCAAAAACTTGTTGAGTAGTGTAAATTGCTGTAAATATTGTATTCCATTGACCCCATCTAAAACTGCTCGTGTAAATTATAAACATTATAAACATATATTCCTTATAGCCAATACTTGCTGTATAGTGTAATTGTATTTATACTTATTTAATTTAATTCCCAAACTAAAACCCTGCTGTGCACTATTATTAAAATAAATACCAAAGCATATATATTTTGCATAACTAAAACTTGTTGTGTAGTGTAAATTCTTAAAAAGATTTGAATATACTGACCATACATATAACTTGTCGTGTAGTTTTATTTCGCACATTATAAGCATACAATGTCTGTAGCTAAAACTTGTTGTTTAGTGTAGTTAACTGTGTGCCATAAACAAACACCTGCCCTACACTCAGCATATATTCTGGAATATAGTTATAAATATAACATATAATAGTATAAAAATATATTGCACATACACAAACCATGTTGTGCAGTGTAAGTGTGCAAATGCGTTAACTATAATTGCAATGCGCATTTTAACTTGAGTTATGATTTTGCTAATCACTCATTGTCCAAAAACATATGTATACATCTAAATAAATTATTCCAATTTGTCTGGGTCTACAATGAGACTATAAAGATCTCATGTACTATGTATATACTATGTGTAGGAACCATATAGATTAGCATTAACTGATGGCAGATATAAGAACGTATTTCACAATGTGAGAGGTAAAGCGGCAAAGGCTTTCCAGTTTCCAGATTCAAGGAATTTCTGTCAGGTTCTGTACCACGAACTTGGTTATTCCCCATTCAGTGTTGGCATCTACCTTCCCATGTGCGTGATCTGTATTAGTAATCCCGCATCTTGCGAGAGAGGGAAATATCATTTGCAGTTGCAGTGCAAAGCTTGAGTTGACTGCAGCTCTGAGAATTGTGAAGAGTCATGCTACCAGTTTGACGGGATGGCGTGTATGTTGAGTTGGGCGGGTCTGAGGGAAGTACCTGATAAGTCAACTATCAGTTAGCTGATTTGTTTACCCACAGATGGTAAACTTTGTTTGTGTTTGTTTTTTTTTTTTTTTTTTTGGCCAGAAACGAATCGAGTCGACGAATAATTTAATTGCCGCCTTTAGCCGATTAAATGTATACGATCGCGTTTATTATTATGCCATCAGTTGGGTTCTTGTTCTTGTTGTTATTGTTGTGCTCGCATGACGAAGAGAATTGCCCGAGTCACGAGGAACCGAGGCATTGTCGTTGCCGCCAATTATCTGGCCCCAACAGTTCCAATTCCAAGCGCGAGCTGTCGAGATGCAAACTCTTGTGGTACCCGGAAAGATCGTCAAATCGCATAAATCCCACGATCCATAACCGTTACGTTTCATTAACAATTTAATCAAAACGAATTCACATAAGGAAAAAATAACAAACAAAATACAGAACAGCTAAAATAACTCGGTCTTATCGCTGGCAATCGCGAACAATCGAAATAAAATAAATAATTGTGTGTGATTCTATTATTGCACTTATTATAATAATACTAATAAATCTACATAAATTGGTAATTGCTTCAGCTGAAGATTACGATTAACAATTACGATTGCAATCTTTGTCGCCTGTCATACGAATCAATTCGAATCGAATCGAATCGAATCGAATTGCAACGAATTGCATCGAATCGAATTGAATCGTTTCGAATTAAATCGAACGAAAGATATTTCACTTTCGAATACTTAATAATTTATTCATTTATGGATGCTTTTCCAGTTTTTCAATTGCCACAAGTGTGCAATCATCGTCATCAACTCAATTTATCAACTTGCAACTGTTTCAAATTGTCTTGGGAAATTTTATTATTTTTTTTTTCACTTTTTATTTTTTGATTGTCTCCCTTTTCTTATATAAATTGTTCTGGCAACAACAAAAAAAAAAGTTAATTATTTTGTTACTGTTTTAAATTGACATAAAAACCGCATCCCAATTGAGTGCATCGACAATTTGAATGTGAAACACAAGCATAGCGTAGATTAAACTGCTTCTCTTTCAACTCTAGTGCTGCAGTCGATCTCAAAATGTCTAGACAAACGGAGTCCGCTAAGAAGCAGGAGAACTCCAAGCTGCCCGGCTTGGATGACTTCCAAGGCAATGTTAGAACGCAACCTGAGCGAAAGTACACCTACTTTGATCTGGTAAGTCAAGGCAATCATCTATGCCAGAGCTCTACCCTCTCTACATTCCACATTCCTCATTCCTTCGACAGTTTCGTTATTCCACGTGTGGTGAGCGTTTTCTTCTTGTACTTAGCATGATTGTGGCCACATTGGCCTCCGTCTTCATTCCGTATTTCATCTTAATCTATGGAGAATTCACATCCTTGCTCATCGATCGTACCGTGGGAGAGGGCACCTCCTCCCCGACCTTTATACTCGCCCTTTTTGGTGGCGGACAACGACTGTAAGTATTGCGAAAGAAAGTTGCACTTAATTATTTCAATCTTAGTCTGGAATTGGAAGTTCCTAATGGTTTTCATTTCCCTGTAGCACCAATGCCAGCAAAGAGGAGAACAAACAGGCCATCATAGATGATTCGATTGCCTATGGCGTTGGCAGTCTGGTGGGATCAGTGATTATGTTCATCTTGATTCTCATTGCCGTCGATGTGTCGAATCGTGTGGCACTCAATCAAATCAATCGCATACGTAAGCTCTTCCTGGAGGCCATATTGCGTCAGGACATGTCCTGGTATGACACCTCATCCGGCACCAATTTCGCCAGCAAAATGACAGAGTAAGTATAAGGGATTATCAAGCTTTCAGCCGAGGGGGATCTAATCGTTTAACTTGTGTGTTTCACAGGGATCTGGACAAGGTTAAGGAGGGCATTGGCGAGAAGGTGTGTATTTCAATCGTTATGCTTAACAACACTAATCCTAGCTAATCCATTCTTGAATCCCTGCTTGTCTAGGTGGCCATTGTGACCTTCCTGATCATGACCTTTGTCATGGGCATTGTGGCATCCTTTATCTACGGTTGGAAGCTAACGCTGGTTGTGCTAACCTGCAGTCCCTTCATTATAATATCCACAGCGATGGTGGCCAAAATCCAAAGCTCTCTGGCCGAAAAGGAACTCAAGGCCTACTCTGATGCGGGTGGTGTGGCCGAGGAAGTCTTCAGCGGCATCAGGACGGTTCTGGCCTTTAGCGGAGAGCGCAAGGAAAACGAACGCTTTGCCAAGCTGCTTGTGCCTGCCGAGGTGACCGGTCGCAAGAAGGGTCTGTACTCGGGCATCGGTGCGGGCGTGATGTGGCTAATCATCTATTGCTGCATGGCCATTGCCATTTGGTATGGTGTCAATCTCATTCTGGATGACCGTGACTTGGAGGAGCGTCAATATACGCCGGCTGTTCTCGTCATTGTACTCTTTGCCATCATAATGGGAGCACAGAATCTGGGTTTCTCGTCGCCGCATGTGGATTCCTTTGGTGTAGCTCTGGGCGCAGCACGTAATCTCTTCAGGATTATCGATCGCCAGTCGGAAATTGATCCCATGTCGGAGATTGGCAACAAGCCAGAGAGCATAACGGGCAGATTACGCTTCGAGGACATACACTTTCGATATCCTTCACGGCCGGACATTGAGATATTGAAGGGTCTGACGGTGGATGTGGAACCGGGACAAACGGTGGCATTCGTTGGTGCCTCCGGATGTGGCAAGAGCACCGTCATCCAATTGATGCAGCGCTTCTACGATCCCGAACAGGGTAATGTAAAGCTGGACGGTCGCGATCTACGCACTCTGAACGTCGCTTGGCTGCGCTCCCAGATCGGAGTTGTTGGACAGGAGCCGGTGCTGTTTGCCACCACAATTGGGGAGAACATACGGTACGGCAATCCTCAGGCCACACAACAGGATATCGAGCGGGCGGCACGCAATGCCAATTGCCATGAGTTCATCAGCAAGCTACCCAAGGGCTACGATACCAAGGTGGGTGAGCGTGGTGCTCAGATGTCCGGTGGCCAGAAGCAACGGATTGCGATTGCTCGGGCGCTCGTTCGCAATCCGAAGATCCTGCTGCTGGACGAGGCGACATCTGCACTGGACCCCACCTCCGAGAAGCGTGTACAGGATGCTCTCGAGCTGGCAAGCCAAGGGCCAACCACCCTTGTTGTCGCACATCGTCTATCGACTGTAACTAATGCCGATAAAATTGTGTTTGTGAAGGACGGCATGGTGGCTGAACAAGGCACCCATGATGAGCTGATGGACAAGGGTGGTTTATACTGTGAACTGGTGAACATCACCAAGCGCAAAGAGGCCACAGAGGGTGCAGAGGACGATAAGGACGGTGCTGGTAAGTTGGCACTAACAAAGCGCAAGGAACAGGATATTGTGTATGCACAGGACGATGACGAAGAGGATGACGAAGATGATGAGGAAGATGATGAAGAAGCGAACGCTGCCGCGGCAAATAGCAGCAAGGACGACGTCTTCAGCGTTAGCTCACGAGGCAAACGTAAGTCAACTCTGTTCTCCTGTGTTCCTAAACCCTTTCTTAACCCACGCTCCCTTTGCCTCTCTTTCTCTTTTTCTCAGGTCGCTCGCAGCGTCGCAAGAAGAAGAAGCCGGAGGAACCCAAGATAACGTTTATGCAGCTAATGAAACTGAATGCTCCCGAATGGCGTTACATTGTGTGGGGTTGCCTTGCCGCCGCCATGCACGGCGTTACCTTCCCCCTGTGGGGTCTCTTTTTTGGCGACTTCTTTGGCATTCTGTCCAACGGCGATGCGAATGTGGTGCGTCATGAGGGCAATAACATCTCGTACATCTTCATTGGCATTGGTTTGATGGCTGGACTGGGCACCATGTTGCAGAGCTATCTGTTCACAACGGCGGGCGTGAAGATGACCACGCGTTTGAGGAAGACAGCCTTCAAGACTATCATGTCCCAGGAGATTGCCTTCTTTGATGATGAAAAGAATTCCGTTGGCGCTTTGTGCGCTCGTCTCGCTGGCGATTGTTCTAATGTTCAGGGTGTAAGTTCAATTATCTCTTAGTCAAATTTCCTGCTCATCTAATATCTTTCACAGGCAACTGGTGCTCGGGTGGGCATCATGCTCCAAGCGGTGGTCACCTTGGCTGTTGGCATGTTAATTGGTTTCATTTTCTCGTGGCAGCAAACCCTTCTCACCATCGTCACATTGCCCTTCCTTTGTCTCTCCGTGTATTTGGAGGGTCGCTTTATTGCCAAGAACGTGCAGTCGGCCAAGGCGGCCATTGAGGATGCCTCCCAGGTGGCAGTTGAAGCTATCGCCAATATACGTACTGTCAACGGTCTGGGATTGGAGCGACAGGTCCTTGAGCGTTACACTGTGCAGATTGATCAGGTGGACATCGCCTGCCGTCGGAAGGTGCGCTTCCGTGGATTGGTCTTTGCGCTCGGACAGACGGCACCTTTCCTGGCCTATGGTGTGTCCCTTTACTATGGCGGCATGTTGATTGCCAATGACGGTCTGCCCTATGAGGATGTCATCAAGGTCGCCGAGGCGCTTATCTTCGGCTCTTGGATGTTGGGTCAGGCCTTGGCCTATGCTCCAAATGTCAACGATGCCATCATCTCGGCCGGCCGCCTCTTAAAGCTGTTCGAACAGACGCCCACACAGTCTAATCCTCCACTTAATCCCTATAATACGGCAGATGTGAGTTCCCTTTAAGATCTAGATTAGTAGAAGATTCACTAAGCTTGTCCAATCTCTTGCAGAAATCCGAGGGAGACATTGTCTATGAGAATGTTTGCTTTGAGTATCCAACGCGCAAGGATACGCCCATTTTGCACAGTCTGAATCTCACTATTAAGAAGAACACCACTGTGGCTCTGGTGGGTCCCTCCGGCTCTGGCAAATCCACTTGCATTCAACTCCTGCTGCGATACTATGATCCCGTCTCCGGCTCTGTCAATCTGAGTGGTGTGCCCAGCACGGATTTCCCCCTGGACACGATACGTTCTAAGCTAGGACTTGTCTCCCAGGAGCCTGTGCTCTTCGATCGCACCATTGCTGAGAATATTGCATACGGCAATAACTTCCGAGATGATGTGCCCATGCAGGAGATTATCGAGGCGTCAAAGAAGGCCAACATACATAACTTTGTCAGCTCCTTGCCACAGGGCTATGAGACGCGTCTGGGCAAGACATCTCAGTTGTCCGGTGGCCAGAAGCAGCGCATTGCCATTGCCAGAGCGCTGGTGAGGAATCCCAAGATTCTAATACTCGACGAAGCAACATCCGCCTTGGATCTGGAAAGCGAGAAGGTGGTGCAACAAGCCCTCGATGAAGCACGCGCTGGACGCACTTGTGTTACAATTGCTCATCGATTGAGCACAGTGAGGGATGCGGATTTGATTTGTGTCCTCAAGAAGGGCATTGTTGTGGAGCAGGGCACACATGACGATCTAATGGCGCTGAATGGCATCTATGCCAATCTCTATATGATGCAACAAGTTGCTGGTTAGGAAACTCTATATGTTAACAACTTAATATCGTAATTAGTTTGTAGTATTATTATTGTTGTACAACGATTAAAACTCTAATATTAACTACAGTCGACTATCGACCATGGGCCCGGGATTGGCCAAGGCATTGCGACGTTCCTGTATAGCAAATGTTAGCTTGCGAAAGGGTCCCAATGGCAAGCCCAAAGATTTAAGATCCGCTTCCGTTAGCAACATAAGCGTTTCCAGATCGATTTCCTGTTTCTGAAAACTAAAAACAATTGATGAGACTCAAAGTCTCTTTGAACATTCCATTGACAACTTACACTGGCAGATACTCATCCAGTGCCCAGACAGTGAGGAAACGTTGCAAGGCACTTGCTGATGCCTCCTGGTCTTCGTCGTCCTCGCTGTAAACATCATCGCCGTCGCCTTCAGAGTCCGAGTCATCGGAAAGATTCAAATACAAACGCGCCTTGTTGCCGCCAGAACGTGATTTGTTGTTGTTGTTATTATTATTGCTGCCAGCAGCATTCCTCATGGTCGAACTGGACATATTGTCGACACAATCCGTCTGCAGTTGAAGCTGACTAAGCGCAGCTGTCACCGAACGCCTGAAGGCAATGCTGCCCAACATGGTGGGTCGATCGAAGAGGCCGACAGGTCGTTGCAGCACCAGCTCCTCGTTCAGTTCCTGTGTCAACTGTGTGTCGCCAAGTATATCCGGCTGCGAAAAGGAGCGTGATAGCGCTGTACTATAGCCCAGTCTGCTGGAATCTCGCTCTGGGCCATCGTCCACTTCAAAGACATCAGTGATCTTGCCACGCTTGCCAATGCTTTCCTCCGTCGAACTGAATGTGCCCACATAGAGCACCTCCGAGTCCCTTTGCAGTCCCGTCAACGAGGTTATTGTCCTTTTACCATCGGGCTCAAGTTCACGCACCTTAAATCCTCCATCGGTTGCAGTTGCATGTGGACAGACGCTGGAGTGTTGGCTCTTTGCTTGCTGTTGCATTGAAGGCTTCTTCTGAACGGTGCCAATGCGACTGGCTATGGTGGAGCCACCACTGCTGCTGCTGCCACTGCCCACCAGATCACTAAACTTCGCTCCACCTCGCGATGGCTGTTGTGGAACTGAAGCTACTGTAGGTTCCCGCGGTGTCTTATTTAGATTTCCCTGGCTTGACCAAATCTTTTGCTTCAATGTGGACAACATATTGCTGGACTTGCTGCTCGTACCAAAGGTTTGTCCACTGCTCGGCTTCAGGTCGCAGTAGTCTCCATGTCCGTGACGCTGCTGTTGCCGCTTCATGTATTCCTTTACGCGTTTCTCGCAGTCCTTTTCAGCCAACTCCTTAAGCGCCTTTGACTTTTTTCTGCAAATTAAAATAGTTATTAATATATACAATTTAGGTTTTATTTATTATAATCATAGTATGATTTCAAATAATTCATTTAATTGAATTTCTTATTGTATCCATTTGAAACTATTTATAGCCACTCAAGTTCAAATTGAAATCATAACCGCCATTTTGGCGGTTCACAGCTTAGAACGATTAGACTTATCGCTAATCGTTATCGCTTATCATTTAGCGCATTTTACCACACTCAACACTGTTTATCAAACTTGCGAGTTTTGCTTACTTTTCATGTGTTTCAAAGTTGGCCGCGGCAGCATCTAGATAACGTAAGATCTCATCCCGATTGTTAATGGCCGCCAGATCCTTGGCGTTATGCCTATCGATGTCCAGAGCGTAAATATTGACACCGAATTTGATGAGGAAATCAACGCAATGTAAATGTCCCTTAGCAGCGGCCAGGTGCAGAGCTGTGTTGCCAAACTGATCACATTTGTCGGGATCACCGCTGTAAGTCAGAAAAGATAGATATGTACGTAAGCATATGATAGTATAGATCAGTTGAAATTGACAATAGACTAACCCTCTGCCACATAGTAAACGTAGTGCGTCCAGTCTCCCCTCGAATGCCGCCCACATCACAGGTGTCATTGAATCATCATCCTTGGCATTTGCATCCTTGCGCGTCGCCTCCTTGAGAACATCGAGAAGTCCATCTTTGGCAGCTCTATCGAGTGACAAGAACAATTAATGAAACTTGTGCATGAAACTTGTGCAAAGCATGACAGATAAGATAGAGAAGGCGAGGGGAAGAGAGCATTATTAATTGCATGTTCGAAACTCACTTGTGAAATCGATCTGAAGACATTTCCCCCTTCTTATCTGTTAGTTATTTCCATAGACTATAAGTTATGATGAGCAATGCGGAAGTACCTGAAAATTGGAGTGAAGACAAATTAAAATTTGACCATAACACGCTTAACACGAGACGACGAGGGACTCGACACAAGTCGCTCTAATTGTTTTGTAAGTCGAGCAAAGTAACCCATTTAAAATACATCATCAACTAATATATGCTTTCTATTATATTCTAGGACTGATATCATTTATAATATATATTTTACAACGATATACTCACAAATAATACATTTAAAACTTTTCACAACGCAACATACAAAAATATGACCAAAGACATCGATCAGGAATTGGCCGCGACGCTGGACTGTTTAGATGTGCTATCTCCAAAACCGAGGATTAAAGAGATCTGTACACGCATCGAACAGAATCCATTCTACGTATCCTATAAGCCCACTGATCTACGTCTCTGGCAGAAGGGAGGCGAGCGAATAAAACGAATATCAATTCAGAAGAAACTGCTAATAAAAAAGCCAATCTTGCAGCGTATAAAGAGCATAAGAAAGTCAAAGGGCACAGATTGGCTAAAATGCAATTTGAAAGATATGGAATGTGAATGCTCCTGGGAAAAAGTAAATTGCCAAAAGAATGCGACATTTAGATCAGCATACAGCATGAGTGATTTGTTAACTGAATGTGATAAAGTCAAAGAAATGGAAGAATCAGTCGGAGGCAGTAAGTCCGATGAGATCAGTGAGCTCACATCCTATTTGGACAGCGTCATTCATATACCCAAGAAAATGTCTAAAATGGCCGAATCAATGTATAGTTAATAAGTTTTATGTTCAATCTTAAAAGAAGATAAAAGAACTGAGCTAAATCAAGATTTACAAGAGCGAAACGAACTATGTTTATGTAAAAAGAAATCGACTCCAATGTGGTTACGGTTTACCTGAAGGTACAACATTCACACGCTATAAATTAATAAAGAATCGTGTGTACATGACACTTTCAGTGAAGTGAAAAGGAAAAGCTTGGACAACGTTCCGGTTGGAGTTCATGCTCACACACATATAAGCATAACTGAATGTACTGCATGCGCATACATACATACATACGTAAACTTGGGCCAAGTAACTGCTTACAAACATATGTATGCTCAGATGTATGTACATACCTAGCCACAAGTTCAGTCAACCTTGTTTGTTGGTTTTGAATTGCCCAAAAACCACCTATGAGTTTCGTTTTGAGGCACTCAACCATTTACTTTAACTGGAAATAGCTTGTATGTTATTGTTTTTGGCAAAGTTCACACACGAAGTGTTTTCCAACAGCTTGACACTTTTCTCTGCACCAACACAAATAGCTGAAACGAGAGTTGGAGTTTTTCTTTTTGCGCGATCAGTTGAGTTGACGAGTGTAAGCGGTTTCTGCCGCGTCGAGTGCTTGTTGGTAACTGAAATTGAAGTTGGCTTAAAACCGGGAGCGAGTGAACAAGAATTCGGAGAGAGAGCGCGCAATTCACAACAGAGTTGCCGAATTATATTTTTCAAAAATAGTTAACTAGTCTGAGCGAATTGATGCTTCGTAATAATAAATAAAAATTAAATAATGCTGAGAATAAATGAAAACAGCTAAATTTCAATAAATAAAGTGTTTTTTTTTATTATAAACAAAGGCCTGCAGCATTTGTGCAGCCCTGTATTGATATTTATTTCGAATGCATATGACAGCTCTGGTCCGTTAAAAAGTTATCGATAAATCGTGCGATATTTATTTTAGGGCCAGAAACTCTGCAGAAAAAAGCAGCCTCGTGAACACACATAAAACACAAAAACAAATAAAATAAATCAGATATGAATATGCTAAATAACAATCGCAGTGCAGTGCAAAAGAAAAGTAAAATGTGAAAATCAGAGAATTGACGAATTCACGCACATTTGTGGTGGTTGCTGACTACTACAATTGTATATGTATGTATACACATACACAAATACATACACATGAGTTTGCGTAGGAGGTGGTATCAAAATAACAACAGCAGCAGCAGCAGCAGCAGCAGCAGCAGCAGTAGCAGCAATAGCAGTAACAGTAGCAACAAAGAAGTCTTTACCATATGTTCGATGCATCTATGGTGCGTCAGTATCCGCGTGTATCAGCTCGGTAACGTTCCATGGAAATTCCAGTGCCAATGTCAAGCAGTCAAAGTCAAAGCGAGCTAACGTTAGCTTAGTAATTATTATCAATATCAATATCATCCAAATAGAACCTATCTTTCATTGACCATAGTAGTCAACCAATTTAGCATACCGATTACTACTGCAATTACCAATATCAATAGCAATAGCAATACCTCTCACTGTAAATCAGTTAGAAACAAGTGTCAACTAAACACACAAACAAACAAACACATATACAAACACACACACACGTATATAAGCACGCACACACTCATTGAGAAAGCAGCCAAGAAAATATTTGAACCCCAGGGTCCGCTGGAGAGCGTGTAACGCACTATGGGCAATTGCCTGAAATGCTTCCAGTCGTCGTCTGCCGCACCAACGTTGCCAACAAGCTCCTCATCTCCAAACACATTGCACATAAACGCGAACAGCTGCCAACCTGCCACAAGCATTGGCAACTGCTACGATATTGTTGGGCGCAATTCAAATGAACGTTGTGCCATTTATGACGACAGGCAACGCGGTAAGTTATTGTCATTTCCCTGTTATCCAATCCAATAATAATCAAACTTGCTGTTTTGCAGAAACCGATGAATTGCTCTCTAATCGAACTCCACTCAAGCCAGCAAACAATTGTGATACTAAGCGTAATAGTTTTAAGTCCTTAGGCTTGCTTAATGGAAGTGCGCCCACAATGAGCGATATTATAACAACTGGTATGTAAATACTATGCACTTTAAACTATAATTAAATAGATAGAATGTAGACCTCGCAATTATATCCCACACAAATCTTATGGAGAGCAAGTCACATGATCGCGTGCTTGGCTTTAATTTGCATTAACTGATTAAATTGTTAATTCCATTTGTATTTCAGCGGTTAAGGAATCAATGGAGGTATCACATCAAACGCTAAACAAACTATTCGATGTGTACAAAGATCCAGATGATGAAGATATGATACTCACTGATGGCATTGAGCGTTTGTGCAATGATCTTAACTATCAGCCTGATGAATTTGCAATACTTGTGCTTGCCTGGTGCCTCGACGCCTCACAGATGTGCCGCTTTACCAAAACGGAATTCATTGATGGCCTACACAAAATGCGGGCGGATACAATTACAAGCATACGCTTGAGACTTGAACGGACAATTGAGATGCTTAAGGTGGACGCTGAGATGTTTAAGCAGCTCTATCGTTTTACCTTTCGGTATGCTTGAATTTGCCAATAATTGTTAGATCAATATTATATGTATATTTTCTTATGTTTTGTAGCTTTGGCTTGGAGCCAGATCAGCGGGTATTGTCGCTGGAAATGGCAATCGATTTGTGGAAACTTGTGTTCACTGTACAAACACCTGATCTCTTTTCAAACTGGGTAATCTTCCTCGAAAAGCATCCGAACATACGCCGCATACCCAAGGATACATGGAACATGTACCTCAATTTTACCGAACAATGTGATATAGAAAATTACGATGATACCGAAGCGTGGCCAAGTCTCTTCGATGACTTTGTCGAATATGAAAAGAATCGTAAGCTGGAAGTGGCTGTTCACGATGATGACAACAATAATGACGATCCATTACAGAGCCATGTCAAATCCGGCAACGATACGCGTCACGTGTCATAGTTTAAGATGCAGCCAGTAGCCAAACACAAACACAAACAGAAACAGAAAACACATAACCGTCTAGGGCCAAGCAACCAACCAACGTTTAACTCGCCAATAGTAATTTAAAGCTGTATATTTAAACTTGATATTCATTTGCTCTCTTTATACTTGACTAACTCTAACTATCACGCTGTTGTTAGCATACGCTTAATTGTTTATGTTCACCTGAACACCTCTGTAGTCAGTTCTGGCCAACGGTCATAGATCTACGATGCGGTGCTGGCGCTGCTTGATGATTCACAACAACCCCAACCACAATCACAACCAACACCACCATCAACCTTAACAATCAGCAACAAGAACAACAAATGCACAAACAGCTAACCAGCCAGTCAGCTAGATGATAATTTACCTTGCAAACAACTTTGAACGCGTAGCAAAAGGGCAACGGACGCATTTGTTTATAAATTAAAGACTTATCAACAAGAATTTTAAAAAAGCTCAATCATACGAAACCACATGTGTATATACTAAATGACTTGATCAAGTAGAAGAAAGAGCAAACATCTTTTCAATGTGTGCAAACCGTATAATATATATATATATATATACATACTTATAGCAATTAACTGATGTATTATTTTAAATTGAAAAGATTGCAACATTTTATGGCACTTAACTATTGAATTGCATATAAATTACGTACTTAGTTCTAAGTAGTGGATGTGAATTAAATAAACATAAACTAAACTAATAGCTCTTTTTATTATATACATCATTTACATTTATTTCTGTGTTTTGTGTAAAATCCAAATCGAAACATGTTTGAACACACAGCTGTTACAGGGTTATTATTTTCAATCAATAGAGAAATAAAAACAAATTGATATTATTTTTTTGAAATACTATTCCCGGAATTCTTATTGTCAATGTTGTTTGTTAAGCGCCCAGTTCATAAAGTCGATAGTCAAATGATATTGTAACTATCGTTCTTGTCGATGAGGGGAAACATATATTATTAACATAGACTGTTATAGCATACAGCTTTTGATAGCATGCCCTCAAATATTCGTTAACTTCCAAATTAAATATTATTTTTAATATCTTATCAATTATATAATAAATAAATATAATATCAATTAATAATAATAATAAGAGTTGATCTTTATTATTTGATTATTATTAAAACAAGTAAAATATGAACAAGGGCTATGTGATTAAATGAATCTCAATGGAAATAGCGAAATCTATTGTTATTTTGCATTGCAGAAAATTAAAGAATCAAAATCATCATCGATAGTTGTAAAAACAACATCGATTTTAACGATACTGGCAAAACAAAGGTATATCGATATTGACATCGATATCTTTCCAGCTCTAACGCACTTACTTTACTGCAAATGTATATTTGATAAAAATTTGTAAAATCACTTGTTATTTGTGGTTCCCTTTGCTAGGTGAGTAATTATATGTCTGATAACGTTATCCAACAGCTGATACTAGAAAAATACGACTATGCAATTCGTAACAACTAGATTAAAATTGAGGATTCAGTGAATTGATTCACGATTTGACATTGAAAAACAAATGCCATGCTGGGGTGGTTGTGGTGGGCGTAGAGCAAGTGCAAGAGCAAGAGCGAAGGGCAAGGATAGACAAACGGAAACGGTCGATCGAAGAAAGGACATACATCATGCCCTGTGAGAGCTGTGGAGCTGAATTTACGGTATTCCGTCGCAAGCGTAGCTGTTTCGATTGCAGGTAATCATATTACATACATCAATTCATAAATTGCCACAATATAATTGCATATCAAATTGTCTCCAAAAGGCGATATTATTGCAACAATTGTCTGACGGCGACGACGGCACGGCGCTGCCAACGATGTGCAATATTTGCCCAGCGGCCGCTTTTGCGGACGGATTTATTGAAACTCAAGCCAAAAGATTTAATATTCTATTTGCAATCGAAACACATTTCCACAGAGGGCTGCCTGGGTGAGTCATTGCTTTTGTGATAATAGACTCGAAGAATCCGATTGATGTGTTGTTTTGATGTTACAGAGAAGGAGGAATTGGTCGGCCTGGTGCTGGCACAAGTCGCGCAAATGGATCATAATTCCGGCCGCCCGCCCAATAATAGTCCTGGACGCGGCCAAGCCAATCCGATGGACAGTCTTAAGCAAACGTGCCAAAACTTTTTCACCAATCTGAGTGACAATATCAGTGATTCCTTTGCGTCCTTCGACACAAAGTCGAGTGCGAAAACAACAACGGACAACAGTCGTGCTAGCAGCCGTCATGCCTCACATGATGGTGGCGCACCACCGCCGCCACCGCCCACGCACATATTCGAGCAGCCACGTGTATCGACACGCGAGATTCCAACGTACGCCAGTTCAGTCAACGTGCGGACCCCAACACGAACCCCAACAACCCCGAGAAGCAACTCAACGGAGGTAGCTCATATACATGTCAGTCCTTCGACCTCATCATCGCACACGACAACATCGCCAACGGCAACGGAGGAGCGTAGATCGGCAACGGTGCCAGCTACATTAGCTGTTAGGCCACTTAATGATGTCGATCCTGATAACTCTGAATGCGAGTGCTCGGATGACGAAATTATAAACACATTTAGTGAGCGGACGTCTAACAAGAACAGCGAGAACAGTGCTGGACAGGCCAGCATAAACAGGCCGCCCTTGGAACTGAACACTGGGAGTCTGGCAACAACAACCGCAGCAACAGCGAACACCAGTCCAGGCTATTCCAAGCAGGGTTCACTTAGCTCCAAAGTGGACGCTTGTGGTGCAGACTCATCGCAGTCTAGTTTCGAGGAACTGGGCGCTATTGGCGGCATCTCAGACGAAAGTAAAGCAGCTACAGATACAAATAGCAGTAATTTGGATCAATGGCAGATTTTAGAACAAACTTCTGCTCCCAGTGGCAGTCAAATGAATCAACATGCAACATCCATGTCAGTTGGCGCAGCTACCGAAGAGATTCTGGAAGTAACGGTACGGAATGAGCCCGGTGAGAAGCCAAATATTGAACAGCGCACGATTACTGTACCACAGTTACCACCGCGTATTAAAAAAGTGACCAGGCGACGCTCCGATGGTTACCTGAATCGTCGTCATCATTCTAGCGATGATGAATCGCCCGTGGCGACAAGCGGTCCAGCGTTGAGCACGTTGAGTGAACAGCCAGAGCCTGGAACTGCCTCCAGCAGCTGTCACCGTTGTGGGAAAAACAAAACAAATATACGCCGTCATGTGGAGAAGATGCGTAGACATCTAGAGAACTCACAAATGTCCGAGGAGGATATCAAGCGGGAGCTGCAAGAGTTTCTCACGTATCTGGAGCAGCGCACCAAGTCTTTAGATTGCTCCGAAGCTGACAGTCATGTCGTTTCACCGCTGAGCGGTGCAGAAACGGGCAGCATTGCAGCTGGCGGTGGCTCTGCAATGCCCATTACACCGACCATCGAGTTCTCACCCACGCAGGACTATAATGATACACGTTGGGATGATGACGAGGGGATTCATGTGTATGCTGCGCCGCTTGGCTTTGAACCGGCCAATGGCATTGATTCACGCTTCATCAACTTGGAAGACTTTGAGGACTTGTAAGTGAAACTGACTTTTGTTTATATATGATTATAGATTTATTGCTATTTCAATTACAGAAAAGACTTGGAAAATTTAACGGTGAAACAATTAAAGGAGGTACTGATGTTGCATCGCGTTGACTACAAAGGATGTTGTGAGAAGCAGGAACTGCTTGATCGTGTGGAAAGACTGTGGAAAACAATGCGGACTGCGCCAGGTACGTCCTTTTTATACGCTAGCGATAAATGAATCTAAATGTAATCCATTTACAGCTGTTGAGAAACTTGCCACTGATGAGCTTTGTAAGATATGCATGGATGCGCCGATCGAGTGCGTATTTTTGGAATGTGGCCATATGGCGACATGCACCAATTGTGGAAAAGTGCTACCCGAGTGCCCGATTTGCCGACAATATATTGTACGAGTTGTAAGATTCTTTAGGGCTTAAGATTGTAAATGGCAGCCCATAGCTTTGCTTATTGGTTTAGGAATATATAGTATATATATATATGTATTATGGAACCCGGAAGGGAGGCCACCAACGATGGCTGGTCAAGTGATTGCTGTTCTGTGCACGTACATACATTTATGTATAAAAAAAAAGAAGCAAAACAAAATTGATGCACAGAATGTGCTATTTATATTGTCGTTAATGAGTTTATATTGATCGCTCAGAAACCTCAGATAATAATAACTTTGTTTCCTTATATCTTATATACAGACAATTGTGTTTAAAAACCAGGCAGTGTGTTGCCACTTAAGGGATACAACTTTGAAAGTGTGTATTGACTAAAGTATTTAATTTGTGGAATAGTTTTGCTATTTATTTTATTTTTCTTCTTGTTTGTGTATGTGGAATGAGCGACTTGTAGTCTTAGATAAGCTAACATTCCTATAAATTGTAAATGATGAAATCTATTATTAATACTGTTGTAAATCTCGTCTAGATACGCATTTACATCAATAAACTAAATATTTTAATTTGAATCAATCCAAGTTGCTTGTTTAAACTTTGCGCGCCATTGACTTGAACACATATCGATTTACTACCCAACAGCACTGATTTTCTACTTTGCCAACACTCTTTCGATATGAAAAGCAATAGACATATCGATAGCTCAATTTATTGCCGTACTGCACTTCTGAATACTTTACAGCACTGTTTTTCTTAGCTATTTGCCGCCAAGTTTAATGATAACTTGATTTGAGGTTCGTTCGCTTATTTTAATGCAATTAATTTAGAATTAAACGCAATATGGAATATTTTATTTGTTTTTTATTACACATAGAATTTGTCATTTACGAAATAGGTTTATTTGTGCTCAATAATTACTTGATAGATATAATAATAACAATTTCAACAAATAATTGGGAATTCTTTTTAGTAAATTGCATTTGTCATTGTAATTACATTTCGAGATACAATTTCTTTTAATAATAATGCGAATTATATATATCTTAAGCATAAAAACATAGAATATATTGAATATTTTAGATGTTAGTACAACTAAAACAAAGCGACAATGATTTTTATTTTTCAACAAATAAAAATTGTACACTTTTAATTGTGCGGCTTTCACTCGGCTAATCTAAGTGAATTGTCAGCTCGCATCCCAACGAATACGATTCGTTGGAAGGCGAGTATTTGCACATTTGTGAATGAGACGAATACAAATGTGAATGCAAAGCATCTGTGTACAATAGACACATACACACAACAACAAGTTTTTGAAATCTCCGATTGGAGATTGTGGATGGGGAAGCGGTCTACGTAGCTTAGAAGTCATACGAGTTGGCTTCATCGTCGCCCTTGCGCACCTTGAAGATGAACCTGTAGATGAGAGCAGCGAGAATGGCGCCGGCAATGGGACCCACCCAGTAGACCCAGTGATCGGCCCACATGCCCTGGACCACAGCAGGACCAAAGGAGCGGGCCGGATTCATGCTGGCTCCACTGAGTTTAATCTGCAAATAATGGAAATATATGTTATAGTTGAAATTAAACTGTTGAGTTTATTGTATCACTTACCGCACACAAATGTCCAGCAGCGATGGAGAGTCCCACAGCCAAAGGAGCCGATCCCTTGATGTCCTGACGTCCTGGATCCGACACAGCCTTGACCACAAACACCAGAATGAAGGTAATCAATGCCTCGATCAACACCACTTGCCCCACATCCAAAGAGGCATCAAATGACGACACGCCCAAACCAGTTACGACCATCCCACTGATGGCTGCCCGAATGACAGCAGCTCCTGCAATGGCGCCCACACACTGTACGATGATGTAGAAGGCCGCCTTCAGGATGCTCATCTCGCCAACGATGAGGAAACCGATTGTTACCGCCGGATTGATGTGACAGCCGCTGATGTGGCCGAGACCCTATAAAAAGTAGACAATGAAATGTATTTTCGATTCGCAATTCAATTGTAAGTAAATGTTATAGCCAAGTTCTTAGCTTGTTAATGTGTTATCTTTTTATTTTAATCTAAAATGTGGAGAAATCACTAAAGCAAAAATACAATTTACAATCAAGTTCAATTCGCTTTCAATTCTTTTATTAACTCGTTGGGTAAGAAATTCGCATATGTTTAATGGATGATGAGGTAACATCTTAATGGGCAATTCAAAGTGTTCAGCATCAAGCGATGCAGGGTAACTTGTAGTCGAGCAGGAGCAGGCTGCAATAACTATACGAAACTGCGGTTAAACTCAAATCAGACTAGATTCTTTGGCTTTTATCAGCTCAAAGCCCTTATGGATAAAAGGTATAATAGATCATAAGAACAGTCTGTTCTTCCCTTGGTTTAAGCCATGTCCTTAGCTAGTTTGCTCCCCCTTCTCTTGCCCCTTTTGTGCCAGCAAAGTGCATTTCTCACGTGGAATACATCAAATGTCAAGCTGCCACTTGATGTCATCGCAGTTTGTTAGCCTGGCAAGTGATTTGCGTGATTGCGTCTGGGTTGGGTAATGTTTACCCTTTGCCATGGAGTCTGCATTTTTGGCCATTACGCAACAGTCATCAATGCAAACGCAGTCAAAGTGTCAGTGTGCTGCCAACGGATACAAGCAATTTGGACTGACATGCAGACGCATTGAACTTACAACTAGAGACAAAGACAAAGACAAAGACAAAGACAAAGCCAAAGTCTAAGTTAAAGTTAGGAGAGGCAAAGCTGCATTCAATTCCCAACGCAACAGATCGAAAGTAAAAGTGATTCCCAAAGTGATTCTGTTGAGTCATCGTAGCTCAAGTGCCATCATAGTTTACTTAGAATTGAAATACAACAAATTGCCACTCGACACTCGAGCACAGAGTGAGTAGACTCATGCTCACACTCAGACTCAGACTAACGCACACACTCACACACTCACACACTCGCACACTCACACTTGTCTTATGAATGAATACGCATTCGCAGCCTGAGCTCAAGGTCGATGTGCAGGCTTCTATGTAGCTCGATATCAATTGGCGATTTGGGCTTTTGCTATCGGATTTAGTTTTAGTTTTTGTTTGTGCTTTGTGCTTTGGATTCAGATTTCGATTTGGCTTTGGATTTGAATTTGAATTTGAATTTGGCTTTGCAATGGGTCTTGGTCTTCAAGTGCAAACATGGCCAATGTCGGGTGTCTGCGTTTAATTAATAAATGCACAAACTGCAGGCGAATGTTGGGGAGGTGGGATTGTTGGGAAGGTAATTGCGGGCTGTGCGTTGACCACAGCGTTAATTACAGGCACGTTAAGAGCAAGTTCAGGCCAGCAGCAACGACAACAACAACTTTGTGTTACGCCCGTTGCCAACGCTGTGGCAACTTGGGCAATTGCTGTGGCAACTTGACATTTGCCATACGCACTGCATTTGCAAATGTTTATAGTTGCCATCGAAATTATGTTGTGGCTTTTCATCAAGATCAGGCAACAGAACACAACACAACACAACACAACACACTTAACACAGCCTTGTTGGCTGAGTCAGCTCTTTGCCAGACAGATCGATCAGAGATCGCGGTTTGTTAACGCTTTGTGTGCACTTTTTAATTGCACACTTGTGTGTCAGCAGCATATTAATCAAATGTTTCTTGCATGCCACTCGTTGGGGCACGCAGAGCCCATCATTAACATCTGCTGAGGCTGCTAAGTCTGCTGATCATGCCACAAATGCGTGAGAATGCGGCCGAATGATTCATGCATTCAACAAGCTAACAGCCAGAGTATTCAAATGATATCAGTTATCTAAGCATTATCTAAGCCCCAATGATTCCTCTTTTTCTATACTTTCTTCGCTTCTTTGATCTCTTTTAGAGTCTCTGAAGATTTCGAACTTCTTTCGAAATGCTCAAAAGCAGCTTTAACTTGTCTTGCTCTCTTGTTCTTTCCTCTCTAATTCTTAGTCAGTAATCAATAAAAATCAACAGCCTTATCAACTTCTCTAATTTACTTCTTTCTCCTGCCATTATTTCTTTCATCTTCCTGCTTCCTTTTCTTCTTACTTCTCAATTGATTCCTGCCCAGCTCATTTAGTTAACCCTCAGTTAACTTGGCTAAAATGATTACAGAATGGTGGCTTGCCCGAAAGCGTTAACATGTTGTCAACACTCATTCAACGGCAATTCAACTGTCCAATGACTCTGTCATTTAAGCCATGGCAGAGGGTCGATTGGGCTATAACAAATGTAGGCAGAATAATGCAATTCAACTGTCTGGCAGGCACTTAACACTTAACACCAACTGTTAACTTTGACATACACATTGGGAACATTGACCTTACAACGGAGTCTACACATTTAATGGCTTTTAATAAATATTTGCAATTTAAGGTAAGAATAAAACTTGGCATGGGAATAATGTAGAGACTGTTTAACTGTCAAGTCTGGCTGTCTCTCTGTCGCTGTCTCTGTCTGTCATTCTCTCTCTCTCTCTCTCTCTCTCGCTTTGTGTGTATATAGAGATATCGATCGCTTAGATCGAGGCTTACGCATGCGCAACGTCGGCGCACAAATGTCTGCGTTGTTGACCAAGTTGTTGTTGTTGTTTGTGTTGCTGCTGCTGCTGTTGTTGTTGTTGTTGTTGTTGTTGTTGTTCTTGTTGTTGTGCGACATTTGCGCTTAAATCATATTTTATAGCTTTTTGTTAAATTGAATGTTAACTTGTTTGTTTCGTTCTGCTTTTCTGCAACTGCTCGCTGCGGTTGTTGTTGTTGCGGTTGTTGTTGTTGTTGTTGTTGTCGTCGTTGTTGGTGATTGTTGCTGTGGAACGTTTCAAGTTCGCTTTAAGCCAATGGCCCAAACTGACTTTGCCATTTTCGCTGATTTCGGGCCGTTTGATTTAAACTTTTGTGAATGGCTCACGCACAATTTTGTTGGCAATGTTGTTAACGTTGTTGCTGTTGTTGCTGTTGCTGCTGTTGCTGACTTGGGCTTTTATTGATCTTGCATGTTGCACCTTGATTGCCGCTGGAGGTTCTATCGACTTTGACTTGATTTGAGATAACACTCTGTGCTCATATTATTCACATTGGCCTTTTCCACTAACCATTCATATTCGTGGCTCATCTGCTTGAGTTGGCTTGTTCTATGGCAACGTTTGAATACCCATTAATCAATGTGGCCAAACCCCTTGATTTGAACAAACTGATTCAACTGCCGGCACTCACAATTTATGACTCTGACTCTGACTGTGAGTAGCAGCACTTGGTATTCATTTGATACACTCATTCATTCATTCATTTGATTCACTTGGCCCGCATTAAATTCAAAATGCTGGAATTTCCCTCCCTATTCGTTTGGCCAGATAATAATCAAAATGTTGTAGCTCTTGTTGTTGTGGTTGTTGTTGTTGTTGCTGTTTGTGTTGCAGCTATTACTTTGCATTGTTATTTGCATTTTCCATTTGTCCCACTTCCTTTTTGGCCAACTGTCAACTGCAAAACGTCTTCACATGAAACGAGCCAATGCAAATTGCATACAAATGTTGCGATTGTTACATTGCGGGTGACAAGGGGTGGCAGAGGGGAAAGGCGGTTGTAGAGCCGAAATAGGAAAGTACTTTAAGCGCAGTTTACAGCTATAGTACAGATCTCAGCTTAACTTCATTCAAAGCCACAGTCAGATACATTTCTCTGCTCGATTACGCAGTTGAAATGCTTAACTGTTTGTAGCTATGAGATACAATTGTAAGTGTAGCTAAAATACTGCTAGATACTTGTTGTTATTCAAAGTAAAGCTGAAGTCGGAGTTACTTTGGTTGTTGTTAAGGTTTCTTTGAATATTGCATGAATATTTAAAGCAGCTGGTTGCTAATATCTATGCTATTGCCTTAGCTGTTAACTTGGCCAACACTGGCAGTAGTAGTAGTGGGAATCCTTAAGATTCTCTGTCATTTACTTATATGTAATGTTCTTCTTAAGGCTTTCAACTTGTCCTCGTTTCATTTTGAAGATATATATATCTAATACTATAGTTCTGCTGTCTATCTATCTATCTAACTATATAAATATCTGTCTATCTCTTTGTCTATCTTAATATATAGTCATATATATTTATCTATAAGTCTAACTATCTGCCTAACAATCGAACTATATTTCTGCCTGTCTATCTTTTTGTCTCTCTATCTATTTAACTAACTATCTCTATGAGTTTATCAAGCTCTCTTTGCTTTTTATGCATCTATCTATCTAGCTAATTATCTATTATCTATTCATAGATCTATCAATCTACTTCTGCTAACTATCTATTATATATCAGCCCATTCCATGCAGTGACTAATGAACAAAACAGTTAGAAAATCCCATTATTCCTTTCAACTTACTAGTTGCTTACAATTACATGCGTCAGTATATATGTCTATATGAATGTATATATATGTATATATGTATATATATATGTATGTATGTATATATATATGTATGTATGTATGTATGTATGTATGTATGTATGTATGTATGTGCTGGCTTTAAACTACTGTTAATCGTCACGTTTTCCATTTGCAATGCTTCATTGACCTGCGATTGGGGAATCGTCGTCATTTCATACCTCGAGCCAATTGTCGTCACATTGTCTCGTCACGGATCGAGTTCAGTTAACCCAATTGGCCAAATGTTCGATTGCCCAGACGCTGGTCATGTCTCGTGGCACACGTCATGTGGCTGTGAGTGCAACTGCAACTGCCACTGCAATGGTTTTCATAACAACAAACAACATAACTGCCATGACTCGTGACTATCTTTCACCTGTCGCTTGCATTGAGTAATCGTAGCGAATCTCTCAACAATTGGCGAAAGTGTGCAGAGAGAGCGAAGGAGAGAGAGAGAGAGAGAGAGAGAGAGAGAGAGAGAGAGAGAGAGAGAGAGAGAGAGAGAGAGAGAGAGAGAGAGAGAGAGAGAGAGAGAGAGAGAGAGAGAGAGAGAGAGAGAGAGAGAGAGAGAGAGAGAGAGAGAGAGAGCGAAAGAGAGAGACATATTTCTCTAACGATCCATTACACAGCTGCACACGTGTGCCTGGCAGCTTATCGTGCTATCTGACATAACGTGAAGCATGGCTAATTACGATATTACAGTCTGCATTCGCTAAGCTGAAACACTTGACAATTTGAGCCACATACGCGGGCTGTAACTTAGTTAATTTGTAACTATTGTCAGTTAAAGCCAAAAAAAAACTGTTTAAATATGCATTTTGAGGTTATATTTCTTTGGCTGTTAATCAACACTGTTCTTCTCTGTGTACGCATGCAACAAGTTTAGGTTCGCTATGATCTAAATGTTATTCCCATTGAGCTGTCATCAGCAACAACAGCAATGAGAACAACGAGAGCAACAACAACGAGAGCAACAACAACAACAACAACAACACGCATCACATCAAAGGCATAACGTAATTAAACGCATAATAATCTAATTGCATATTTTGCGTGTTGATTAATGTTAATTGCCGACGCAGGCGCTTTTGCAGCGAGTGCGCATTTATTATTCACATTCGCATTCGTATTCACATTCGCATTCGTATTCGCATTCACATTCACAGCATTCACATTTTGTGTTCGATAACATTGTGCGTTACTCATACGCAGCGTGTGCAGCGCTAATGATCATTGTATCTGTATCTGTAGCTGTAGCTCTACTTGCATATGTATCTGTATCTGTATCTGTATCTGTATCTGTAGCTGTAGCTGTATCTCTGTGCGTCTGTAAATCTATCTGTCAATTTTGTAAATTACATTCGCACGCGGCCAACGCTTCGAACGATTCGATTGCCGTTTTTATGCGTTTGTTGTTAGCTTGAAGTTTGTCGTTTGTCGTTTGTCGTTTGCCGTTTGCCGTCTTAAATGCCAATGTCTTGCCCAAAATGCGACTGCAACAACGAGTGCCAGTTGTGAATGAGTTTTGGCCCGGCCGAAAGTGTAACGCGGTGGTGGCGTGTCCTTGAACGCATGATTTTGCCATTACTATTGACCAGCTCCGCTGTGCAGGCATTGCTAATGCTATTGGCCCAATCTCAATCACAATTTTTTGATGCCAATCTCATATATATATATATAGATGTGTGTGTGCGTGTGCGTGTGTGTGTGTGACTGTAGCTTACCTGTGCCAACGTGGCCACCGTCAAGCCAAAGGTGAACGCTATCTGTGGCACGGTTGCACTTCCGCTCGCCGTGCTGCCAACGCCAATGAAAACCAAGAAAAATGTCCCCACCAACTCTCCGAGCAACATGCGCCAGATTTTCTTGTTCTCCGTGATATCGGCAACGCCAACGAATTTCGTCATGTCTGCAGAAAGAAAAACAACCACAATTAGTTTAGATTATGGACAACACATTGATTAAGAACTCGCCCAGCGCATGCTAAATTCGAATTAATTAATTAATTCATTCATTCATTCATTAATCAATCAATCAATCAATCATGCAACAGTGCAAACAGCTACTGCAAACGATTTGAAATTACATTTGTGCTCTTAGCATTCTATGCAGCCCTTTTGAAGACCTTTAAATAACTAAATAAATATATTGTAATTTAAGGAAGAAGGCTTCTATAAATTAACATAAAATGAAGTTGGAAAATAAATAAATAAATAAAAATAAATAAATAAGTCAACAAATTAATTTCAATTAGAAATAAACAACAATTAGAAGCGGCATCAATTTAGAAGTCAAACCAGGATTCAATTGTTATAATAGCTACAAATCGATTGAGTTTTGACAAAGCTATGAGCGTTGCAGCTTTCTGAATATTTTTATAACTATTTAAATTGCAAAACTTAACAAACTTTAAAAGTAAAATGCATTAACAACTCAAACCACGTTTAAAATAACTTAAATTATGCAAATTATTGCAATGTTGACAGAGTTATGAGTGTTTTGCCTAAAGAACTAATTTGTTTATTTGTTATACAACACTTAATAGTTAATTTACTGTAAATTAAAGTTATACAACACTTGCTATCAATACTATTTAAAATTTGCAGCTCATTAGCAAATGAAACTCGCAAATGAATTTCACACAGTTTGATTAATGAATTTGTTTAATCGCACTTGATTTCCTCCTTCGATTTGCTTAGTTAGCGGTAATTTGTTGTTTTTTACTGTTTATCTAAGCTCAATGTTAAACAGCGGGTGTTAATTAATTTGTTTAAACAAATAATAACGTTTTAAATTAGCACCTCATTTGCAATTATTTGCTTGAATGCCGAGTGAATGTTTGCAAATTATTTAGTTTAAATATTTACACTATAAATATTACTTGATTCGTTGTTGTTGTTGTTATTGTTGTTGTATAAAAGGCATCAATTAAATATTGAAAGTATCGCTTAGCAAATGCAACAATTGTCAATAATATTATTGATTTATTATCGTGTTAATTGCCAAGCTAAATCGACGACGTGTTTACGCATAAATATCTCAATTTATATTTCACACACTTCAATTAGCGCGACCTTTGCACTAACTGCACAAGTAGATATACCCTGTAACTACGAAATGGGTGCAGAGTGTAAAAGCAGTCAACTAAGGGTCCGTCATCTATCTATTTATCTATCAAGCTATCTATTTAACTATCTGTCTATCTCATCTATCTATCAGTCACTTTATCAATCTATCAATGAATCAATCAGTCAATCGATCAATATATCTATCTGTCTATCTCATCTAACTATTTATCAATCACTTTGTCAATCAATCATTCAATCAATATATCTATCTGTCTATCTCATCTTTCTATCTATCTGTCTATCTATCAATCAATCAATCTATCTATCTCTTCTATCTATGAATCAATCAACTGACCAATCAATCAATCTATCTATCAATCTCATCTATATATCTCGTCTATCTATCTATCAATCAATCAATCAAGCTATCCACCTATCAATCAATCAGTCAGTCAATCAATCTGTCTTTCTATGTATCTATCTATCTGTCTCTCTCATCTATCTATCTGCCTACCTATCTATCAATCTATCAATCGATCAATCAGACAATCAATCAATCTATCCATCCATCTATCTATCTATCAATCACACTATCTATCTACCTAACTATCTATATGCACTCTTAAGCACTCACAGCAGTGCTGGGTATCTGCCAGGCGGGTAGACTCTACTAGAGAGCTGTTAACTGTTCTTTTATGTTGCTAGGCAGAGCACGCACAACGCACGTAATACTCACCTATATATTTTATAGTATTTATTCGATTTCTTTGCCGTCTTTTGGGTCTTTCGTGGTCTTATGAAAGGGTCTTGAGGTCTGGGCCATAAAAGTGGCCATAAAACGGCTCGTAATCCCCATGTAAATAGGGGGGAAATGCTTATCAATTAATGCTGGCTAAAAGCGTGTCAACGCATCTGATAAGCTGATGTTATCAACGCGTTTCGCACACTTCATTTAATACGCCAATTATCTCCCATGTTACTCATGCCGCCACTTGATGTTGTCGTACTCCAAGTTGTTGTTGTTGTTGTCTCTTTGGACAGAGTCCCATGACATGATGATAACAGACAAGACATAGCGCCATATATGTGGGAGAGTGGGGGGGGAGGGGTATCTGAGTAGGGTGTTGAATACTGTTAAACAAGAATAACAGTTAACTCAGCGGTGCAGCCGTTTAAGCCACATCGTAAAACAATTGGCAACGTGCTGTGAGTTTGCACAACAACAATGACACCCAACAACGACAACAACAACAACGACAACAACAACAATGACAACAACAACAACGACAACAACAACAATGACAACGTCAATCGCTTGACTAGCATTTCATTCAGATTCACTTGGCATACTCTCTGCACATATCGTGTTGCAATACGCGAATCGTTGTGCAATCTCAGAATGCAATTCAATCGTGCTCAGAATGTGAATTGCGACAAGGGGGGAGAGGGAGCGAGGGGAAGAGCTGGCGAGGTAATTGGGAGAAAAGCTACTTATATAGGTTTATGACAGGCAGCGGCATCCAGAGTCAGGTAACAGCAACAACAACAGCAACAGCAAATCCCTCAACTGACTGTGACAGAGGGAAACAACTCAACACACACACAATCAATCAACGTCAATCATTGCGATAAACATTACTAGCAATCTTTTACTAGAAATGTTATAAACAATTTCAGAATATATTAACGTAACAGACAAATAGTTTATAAACAATGGCAACTGAGAAAATTAAATTAAATAATTGTAATAAAGTTGAGTGTGAAGATGCTTGATTAGTTAAGAGAAGCAAGCTAAGTTAAGAACCTAAATGAAGTTAATTTACTAAGTAAATATATATAATATAAATCATAATAAAATAGAAATATATTGCTTATATGTGATATATATCTCTTAAAATTGCTCTAAAGTTAAGGATCTTCCCAGATGAAAAGTTGCAACAGGAAATAACAAGGCAAATGTAGAAGGCAGCGACTTCTTTCAGTTAATATTTTGAGGGGTGTACGGGAAGTATTTACACACTTTGTAAAGCAGTTATGGCTTCTCAAAACTGTACATATTTTGTAGAATAAGCTGCAGACTTTTAAAGTAGTTATATATACATCTATATAAGATATTTTAAACATATCATAACTAAGTAATATAATGTCAAAGCAAGCAATGATCTGTATTGCTTTCAAACTTAATAAAATGACATTATTATAGGGTATATTATAGGGTATGTTATAGGGTATATTATAGGGTGTAGTATAGGGTATATACAGGGTATTATGTAGTCAATAACATGCAAAGAAATCCAAGTTCTTAAAGTTGCCATGAGTTGGAAGATCAAAAGCAACCCACAACTGTCAGCGATCTGCAGTCTACAGTCTACAGACTACAGTGAACACCCACAGCTGTTGGACAAGATGAAAAGATTTGGAAATAATCATAAATAAATCTCAATGAAACGAGATCAGCTTGTTGACAAGAACCGTAGACTGAGAACGGCAATTAGCATTTGATTAAAATTTATGGTTTATTTGCATTGAACATTTGTTTAATTCACGCTCAGCGCATTGTATGCTAAGCGACTGCTGAGCTCAATTTGTTTATGCAAATGCAAAATGTGGTTGCAGTAGTAGTAGCTGCGGTGGTTGCGGTGGTTGCAACAATAACAAATCAGCGGCAAGGCTGGTAAAATGTCAAACCCGCAATTACATTGAATTTGCTCGATCGCAACAAGTGATGCTAATGTGTGCGACAATCAATCAAGCAGTCAATCAATCAATCAATCAGTCAATCAATCAATCAATAAAGCAAAACTGCTCATCATTAATGGCTCTATCCATAACGGTCAACAAGTACAAGTCTATTAATCATTCCATTCATCGAGGCTCCCCAGAATCAACACAACACAACACAACACAACACAATTCAAGTTCAATGAAACTCACATTGATGTTGTTGTTGTTGTTGTTGTTGATGATAATCAAAACATTAACTTTAATCGCTTGCTATGGCTTTCAACTTGAAATGCAGTGTCAACTACATAGAAATTTGCAATTGAAATGGAAATTGAAATTGAAATGGAAATTGAAATGGAAATTGAAATGGAAATTGAAACAATCAGCTAGAAGCAGAGCTGTTAACTTTGCCATTGTCCAGTTCAATTTAACTGGCAACAATCAGTGTTTTTTACCTTTCCTTTTGATTAGCACTTCAATTAGTCGCTTGATTACGTGAATAGTAACTACATATGCTGTGCTATTTATAGAACAACCCAACTATAACTAACAACTATTTGCCAACTGACTTTAGGCCGCATTTTGTTGATAGGCTCGTTCAAGTTGTATTATTAACCCGCACAGACTGTGAGTCAGTTTATAATTGATGGCTTCCACCTTGGCCAATATGCACAATGGCCAAATGGGAATGGGAATGCGAATGTTGTAACATATTTGTGATAAGTCTACTTATAACACACTCCAATACTCAAACATTAAATACCTTTAAATAGTTAGTAATACTTTATTTAGTTGAGACTTTTTATTATTATACCCTGTACAGGGATATATTAACTTTGTGAAAAAAATTTTTGTAACAGGCAGAAGGAGTCATCTCCGACCCTATAAAGTATATATATTCTTGATCAGCATCAACAGCCGAGTCGATTAAGCCATGTCCGTCTGTCTGTCCGTCCGTCTGTCCGTCTGTCCGTCTGTCCGTCTGTATGAACGCGTCGATCTCAGCAACTATAAGAGCTAGAGACACCAAATTTGGCATCAAGGTTCCTGTATATCATACGCAGATCAAGTTTATTTTAAATTTTGGATACCTCCCCCTCTTCCCCCGCAAATCGAAAAAAACGAATAATAGCCACATTTTTCAACGTAGACACTTCTAACTTAACAGGTGCCTTAAGAATGATATGTAGAAGGAACGCTGAAAGTTTCATCAAGATCGGTTTGTAAATAAGACAGATAATCAGCAATAAAAGTTATTTTTCCACGGAATCGTAGAGCAGCAGGCAGCACATGTGTGCGAGCGAGACAGCGAACGACTGTGACACATGCGTCTGCTTACTATGTGTGCATATTTGTGCGAGCGAGATAGGGAACTACTGCGACACAGGCATAAGTAACAAATTAACGTTATATTTATGGCTAGAAAGAGTGTCAGATATGCCAACCAGGGATACGCCTTAACCTTCCTCATTAAGCTCTCTTAAGCTGGGTGTGCCATTAAATTCAATGTGTGTGCGCGCGTGTGTGCGCGCCTGTGTGTGTGTGTGTGTGTGTGTCACATCCTTGGGCCATAGATGCGTATCTGGTGCTGATCTTAAGTGATCTTGAGTTCAAAATGGGTCTAAGAAAACGCCAAAGCAAATAGCAAATGAATAGGCCACATTAATAATTGTTGCCAAAAACAAAAAACAAAAAAACAGAAAACAATAAAAGTTATTTTTCCACGGAATCGTAGAGCAGCAGGCAGCACATGTGTGCGAGCGAGACAGCGAACGACTGTGACACATGCGTCTGCTTACTATGTGTGCATATTTGTGCGAGCGAGATAGGGAACTACTGCGACACAGGCATAAGTAAATTAAGTGTCGTAACACTCAGCTTTTGATTGAATATGTATAAATATGTGAAAGTTAGCTGCTATAAGCAAGCAAAGAATTCATATGCAAAAAAATGAGAGTTTCAAAAGGGTTTTCTTTAAACACCTGTTATGTTCTTACTTTTATTTTAATCAAAGTATCTATTATCAAAATACTCTTAATATAGAAGCCTGTACAGGGTATTATACTGTCGAATGCGGTCGACTGTAGCCTTTTCGACTGGTTTTTACTGAATTTGTCATTTAATTATTGTCGCATTTGGTTGCCCTTGAGCCTGAAATTGTTTAGTAAACTTTAAACTCATTTATTTGTTTGCTTCGAGAGTTAAATTTAGTTAAGCTGATTAATTGAAGAATTAGAATATAGTTTACTTTAGTTTTCTCTATAATTTTCCTTCTTTGGTTTGTATTTTTCTTAGTTACTAACTTTTGTTTTATTTTTAGGCCTCTTTCTTGAGTGAAAACTATTGAGGCATGAATTAGTAATTATTGATAAAAAATAATACAATTATTACTTTATTATAATATTCATAATTATAGTAATAGAATCAAGGCTATCAGTGAGTCAATCATTGACTACTAAATAGATTCACTTGTTAGCATAAAGTGTTAGACAAGTTTAGTCTATAAGTTTACTTCATTGCTCTGTAAGTAATGCTGCAACTTCAGAAGATTCTACTATATTTATTTATTTATTTATATATATTTAATTATTTATTTATATATATTTCAAGCAGAGCACAATCAGCGACTGAAACAGTGACTTATTCTCAGTAAGAGTCTGTAGCTTAACTTAGTCTATTGCTCTACAAGTTTGCTCAGACTTCTTCATCTCCTTTATTAACTGAATGTAACTTGTTCCTCAGACTCAGTTAATAGCTGTAACTTAGGTTAGTTACAACACTGACTCATTGTTCGTAAATTAAGCTAAATCTTGTTGAGCTGCTCTGCTATTTACAGATGTTTACAATCTCAGCCAAGTGCATTCGCCACTCTTGTTTACCTGTCTCCTAATTACCTCAGTTACCTGTTCAGCTACTTGTAGTGCAAATATGTTGTGAGTTTATGGCATTTTAAGTCTGGCTACCACTCGTATAATAGCCATAAAGATAAACACAATTTGGCTACCCTTTTGTGGCTTATCAACATCAACAAGTGTCTCAAGAGTTGAAATGAAATCAGAAGTCCACTTCTGTGTGGATTTAGACAATTCTTATCAAACTGAAGCGACGTTCAGACGTTGGTCAGGCCACCATAATCTAAATTACTTGGCAAATTAACGTTATATTTATGGCTAGAAAGAGTGTCAGATATGCCAACCAGGGATACGCCTTAACCTTCCTCATTAAGCTCTCTTAAGCTGGGTGTGCCATTAAATTCAATGTGTGTGCGCGCGTGTGTGCGCGCCTGTGTGTGTGTGTGTGTGTGTCACATCCTTGGGCCATAGATGCGTATCTGGTGCTGATCTTAAGTGATCTTGAGTTCAAAATGGGTCTAAGAAAACGCCAAAGCAAATAGCAAATGAATAGGCCACATTAATAATTGTTGCCAAAAACAAAAAACAAAAAAACAGAAAACATACAAATAAAAGCCGCAAC